>VZTE01002021.1:468649-584741 GCA_013397775.1 Eulacestoma nigropectus | reverse complement strand
GCCCCGGGGCCGCCGCCTTTCCCTGCCCCGGCGCCCCCTGGCGGCGGCGGCTGCTCGCCCCGGCGCGGGATTACGGCACATCTCGCGAGACTTGCCCCTCCCGCCCCGCCAAGATGGCGGCGCCCAGGGAGGCGCAGGCGGGCCGGTTCCGTACGCGGGATGTGCTGGTGCCCGGCGGCCCCTCCGACTTCGGCTCCCTCCTGCTGTCGCCGCCGGTGCTGGCGGGGCTGGAGGCTGCCGGGTTCCATCGGCCGTCGCCGGTGCAGCTGAAGGCCATCCCGCTGGGGCGCTGCGGGCTGGGTGAGCGGGCGGGCCGGGCGCGGGGCCGGGGACTCCCCGGGCGCTCCCCTGACCCTGTGGCCGCTCTTTGCAGATCTCATCGTGCAGGCCAAGTCTGGCACCGGCAAGACCTGCGTGTTCGCCACCATCGCTCTGGACGCGGTGCTGCTGGACAGCCCCGCCACGCAGGTGAGCCCGGGCCGGGGGCTGCTCTAGGAGAGGGGATCGCTCTTTTCTGGGGGAGACGCGGCACTGAAGGCCGTGAGACACAGCGGCCGGAATCACAGCAGCTGGAATCACAGCGGCTGGAATCACACAGCGGCCGGAATCACAGCAGCTGGAATCACAGCGGCTGGAATCACACAGCGGCCGGAATCACAGCAGCTGGAATCACAGCGGCTGGAATCACACAGCGGCCGGAATCACAGCAGCTGGAATCACAGCGGCTGGAATCACACAGCGGCCGGAATCACAGCAGCTGGAATCACAGCGGCTGGAATCACACAGCGGCCGGAATCACAGCAGCTGGAATCACAGCGGCTGGAATCACACAGCGGCCGGAATCACAGCAGCTGGAATCACAGCGGCTGGAATCACCACCGCGCTGGGGGTGAGCTCTCAGCGCCATCCTGCGGCTTTAATCCTCCCGTTTAATCCTTGCCCCGCACAGATCCTGATCCTGGCTCCCACGAGGGAGATTGCGGTGCAGATCCACGCCGTGATCACAACGATTGGCATAAAAATGGAAGGCTTGGAATGCCACGTCTTCATTGGAGGGACTCCTCTGAGCCAGGACAAAGGCAGGCTGAAGAAGTGCCACATAGCTGTGGGCTCCCCAGGTAGGGAGGTGCTTTGCTGTGGTTTGGATCCTTCACAGTACGATAACTGGGGCTTTGGAAAGCTGGGTTGGGTTTGTTTGTTGTCATTAATAGGGCACAACCTCAAAGACAATTTAAAAGTACTTTAAAAGTTCATCATTAGGATGTTTCGGTTCACGTTTTTGAAGCCGTTTTTACTTTTCCCTCCCCTGCAGGTCGGATCAAGCAGCTCATAGAGCTGGACTACCTGAGCACAGCCAGCGTCCGGCTCTTCATCCTGGATGAGGCAGACAAGCTGCTGGAGGAGGGCAGCTTCCAGGAACAGATCAAGTAAGGAAGAGCACTTCACTCATGCCTGTATCGTTAGGTCAGGTACAATTTTGTAACTAATTCCCGTGGTTTTGTCCCGCAGTTGGATCTACTCCTCACTCCCAGCCAATAAGCAGATGTTGGCAGTTTCAGCCACTTACCCTGAGTCCTTGGCTGCTGCTCTCACCAGGTACATGAGGGAGCCCACGTTTGTGAGGCTGAACCCCACGGATCCAGGCCTTCTTGGTGAGTGAATAAACAGCAGTTAGAGTGACACCGTTAGCAACAGATTAAGAGGAGGAGACTAAAACCAAAACGTGTGCCTTTAGAATGCATGATTTTTCAGAATTTCACCCGTATCTGAGTTGTTCAGTTTATGAATATTGATTCCCAGTGTTGGTGTAGTGAATCTTGAAGTGGAATGAGATGGTCTTTGAAGGCCTTTCCATCCCAAACCAGTCTGTGATTCTGCATATTTAAAACACCAGTGACAAATGGAACTGTTTGCTTTTTCTATTATTCAAAAAATATTTCAGCCTTTTAAGAAAAACTTCTCCGGGAGGTTCTTGTGCGTGTCTTTGTTTGAAGTTTTCCTTCAGCTGCAGTATCACATATTTACAGGACTGTGCGGGTTTTTATGGCAACCCCTAATCTGTTGTTTTGGTTTCTTGCTCAGGGCTGAAGCAGTACTACAAAATTGTGAATTCCCATCCCCTCCCACATAAAACCTTTGAGGAAAAAACCCAGCACCTGCAGGAGTTGTTCAGCAAGATTCCATTCAACCAAGCCTTAGTGTTCTCAAATCTGCACAGCAGGTAATACATCTGCAATGACATCTGGACAAAGCTTGTTTGGAAGCAGTGGTTGTAATGTCCAGCCGTGGATAAATTTCTGTGTATGGATACATTTATGAGACCTGTGAGGTCTCAGAGCAGTCTGCAAACTTCAGGTCTGAAATACAGCCTGAGGAACGCAGTGGAAGATACTGAAAATACAGGAATGCAGTCCTTGGCTGTAGAGAATAACCTAAGAAATGCCCAGGGGCTCTTAGACCTGGGGCTTTATTTCCAATTTTCATTTCCCTCAGGGCTCAACATCTGGCTGAAATACTGACATCGAGAGGCTTCCCTGCTGAGTGCATTTCGGGTAAGTCCATTCACAACTTTCTGATTCCACTGAAATTGTGCATAAATGTGACCTAAAATAGGAAAATTAATCTTGAATCTTGGCTGTCATGGCATCTGGTTAAAAGGCTGAGAAGAGCATCTGAACCTTCATAGGTCTTTTTAAGACTCAATCCAAGCAAAAGAATTATTTTTGTAATGAGTGACCTAAGTTCTGTTTGTTCCTTCTGTACTCATTTGGAACTGGTGTTTGAGGAAGTTTGTAACTATTTTCTGATGATACAAAGCAGCGTTTTCTAGAATGTGAGGGGCATGAAGATGAGGAATGTAAACTGCTTCTAATTTTTATCTTCCTAGGCAACATGAATCAGAATCAGCGACTTGATGCCATGGCTAAATTAAAGCAATTCCACTGCAGAGTTCTGATTTCCACAGACTTGGTGAGCTTTTACTGCTTTCAAACAAGCTTTTTACGGATTTTATTTAGAATTTATTAACTGCTCTGCAAATTTTACAGCATGCAGGAGTATTGCACATAAAGTTACTTCAGAGGATTAGATTTGGCTTGGAATCAGAGAGAACCTAAATGTGCTGATAAAGCACCATGGCCTGTGACTTACTCTCGCTGTGAGGCTCAGAAATCACCCCCAGTTCCTCATCTGCCTGCCCGTGGCAGGGGGTTGGAATGAGATGATACTTTTGGGACCCTTCCAACCCAACCCATTCTGTGATCTGGCTCAAAAATAGTTTTCAATTTATCTGTTGCTCTGCAGCTAAAAGTTGCTCTGTGGGCAGCGTGTTGTGAGTGCCAAACATGGGGTGACTCTGGGGAGGTTGGACCACGTGACCCCACTGTGGTCCCTTCCAGCCTCCCTGTGGTTCTGTATTTATTTAAAGCTCTGTTGAGTTATTCAGCTCTCACTGCCCTTTTCCCCTGCTCGCTTTCTACAGACATCTCGTGGAATCGATGCTGAGAAGGTGAACCTGGTCATCAACCTGGACGTGCCCCTGGACTGGGAGACCTACATGCACCGCATTGGCCGGGCCGGGCGCTTCGGTAGGGACAGCCCTGGCACCCCGCAGCTCTGCCTGGCTCTGCTGGCTCTCCTTGGGAGTTAACTCTGCTCTGTCTCACAGGCACCTTGGGCTTATCTGTGACCTACTGCTGCCGTGGGGAGGAGGAGAACACGATGATGAAAATTGCTCAGAAGTGCAACCTGCAGCTTCTTCCTCTGCCAGGTAGGCTCTGTGCTGGGGATGCAGCTGGGCTCGGTGCTTTTCTGTTAGTCAGAGCTTCAGACAAGTCCAGGGGGCTGATGTGTGGCTTCTCTGCTGGGGCTGCTTTGCTTTTAGTCCAGGTTGTTCACGCTCTGCTCCTGACAAGTGATGTGGTGTTGTTTGTGTTGAGCAGCCTTTGATGCCTTCTGTGAAGGAAATGTTCTGGCCCTTTAAACTCTTTCAAGAATTGCAGGGGTTGGTTTGTGGCCCTCACTTGATGTCTTAACAGGCAATTTTGAGAAGCTTCACTTGGGTACTCGTGTGAGTCCCAGAGGGAAGGATGCACTCAATGGAGTGGCTGCTTGTTTCTCTACTGTGCAGAGCCAATCCCTCCTGGAATGATGGAGCAGTTTGAAGATGGGGAGGTAGAAGTTAGACCTGCAATACCTTCGGCTCCTGTGGTGAATTGTGACACTGTGTGTCCTAAAACAGAGGAACCAGTGCTGCAGCCTGTCCAGAATGGCTTTTCAGACATGCCTCAGCCTCCCTCTAATCTTCCAAGGGATAATTCTTCTGTAGAACGGCCAAAAAAACCTCTGAAGCAAAAACAGATAAAAAAGTGCACAAATCCTGCAAGTGTAGAGAAAAATAGTAGAACCCCCCAAACTTCCAGCTGTCGCACAGAACGGAGGAATCAAGTCAAACCCAGCTCCAGCATGGATGGACAACACAGCACTCAGGCTCCAGATGAGGAGGTCTTAAAAAAAAATCTTCCCAAAATTCCATGCTTGTCTTCTTTCAAAAACCAACTCACCAATCCCTGGAGCTTCTCAGATTTCGTTGAAGACTATGAGTATTTCATTAAAGAAGGATCAGAGAGAGAGGTGGAGATTTTAAGAAGTTATTCAGGCCCAGGAGAGCAACATGAGCTGCCCAGAAATGGGGATGTGGAGTGGGAAGAGATGGAGCATCACACAGAGATGGCAGCAAACGGGGATGTGTCTGCTGACACCGATGGCTCAGACAGCTCCAGGGATTCCCTTGATAGTGGGGCCAGTAACTCGTGCCTTGAGGCAC
The DNA here is from genome assembly GCA_013397775.1 of Eulacestoma nigropectus. Taxonomy (NCBI): domain Eukaryota; kingdom Metazoa; phylum Chordata; class Aves; order Passeriformes; genus Eulacestoma; species Eulacestoma nigropectus. Next base: position 579,916 of record VZTE01002021.1, on the reverse strand, counting down.
TTTCAGACACACAGGACCGAGAGGCTGTGCCCACAGCACGGCGGGGCCCAGCAGGTTTCTGTCCTACACCAGAGAAGCCTCGGGAGCAATCCCACGTCCCAAGGCAAAATGAAGTTAAAAAGAAAGTCCTGAAACAAAATGCTAAACACAAGAAAAGCCACAACCATCAGTTCTCCACTCCTTCCACGAGGAGAACTGAAGAGGAGCAGACCTGCAGCTCCTGGGATGATGCTCCGTATGAGGGCTGGAGTTACGAGGACTACTGGAAATGTTACTACGAGGCCTGGCAGAGCTACTACGCAGCAGTGTCCCACTACAGCAGGAGTTACTGGCAGTTCAGCTGGATGAATGCCTACCAGGTCAACTCAGTCTATCTCCAGGAGCTGCTGAAAGGTGGAGATTGATGTCCTGATGCTGCTGGTTGGGACCAGGGTCTGTGACAACAGTGCTGCCCTAAAGGACACTGACAAGGGACAGACATTGTTTGAGATTGAAGAAAAATGGGGTCTTTTTATAAGCAGCTGTGTCTGGTAAATGTTTTACACAGGTCCAGTGGTGGTGTTAAAATTTGTTAATAAAAGGAAAAGAAAGAGCTGGATGCTCAGTTGGAATCTTTTCAATCCCAAGTAAACAAAGGATGATAAAAGGCAGCCTCTTCACATAAGAAATGACAGAAAGGAGAAAATACAAAGCAATCCCAGTTATATTTAATGGTATCCCAGACTGGTTTGGGTGGGAAGGGACCTTAAAGCTCATCTTGCTCCACCCCCTGCCATGGGCAGGGACACCTCCCACTGTCCCAGGCTGCTCCAAGCCCCGTCCAGCCTGGCCTTGGGCACTGCCAGGGATCCAGGGGCAGCCACAGCTTCTCTGGGCACCCTGTGCCAGGGCCTCACCTCCCTCTTGCCTTGCCTTCCCTGTGACTGTTGGGTGAAGCTGAATTCCCTGTGAGACTCCGGGGTCTGTTCAAAGTTGGTGATCATCCCATTTTCCCTAATTCTCTTGGTAAACACCAGGCACTGATTATATCCCAGTGAAGTGGCAGAGTGAAATGAGCATCTTAGTGCCTGTATTGCTAATTTAAATCCAGTTAATTAACACTGTATAAATAACATTTCTATAGCAAGGTGTGCAGCAAGCTGTGTGGTAGAGGATTTAATTATGTAGAAAATGTGCAGCAATCATAATTGGTCTGTCCCTCTGGGTGCAACAATATCAGACTTCCCACACTTACAGAAAAGCTTTAATTAGACATGGAATTACCTATTAGTGCTAAAACTAATTGATATTTCCTGTTTGGCTTGTATAGAGCTGTCCTGGGGCAGGAAAAGCTGGGAATGTTGGCTGGCTCGGGGTGCTGACCCCGGGTGGCCTCTGCACTAATTTTGAAAGCTTTTCTTTCAGTACTTTGTTCCTGCCTTACTCCCTTTGTGTCACAAATGACTCCAGGGAGGGGGTTCCTCTTTGTCTGTGTAGCTGGAAAAGGCCAAAACAGCTTAATTTTGTTTCCAGGATGAATGTTTTGCAACTCTAAACATTCAAAAAAGGGGACACAGTAAGAGGTGCACTTCAGTATCTGCATTTTTGCTGTCCTGTGACATCCCACTGATTTCATTAACGGTTGCCTGGGGAAGAGTTAATTGGTATTTAAAGTGGCCTTGGTCAACACCCAAAGTTCTCCAAAAGAACCTCCCAGAAGTTTTTTAGAAGAAATTACAGCATCCTGTTGGTATTTGTGGCACATACTCTGTTTAATCCGGATTGGATACATCAGGTACAGCAGTGGCACAAGACTCAATACTGTAAATGATATACAAGTTTCAACATATGCACTACAATTCCAAAAGAAGACAACAGGAAACTTGGTTCTTCTAGAAAGTTGTTCTCAAATGAAGCTACCTGCAGTTGTGTCCAGTACATTTCGTATCTGTCCTCTGATGTTTGTAAAGCAAAGCCCATTTAAAGTACGAAAATAGAAAATAATAAAGTTGAGAGCTTCTTATAACACAGAACTCCTAAAGAAAACACCATTGCATTGGAATGCCATAGGGGTTTATCAAAAATAGACCATCACACCATTTTTAGAGACTTGGTTGGTCCAAGGAGCCCCTGGGAGCTCCCAGTCGTGGTGGAGCAGTGGGGAAGAGCGTTGGGTGTGGTTGGGACCTTCCCCCAGCTGAGGCTCTGGAATAGCACTGGTTTAACCCAAAGTGGGAAGGGACACACGGATACACACAGAGGAACAGACCTGACTGAGAACAGGAGGAGGGATTTTCACAAGCTCTTTGTCACCTGGTCTTTTGTTCCACCTGAAGCATTTATGGCACAGGTCTTGCTCCCTGAACAGAAGTAGCAGTTCTGGCACTCTGTCTCCAGAATTCCCTGTGGGATTTTGTGGTGTCATGAATTGAGCTCCACTCAGTGCAAGAGGAGGTGCTCGTTGCTCTACAGGCTGTAGAATTGGCAGAGGTGAAATGACTTCTTCGAGGTCACTTAGTGATTGCTCAGGAAATCAGGAGCAGAACCCAGGCTGCTGATGCTCAGCTCCTGATGTTCACTGCCTTCCCTTTGCTCTTACAGTTTTAGAAAGAGAAAATCACCATGGACAGCGTTTTTGGCAAATACAAAGCCTAAAAACTTGGGCTTTAAACCCATGGTTCTACTGCAGTTGGCTCCAAGTGTTGGAGAAAAATAAGTATTTTAAAACAAAAAATTAATTGAGATAGACTGGATGGGTGAATCATGTGGAAAAGGTGTTTTATTCACCTAACTTTAAAAGCAGAATTAAGTTTGCAGTTCAAAGCTATTGATATTCACCAGCCCTCCATGACTGCTGACTTTGTAACTCTGCCTTAATCCAACAGACAAAATATTACAAAGTCCAAGGGATGTTGCAACACATAAATTAAATGTGATTTTTAATTTCCTGAATTTACAGTGTATGTAAGATGCAACCTCTTTACTTAAAAAAGCAAAATCTTGAAGGAGATTTGCTTTCTTTAGCTGGTATTAATCTGATTTTCATGCACACACCTTAAGCTGTCTAGACGAGAATGACAAATGCTGGGTTGCAGTACAGGTGTATTAGCAACAGGTTTAGGTTAAACAAGTGGCATTGACTAAATTTAGTCTTTCTGGCCAATTAAGGAAAGATATATTTTGAATTATCCACAAACTTTATTCCACACTAAAGCCATGTGTGTTACTTGGGTTGTCTCTTCCCCTGTTCACTTTTAACAAAGGTAATTATTGAATAGATAAAAGCAGTCTCTGGGATAAGAATTTGGTGCAGAAAGTTTTATATTTCTCTCGTGGAAAGGAGAGTAAATGGTGCAAGGAATTATAAATGGCAGCAAGACAGGGAAATATAAGGAAAGAATTATGGCTGAACAGCTGGGGAAAAATCCTTGACACTGAGGTCTGTCACTCTGGAATGAGCTCTCCAGGGAGGCTCTAGGAGTCCTTGGAGAATTTGAAGTCTAATCTAGAAGAAGCAATGCCATACCACAGTGAAGGACCTTGTGCTAGTGAAGGATGGATTCAACTGTTTAATTCTTTAATTTTTGTGTACCAAGATGTATTATCTGTGGCCTCTTCTTTACGGGTGTCCTTAAGATTTTTAAGGAAAATGAAAGCAAAAGGTGGATTTTGGAAAGAGTAGATGGAAGTCAAAGCCTATGTGTGAAAGGAATTTTTCATCATTTGCTGCCAGCTGGGTGTGAATCCTGTTAGCAGCTGAAAGCCAGGTGAGAAGAGAGGAAATCGAATGATAGCAGAGGCTGAAAATCGGTGAAAATATTTTTCCTTCAGAAAAAGCTTTGGAAAGGAAATAAAACGCTCAGAAAAAGGAGTTGCTCCTTTGATATTTTTAATATTGCTTTAGGAAAGTCTGAAAAAATAATGCCCTTCCACTTGCTTTGTGTACAAATAATCCGTTTTTCTCTCTGTTTTTAAAGGAACTTTTCTAAAACTATAAAAAGTCGTAAGGAATGAGAGGAGGGGGAAGGCTTTGAACTGAAGTGCCAGCACAGCACTGATGTTCTGCCAGGCTCGTGGGGCTGTTCTCCAGAGCCTGCCCCGATCCTGGTGCTGTTCCTGGCAGAGGGACCCCAGCTGGAGCAGCCCCTGCCCGGTGCTGGTTTTGTGTCGGGGTCCAGGGACGTGTGTGGCCCCGGGGAAGGGTTGGGGTGCTGGTAAGGCAGGGCAGCACTGGGAGCACTGGAGGGAATGATCCACGTCCTTCGGGTGAAGTTCTGCCTTAGGAATTCTCAGGAGTGGCCTGGCCTTCTCTCGGTGCTGTTTCAGGGTTCTGAAGTTCGGGGAAGCTGTTGTGCCTCCCTTTGGTCAGGAGCGAGGGGCTGCGGTGCAGCTCCCTGCTCTGCTGTGTGGACGCTGTCCCTTCTCCCCGTGTCCCTCGGGGGATGCTCTGTTGCTCCCTGGCAGCCCTGCAGGGATGGATCCCTGTCCCTGCAGCTCCCGTGGGTGCTCGTTGCTCTCCTGGGGGGGCTCCCAGGTTTTCCACAGCGCAGTCCCAGATGCTTTCGGAAGCTCTACTCGGGTGACTGCAGAGGATAAAGGGACCTAATGCCTCCATCAGAAATACTTTTAGCCCTGTTCCTCTAGGCTCAGACTTCCTTTATTTTGTGTGTTTTTATCCTCTGAGAGCCTGTGCTGAGGAGCTGACAGCGCGGGGCAGCACCTGCCCAGTTCGTGGCAGAGGCACAAGCCGTGGTTCCCCAGCAAGGATAACAATTCCTGTTTTGGGGAAGAGAACAGAGGCCGTGGCTGCCTTGGCAATCAGAGCCCAAGCAGCCAGCCAGGAACTCCTGGAACTGGCTTTCCTCCTTTTTTAAAATCTCTTAAAATTGAATGGTATATTCTCTTTTCCAAAAAGCTTGATAGACAGCGATTAAAAGCCCCAGTAGTGCTTTGGACAAGGGCTGCCACGATGGCTATTTACAGATACAGAGATGTGAAGTGCCCTGTTCACCACTCCACACTAAATCAGGAATAAGAAAGGCAGCACCAAGAATCCATTTGGAATCCCTGACTCTTTGTAATTTTGATTCCTGTCCCCTGTCAGCACGGGGGCATTTCACCCTCACTCTGTGCCAGTGGAGATGAGGTTGCAAAGGTGGCAAGTGGTGGAGAGCAAGGCCTCTGATCTAGAAGGCCAGGGGTGCTCAGATGATGACAGTTAATGAAATTAAAGCAAAAATTAAATTAAAACATTGAGAAAAAAACTCAGTAATGGTCAGATTAACTGCAGTATAACCTCCTACAGGAAGCAGCAAAAGGCAGAGCATTTTAATCTTTTAAAACAGGACTAAACATAGTTTTGGGTAACATATTACAGCAGTGGGATAAATGACTAGAAGCTGGTGCAGCTACTGGAGGCTCAGCCATAGCCCTACTGTTCCTAGGATGTTGTAGGATTCTAGGGAGGGTATTGAGTTAATGCATCAGCCATTGCTCACTCGCAGCAGGAGTGCTACCAAAGCAGGGTGCCAGCTCGTATGTGTAAGTCAGCGTTAATTATCTATACGTGTATGAGCCTGTAATTAGTTACATGTGTATGTATATGTGCATATAAATATTACATCAGGAGAGGTTATGACAGATGTTAAAAAAAAATCATCCCTTTGCTGAATCAGCCTCAAACACGCTTTGAGCCGTTCTTTTAACTCTGATGTTGGTAAAATCACTGCTCAGAACAGGACGTGGGATGTCTTTCCCTGTTCCCTCCAGGCTGTTGGGGGGCAGTGCATTGGCCTTGGAGAGGTTTGTGCATGACCACAGGGATCAGCCAGACAGGGTGGGACAGGTGGGAAGGTGGGGGATGTTCCTCACTCTGCCCTTCATGGGTCCCCCTGTAAAAGGGGGCTCCAGGAAGGCAGAATGGCAGGAAAAGGTTCCTCTTGGCAGGGGGGAATCAGTTATGTGTCAGGTCCATGAATTTCCTCACGGTGAATCATTCCTACAAAGGTCTCAGGACGAGGTGCCAGGACTGAGCACGGCTCAGCCACAGGATGAGGTACCTGGCAGTACCACACAGTGTTCTTCAGTTTTTGGTTATCTGTTAATTCATGATTAGACTTTGCCCAAACTAAGTGTAGAACTGTGAAAAGAAAATGCTGTCTGTACCACACGTTATCACGTTTCCCAAACTCCAGTACTGCTCCCCCTTCTCAAGCAGATCCTGTGCTGGGACTGGAGAACTGGAATTCCTGACCTTGTCTATCCCCAAAATCAATGCAGCCCAGAAGCCATTGGATGGGACAACTGGAGCCCTAAGACTGTGAAAAAGCCAAATACCTCTCTGTCCATGCAAGATATTTGGCTCTGGGGTTAATTATTATCAAGTATAAATCCAGACATTATTTGGCTACTATTTACAATGGGTTATACATCCAGTGCTAGCAAAGAAATTTCTATATAGAAACCAAAACTTAAAAATCATGGGCATACATTACAAGGAACTTCTGTTAGACTCATGAACGCTTGATGCAGTTGAGTTCAGTGCTTTCATTCTTTGCCATTTGTGTGCACAGTATTAAAAAAGAATCCTACTTCTTTTTTTTCCTTTTTAAAAATACAGAACTGTAGTCTAGTCACACTCTTACAAGTAAGTGATAACAAAAATAGAAAGCGGATACCCAGGTGGGACTAAAACTCTACTAAAGCCTGTCTCTTTTTTTTTGTTGTTTTTGCTTTTCTCCACAAATATGTTTCCACAGACAATAATTAGCAGACAAACACACTGTTTGCAATTGCACTGTATTGACTTAAAGGGCGGATACAAAATAGTCTAAATCGGGGATGGCATCCAGGGTGGGAGGTGTGTGTGCGTGTGGGTGTGCACAGGGGGTGCTGGCACACCTGGGGTCCTGCTGGGCACCCACCGTGGCAAGGCCCTGCCTCGAGTTCAGTGGCTCTGCACACTCACACGCACACACACACAGCGATGGAGGGGACTGCTGTGACAGGTGGCTTCTTTTGTCTAAATCTTTTCCTATAAAAGAAAAAAAAAAGTGAAATTTTGGTTGGTTTAAAGGTTCTGCTCCATGAAGAAAAAAAAAAATCACAAAATCCATTGTTTTTCACCTTTTCAGTCATTTCCTCATGAATAAATATTATCCATTAAAAACCTTTAAAAAGGTGCTGCGATACACAGTGTTATATTTCCGTTTGCTTCAGTGACTCTCTGGTTGCCATGATGGTTCCTTCCTCCAGCCTCTGCAGGTGCTTTTTGCCCCATGCCATGGCACAACTCGCTCTCCACGCAGGTTTTTCCTCCATCCAGCCCCTTCCTCCCTCTCCCACTCCTGCCTCAGTCCGTGTCTGAAGAAGCTGCCCCGCTCGGGCCCCCTCGGTGACAAACGCCAGCTTGGTCCATCCAGGCACAAGGTGCAGCAAGGAGGGAACGTGGAGGTGTGGAGGGAGAGGGGCTCCGGGCTGCCTTCCAGCCTCCTTCTGCACGGGACACGTCTTACAAGGCGGAGACCTTGACGATGTTGGTGGTGGCCGAGCTGGGAATGTTCGTGGCGTGGCCGGGGCTGCCCGGGCCGGGTCTGCTCTCACCCTCGGGCGTCAGCGCCGGCGGCGTGGGGATGCTGATGATGGCTGTGGTGATCTGGGCAGCTTTGCAGTTCGGTCTCAGCCCATCATCTGATTTCATGTTGAGGCTGGAACGACTAGAAAACAAATTTAGTGCTTGGCTTGTTTCTCAGAATGAGGTAGTAGAAAGGATGGGAATGGTTGTGGTTCTTAATCAGGATCTTATTCAGCTGAAATATTCAAAGACTCCACTTAAACGTCCCCCCCGTTCCTGCAAGGCACCATTTATGTCTACACAGATTACACCAGCTTTGGTAATGTTCCCCCTGGTTAGGATACAGCTTTTCACAGGGCAAATTGTTCTGTTTCCATTTCCTTCTTGCATAATTCTAGTTTATTCAAAAGGACATCTAAATACACTGCCCTGTGTGCTGCATCTTTTCAGAGCACAGGTAGTTCTTTCTGAGAAAGATGTTGTCTTTCTTGCATTTTAAATACCTCTTTCATATTCACTGTCCCTTGATCTTTTCTATTTTATTTCTCTCTGCAGTAGTTTCAAGGATCTGACAGCTGGGAGCATTCTTATTAGATCTGCATCAATTGCATCCTATAATTAATTACAGAGGGAAAATGATAGGTTGATTTCTGTGCATCTGCACAGCTACAGGAGTCTGCTATTACCAGCCCAACATGTTCATTTTCAACACAAGGCCTGTCCTTTCAAAATGTAAAGCTCCCAGTTGGGAAGCTGCTGCTGTTGTTATCTCGGAGTGACTCACCAGAGGATGGTTTCTGATCTCTCAAACACCAGGAGCAGAACCCACCCCGCTCCCTGGATGCCTCGGGCACAACCTGAGAGCGGGGCAGCCTCAGGCAATGGGTGCTTCTGCCAGTGGCAACCAGTACACCCAGTTGGTTGCATCCCACATGAAAAACAACTGAAAAGCCTTTTTTCTCTCTCCAGCCATGCACAGTTTGGTAAGCAAGTGAAATAAGTGTTGACATTTAAAATATCCCTGGCGTCTGATTTAGCACTCAGAGCAGCTGACATTCCTGTGAATTACTGCTTCAGGTGCTGGTTTAAAATATTGTCATATTGAAACTGAAATAGCTGGAGACTTGTTTTGTACTTATTCATTCATAATTCATGCTCTGAAATGCCCTTCTGGCACAAAGTAATCGCTTGCTGCCCTAAAGGCAGCTTTGTTTCAGTTTCTACATCCCTTTGATAGGAGTGAGGAGAAGAGGAATGGGACATTCAAAACCAGCCCTGGTGCACAAAAAACTTAATGGGCTGAGGGGGATTTAGAAAGTAATTTAATATTTGCAGGAATTGTATGGTGAATAAATGACTCTTTTTCAGCAATTTATCTATAAAATGAAGTTTTAAACATTTTCTATTGAGGGACACTTCACCTGTGTCCTTTATGGTTTTTTAGGTCACAGCTACTAAGACACCATTGTGAAATTCCCCTTATTTGTTTCCCAGTGATGCTTAGAGTGGCAATTTAGACTTCTGGACAATGGAAATCAGTGGAGTGTCCCAGGGGGACCACATCAGCTCTCCAACAGCTTTGGCTGACAGACACTGCTGGCCCATTGGTTTTGCCAACGTGACCATTCCCTGGGGAGCCTGTTCCGTGCCCCACCACCCTCTGGGGGAAGAACCTTTTCCTGATAGCCACCTGCAAGCTGCACTGGAGTCTGGCTTTAATCTGGCTCTTCCCAGGACAGCCAGGAGCCACTTCCCTTGGGTCATCACTGGGAGGGACACGAAGATGCTGCCACCAGCCCCTGCCCCAGGCTGGAGAACAGCCCTGCCAGCCCTGCAGCTGGGCACAGCTGGGCCCCAGCGCCCAGCATGACCCCTGCCCTGTACCTGGTGGTGAGGGAGGGCTGCTCGCTGCACTGGATGTGGATGGTGCTGAGCTCCTGCATGCTCCGCAGGCGCGTGGCCGGGACGCTGGAGTTGGGCAGGTGCGTGGTCTTCTTGTTGCGCCGGGAGCAGCAGGACGTGGTCAGCCCGTGGTGGCTGGACAGGGAGGGGCTCCGGGACGAGGGGTAGTTCTGCATTGAGCTCTCCATGCAGTTCTGCTCGAACAGCTGCTCGTCGATGAACTCGTGGTTCTGGCAGGGGAGAAGCAGAGCTGTCACTCCCTGGGGACACCGACAGCCTGGCCTGGGGGGTGTCAGCCCCTGCTCTGTGGGAGATGCTCTCTGCCTCTGCGCCTGCAAAGGGCTGCACTGCGCAGATCTTAAAAAGAATCACTCTGCCCTCACTGCCACCATGGAAGATTTTGCCCTCCTGTGTCCGCAGGGAAACAAGAGGAGCTGTTGCAGTGACAAAAGCGTGAGGGCGTCACTGCTGCCTTGCTCACACAGCCTGAGATTGTCAGTCTGTTGCGTTCAAATCCACAGGGTTTGAATTTCTGTTCATTTTTTGTCTGGGTTCCAGAATGGTCTCAAAAAGTCTGGAATGGTTATGAAATCCAAAAGGAGTTCATGCTCCTTTTCCTTTATGCCTGGGACCAGGATTGTATTTTATCTGGATGATCACCTGGCCATAGAACTTAATGCTTGCATTGGCTGTTGGGTTCAAAGCATCCCTGCAGTGCATGAGCTGGGAGGAATAAACATGGCAGAGGAGAGTGTTCAGGGGGAAGGAAATTCAGAAAGCTGAATCTGTAAAGAGCTTTTGTGCTAAGGAACAAGAAATCCTGAAAGAAAGAACTCCTACGTGTGGATAGGAACACCCAGGTAGAGTGAACAGACTTCATCCAGTCCCTGTCGGCTTCAGAAAAGATGGGAAACAAAAGCAACCATGCTGAAGGCAGCCATCAGATTCCACTGGAACAAGTAACAACTCACAGGGAACAAGAGCACTGGGAAGCCAAAGGGAGCCACGTGCACAAACTGCCCAGGACAAGACCAGAACGAGGAGTAAGCAAACACTATCCAGACATGTCACAGAGACCACAGAGAGAACAGATCGAATTGAAAAGGAAATACCTTGATGGTGGAAGTTCGTACAGATAACAGGGGATCATCCACAAGATAGGACAATCCCTACGGGACAACATGCCAACAGAAGATAAAAACACAATTCATTGTCCATTCCAGCATTCGGAAGTTTAGTCCCAGCACTGCATCTCTCACCTCAGCATTCCAGCTCAAGTTTGAATGGGCAACAGGACCTTCTCTCAAACCCCTGAACCAGAATCCTTCTGACAATTCAGCTTTTGAGTGTTTTGTTCATGGAAACAGGACAAAACCCGTGACAACTTTATTACTTTGATCTTTTGAGAGCCGAAGGCAAAGGCAAACAAAGTTTGAGCTGCTGATTCACAAATCACAGATTGGGATTGTTTTGCTGTTGTGTCACCAATGGACTGTGGGGTTTGATCAAACTCTGTGAAAACACAGAAGAAGGGTTTGGGTTGAAGGACTGGGTTCAAGGCACTCAGCACTTGGAGAAAATACAGCGTGTGAATGTCCAGACTCAGTCTGGGAGTTGGAATGAGAGGGAAAAAACCTCCTTTTGTTTGAACAATCTCCATCTGCTGTGGAAATATGACAAAGTAATCTCTGTTGTGGTGGCTACAAGCACTTCAGGGTCACTTTGTCATCTGACACAGCAGATTTGTGAGCCATTCACAGCCACTCAGCTGGAAGTGTGTGCCAGTGACAACCCAGAGATCAGGTCAATAAATAATGTACTCTGAGAATCCTCTGCCTCGTTTCAGGAAAGGTGAATTGCCCATTGAAACAAGTTTGCAACCATGGTACATTCCTCATTCCATTCCTGCAACTTGCTCACAAAATGACTCTTCAGTGTTTAAAAATGCTTTTACTACAATTTAAATTTTCTGTAGCATGGTTTTAATAGATTACATGAAGTACAGATGTGTGACTGAAGGATCTCCACACAAACCCATCGAAATTTCTGGCCTGATAATTCCAGACCGGAATCCAAACCTGCTGATTTGGTGCTACACCATGGTAATAACTGGCTGAAAAACATGAGGGAAAAACCCGTTGTGCAGATTCTTCTTCTGAGTTTTAATCAAAATGCAATATCAGTGTTCTTGCCATTCTTTGCTGAAAAAGAGGAACATTTGGAACATTTTCAATCCTTGAGACTCACTGAGCAGGTTTGTGAGCTGGAAGCAGCCAGTCTTTGTTAGTGTGGTGGGCTGACACAGCCAGGGTACCACACCACAAATTAAAGCACCACACCACAAATTAGGGCACACTTTGGCCACATTACTTCAGCTCATGTGCGATGGAGCAGCTCCTGCAGCCCCAGAGATGTTCACCTGCCCCTGGACAGCCTTTCTAAAAGCAAGGGCAGAGCCTGCAGGCAGGCCTGTCAGCTTTTGTTTGCTCCAGCCAATTTGTTTAAGTTTTCAAATGAAAGTGTTTTCGTGAAATATGGGTCATAGTACTGAAGGTTTTAGGCAGAAAGTTTTAAACTGAAGAGTCAGGTTGTGAAATATCTGCTGGTAATGTAACACTGAAATAAAGGCGAGATGAGTTGTATAAAACAAATCCAGTAGTCATTGATACAGGAAGAATCAGTTCACTGCCCTTGGCACAGTGACCTTTAGAGCTCGTTGGGCTCAGGCCACTGCAATTAATTACTCAGCTTCTTCCAGTGTATCTCTGAGGCCTAAGTGGTGCTATCCCAGCGTAAGCCAAACTATGGAAGTGAAGGTGATTTGTCTAAAAGAAACCCTTGCAAGTCAGAAATCAAAAGTACATTTGATGATGGATGCAGATAGAAAAAGGCATGAATATTTCAAGTGTTAACCTCTTTTCATTCTCTCTAGAATGAATCATGGTATAGATAATGTGTTCCTTTACTGCAGAACCTTTTCTATAAACCTGGAAGCAAAACATATGTATCAAATAAATATCTGAAATGTTCCCAAAGACTTCTGCATACACAATCAGTCAGTAATGAAAAATAAAACTCTGGCTCCCAACACCTTGCAGGATGCAAACAGAAACGTCATGCTGTACAAACTGCCTGAGTGGCTTTGAGATAAATCACCTGCCCTTGCAACTGCACAGAGATGAGAAAAGATGTGTGCAACCTTTAAACCCTTGAGCAGAGTTCATCTTCTCTGAGCCATCTCCAGGGCTAAAGGTTATTTTTTCCCAGCCTGTGGGCACTGGTGACCAGGCTGTGGTTTGGAGTCACCAGCAGCATCGTCCTCCCAAGGCAGCAGAACTGTCCCTTAGTGCTGATCAGCACCAGTGCTGGGTGTGTGATGTGTGACCGACAGCACAAGGGAAACACACTTTGGTTCTCTTTCAGGAGCACTGAAGAAATGAAACTTCTTATTTCTAGGATGCCCCTAATCCTTCGCTGAAAATTTATTTGTGTTCAGATGAACTTGGCTGAGAAGCTGCTGCTGGCTCTGTACAGGCATGGGTGACTGAGGGGTAGCAGATAATCCCATCTTCATCCCACTGCACAGGAATTATTTTTACTATTTTAAAGACAATGAAATAGAAGCGCATTTAACCCATTGCAGAATGTTCCTGGGAGCCCAGAATGAGTGCCACCCTCGGAGGGAGTGTGACAGGGGTCACCTCAGAGCACCCCGTGTGTAACCTCCTCTTTGGGGAGCCCTGGCCGGACGCCCGGAGCCGTGGCTGTGGAAGGGTGTGTTGGTACTTACGGTTGTTTTCTCCAGGCAGTGCAGCAGATGGTGGTGTTGGCTTTCGATTAAGGAGGTGCCTTTAGTCATGTGCTGTTCCTCTTCGGTGGATCCCTGAATAGCCACAAAAAGAGGAGGGGAACAAAACCCAAACCAGGTGTAAAACCATGAAAACAAACGGAACCAGCAGTACCAGCAGCAGCCTCCACAGGGGTAAAGATAACAATTTCAGTGTTGCCAGCTCTCAGGTTTTTCTCCTGACTCTTAGGAGGTTTCCTCAGTTTTTTTCTTAATGATTTCACTTGTCCACTCAGGCGGACTCAGCTCTGATTCAAACCCTGTGTGTTTCTAGGTGTTCTGTAGCTAGGGAAGAAATATGGGAAGGGAAGGGCTGCTCACTTAGGATGTCAAGCTCAGGAACCAGAAGGCAAAGGAAAAAAAAAGAATCTGTTCCGCTGTATTTTTCCAAAATACATTAAGACTTCTAAGTTTACCGTGACCTTTGAATGCGGAGAGATGTCCCCTGACCTCGAGTCTGTGCTAGGAGGCAAAGCAAAGCTGTCTTGCTCCCCCTGGCTCTGCCTGACCTGGGCAGTGCTGGGCCCTCGGAACTCGTGTGCCACTGCCCAAAGCTCCTGAGTCACGGCTGCACACGGCAGCAGGGAGTGGCCCAGTGAACATCTGGGGTTTAAAGGATATTCTCTTACTGCCATTTAAGTTTCTGGTCTCGAAACTGCCTGTGATTTCAGGACAGGTTAATCTGTTGTGTGTCTTTGAGGATGAGCACTCTCAGAGACAATGACATGCATTAAAGCAGCAATTAGGTGGTGTAAGAAGTGTCCCTGTGCCTCAGAAGGAAGGGGGCCCTGGTGTCTTCTGTAATGCCTGAATCTGAAAGTCAAAAATGGATGTGCATGGCTTGAATCGCTGCTCAGACACGAAAGAGCAGGATCTGACTGCTCAGGAGAGGAAATGGGTGGCAGAACTTCTTGCCAAGACATTGCTTGTTGCTCTCAAGGGCATCAAATTCAGCAGTGGTTAAAGCATTGCATTTAAATGCACCCCTGTGTCCCCCTGCTTCCCTGCAAGTGGCTGCTCTGGATGCCGTTCCCAGGCTGGTGCTGTGATCCTTAAGTGAAGGAATAACTGTCTCTGACAGGTGCCAAAAGACAGCTGAAGTGGGACATTAAGGAAGCTGACTTCCTGTACACAGAATTAATAGATTCCTGTGGGAATGCATCTTAGGCAGGTTATGGATTTTTAGTTGCTGTTGTTTTGGAGGATGAACATTCCCAGACGTATTTTTAGAAGTGGCCTAAAAAAAAAAAAAATCAGTTCCATTTTTCTTATTAACAATCCTCCTGGTGAGGTAACACATCCAGCAGGTCCCGTTGGTTCCTGCTGAGATGACTGACTCCGCTGAAGTCTGGGTTGGAATATTTCCCATGGAGGCCCTTGGAAGCCCTAAAGCAGAGATGATGCTGCACTAAAACACTGGGAGAAGAGAGAGGAAGAGCATGTATTGCAAACAGTATCTTTTTATGAGGATTTGCCTGAGAGGGAATCTAAAAGGGGTCTGAGAGCTAAGACAGAGCTTCCACAGCTCTGGCAGGAGACCCAAGCCAGTTGTTAAGCGTTGGCAGCACAGCCCAGGCTCTCCCTCTGCCTTCCTGGGCTTGGCCCTGAGGGAAAGGGCTCAAGGGATGGCAGTGACCAGGAATAACCTGGAGTGTCAGGGAGTGGGACTTGTACCTCATCTTCCTTTGGGATTTTTTTCCGTCAGCTCAGTGTTTCCAGAAGCAAAGGGCAGGAAACCCCCGAGGCCATCCCAGGTGGAAATCAGGCATGAGATCTGCAGGAACTGCTGCCCTGGGCCAGGGCCGGGGCCAGTGTCCCAGACACTTGGCATTTTGGGGGTAGTGCTGAGGAAAGGGAGCCTACAGAGGTTGCATCAGTGGTTCCTGTGTTACTGCAGGCAAACAAAATCTGTGTCTTCAGCAGAAGAGTTTGGCTGCAATGGAAGAGCTGGTGGGGGAAGGAAAGCTTTGCTCTTTGAGCAGGGATGCCAAAGATTTGATGCCAGTTACCATTCAGTTTGCTCTTGGAAGCATTCAGTGAACTGCTGGCTGCTTGCAGGGAGGCTGCAGCACACTGTGGTGTCAGTTCTGAAATCCAAAATTCTTCTACTTTACCTCTCTTTCAGTGCTCCATCACTGGGCCCTGGTGAACTGGCTCAGGGGCTGGGCTGGCGCTGCCCAGGGAACAGCCCCAGTGCTTATCTGGGGCTTGTGAAAAGGCACCAGACCTCCCGGCCTCCTGCTCCCGGGATATGCACCTCCTGGCACTGCAGCTAAAAGGGAATTTCAGCTGCTGTACAAGGAGATTAGTGCTAAGAGGATATGTAGGCTGCTGCCATGGGAAGGAGCTCACCATCCCATGAGCACTTTTGACATAAAGCCCACTAAAAAAATCTCTAAATGAGAAGAAAACAGTCTGAGTACTTCGAGTCTAGATGGCAAATGCCACAAATCCACATATTTGTGAAGCATGAGCCTGCATTCTTGCTGGAAGCAGATCTCCTCCTTGCTGCTGTCCTTGGATGAATCCTTTTCTTCGCCTTTTCTTCGCTTTGATGGGAGGCTCCGGGCTGGAAACGTGCTGTTCCCTTGGAAGGTGGTGTCAGTGTATGCATTCTGGTGTCAGTGAAAGGACAATCTGGCACGTGTTCCGGAACCCTGAGCAGTCCTGGTTTCCCAATTTATGGGTTTGGCTGCAGAGCCCCAGCCAGGGCACGGCTCCTGCGTGGTGACCCCTCCCAGTGCCACACAGTCTGCTGGGCCCTTGGCAAACAATCACAGTGAGCCCAGAGCTGTGGGATCGCTGGTGACGGGAGAGATAACGTCTGGTCATGGCTGTGGAGTAATTGCAGTCGGAATCACTGCTGGGGCACAAAGCAGCCCTGTGGCAGTCTGGCCATGTGCAGCCCATTACTGTTCACGCAGATCCTGGGCAAGGTGTCAAAACAGGACTTGTACCTGAGCAGGGAAGCAGTTTGACACTAATTTGACTGACAAATATGCACAGTATGGAGATAATATTTTGGTGCCTGTTACAGCAGCCACACAAGTCGTGTTCCTTTGTGTTTTTACAGCTTAAAAAATTTGGCTGTCTAGGCTGTGCTGTCATTCACATTCTCTTCAGAAGAGTTTGTTGTTCTGCCACAAAATGAAAGGACATAAAATCTTGCCTCGTGGAGCTAAACTGGGCATGTACACCTGAAGGGAAGAACGCTCTGCAGTTCTGTAATTAATTAGTGCCGCTACCTGGGGATGGAGAGATGTGTTGGGTCTTGATTCTGGCCCAAACCCTTCTGGGATTCTATGACTTAGAGCTATGAGCCCACCAGGAAGGAAGTTACAGCCAGAAAACCTTGTGAAGACCTGCTATAGGAGCTCCTATAGATCGAAATTTAGTTATTAATGGGTAAAAAAAATCCTCTAGCACCTCTTTAGAAATGTTTCTGTTTTCCTTCCTGTGTCTACAGTAGCTTTGTAGCCAAAATGATCCTTTTCCCACTTATTTTTGGGCATGTGCCAGAAGAGGAACCCATTCAGCCAAACATTTCTCTCAGCCTCGTGCATTTTGGACTTAAGCATTGGTGTGTCAGCTGCTCTTCCCTGAGTGGTCTTGGCAGGGAGTTTTGGTTGACAAGAGAAGTGAAGAGATCCTTGTTGGGATGACAGGCTGGAAGATCAAGTGCAAACTGAGTGATCCTGCTAAGCTCTCCTGGCAATTTTTAAAGACCAGAAGCCTAAAGCTTGAAAGGAAATTTTAAATTTTTACTCAAATTTTTGCATGTTTCTGGGTAATGAAATAGCAGAATCTCAGCAGAGCTGACTTCCCAGTCCTGAGCCTTTTCTGTGTGGGGATAAAGCTCTGGGATAGGTGTGACCAGTCATGGCCTTTACTTGATACAGAAACTCCTCCTGAACTGCTCAGCAGTGACATATGGTCCAAGGAACAGATTTCTGAGCGTGGCTGCCATTTGCAGAGCAGGAGACAACGTTGGATGTGCAGTCAGAGGGATCCAACTTGTTTTGGAAGGGAGAACAGAACTGCTCTGGGCCCCCCACCTTCCAAATCTGTACTTGGTGTGAAGTGCTTCTGTAGAACAGTTTAGAGACTATTCCAGTTGTAAAGGGCCAGATTTGTCTGTCTCAGGCTGCACTGAGCACATCCTACGTGCAGAGCCAGGTGCTGCACGACTCCCCTGTGCCGAGCCCACTGAGCTGGGGCAGGAGTGGGCTCACGTCCTGGGGAGCAGCTTTTGCAGGGGTTGGAAGGGATTTCAGCTTTGATTTTACAGAATCACTGTGGTTGGAAAAGCCCCCCCAGCTCCCTCAGCTGCTCCTCAGAGCAGCTAGACCCTTCCCCAGCTCTGTTGCTCCTCTCTGGGCACAAAAGAGGGGCTGTGTCCCAGGGAGAGCGATATTGAGGATTAGATCCCAAGTGAGGATGCACAAATGAGTTCTAGATGGCTCTGGGGCTCAATCGAACGTTCTTCATCTCTCTTTGCTCCCCACATGCATGAAAGGCTGATTTATTTGAAATGAAATCCATGAAATGTGCTAATACCTGCTCTGGTGTTGATCAGGCTTAATGTAATAACCTCCTCTCGTGTTTGCTGGTTCTGCTGAGCAATCTGAGCATTCAAAACTTTCCTCCTCCTGAGCAGCCAGAGGCCTCCGGAGGCCTTTAAAAATAAACCCACCACCAGGCTGCCTGAAACAGGAGCTAGGGAATATTTTCCTGTCCTGTTGGAGATGATCAGATAGTACATATTAGACTCTTAAAAAATAAATGGAAGGCAGTGGATATTTATAGTGTGGGCTGTGTAAATCAGTCCAGCTCCAACAGCTCCGTCACACCCAGGGATTAGAGGGAGCTGTGAACCTGCTCCTTGCTGGAAAGCCAGATCCTTCTTAGCTCGAGGAGGAGCTCAAGGAAGCTTTTCGCTGCCATCCAGTCGAGCAGCTGGGTTCCAGCTGTGCCTGCACACCACATCCCGTGTGCCAGACTGGGAATGAGCAGCGAGCTGAGAGACACGGAGGGAGCCCGGGGAGAGGAGCGGGGCTGGGGGGTTGGCAGGCTGTGGAGGGAGAGGATGCGCACTCACCGTGAGCTCCAGGGCCTCGTTGAGGAGCCCGTTGCGTTTGCTGTGCAGGTACGCGTTGGAGCTGCCCGTCTTGGCCACGCGGATCCGCGCCAGCCGCGCCTTCTGCGGGGACACAGAGCGGGGTTAGGGCTGGGGACAGAGTGGGGTTAGGGCGGGGGACAGAATGGGGTTAGGGCTGGGGTTAGGGCTGGGGTTAGGGCTGGGGTTAGGGCTGGGAGCACTGGGGATTCGTCCCGTGCTGCCAGTACCAGGAAGGAGGAGATTTCGGGTGGTCACTCCGCTTGGGAAAGCCTGGGGTGAAACACCAGAGGTGGTCAGGGGACGAGGAGCTGTTGCGAAGAGGGACACAGGTGGCTCTGTCCGTCTGTCTGTCTGTGTGTCTGTGTGTCTGTCTGTGTGTCTGTCTGTGTGCAGGGGGCAGCTCAGCACAGCTCGCAGCTGCCTGGAGCACATCATCTGCCACAGGGTGTTAACACCCCCCCAGAGACAGGACCTGGGGTGCTACAGGCTCCTCTGTGTTCCCAGAGTTCATTTTTGGGGTGAGATCAGAGCACTGGAGCTGCGGGCACGGGCCGTGGGTGATGTTCAGAGTTCAGGTGCTCTGCACGTGAGGTGCCTTCATTTCTCACCTTCCCCCCGACACCCTGGGCCCTTCAAACCCCTCTCTCTCTCAGCTCTGTCCTTGGCAGTCTCTGTGCCCTGCTCTGCTCGTGCTGCAGCAGCACAGGGACACTGGGCCCTCAGTGAGCCTGGACCTGTGTCCCTGCAGTGGCAGTGGGACTTCATTAACTTTGGCACCTGATAAAAGAACACCATCCAAAAATACACATCTCCAGGGGGACAAGTTAGATGATAAGAAGCAGTCCAGAATAATGCAAACAAGAAAAACTGACCCTACCTCTTCCTTTTTGGTTATTTTTGATAATTCCTTTTAGCATTTTCGTTTTTCTTTTCAATTGCTGCCTGCTTCTCTGTCACGTGATTTGCCTTTTTTCTTTTCTACTGTTAATTTATGACTCAAACACCATTAAAAGTAAATACATGAAATAGCTGCAGCTATTAAAAAATAATTACATTGTGCTGTAGTTTAAAATGCTGCATAATCCCTTAAATAACATGGAGCTCGTGATTTTCCCTTCTAATTAGAGGTGCTAATGGGTAAACGCTGTAGGAAGAGGAAAGGCAGGAGGCAAATATCTGCAGTGGGTCCAGAGAGTGGAGCCATTTCAGGAGCTCTATCCCTGCCCAGGTGTGAGCCACTCTGGCCTTCAGTATTGGAAATACTTGAAATATTTGTTTAACATCAAGACCTTGTGCTCAAGCAGACAATTTCTCAGGCAAAGACATGCACAGGGTAAAGTTTGCAGCTTTAATTGGGTGACACAGACTATGACCAGTCTGAAAAATAGGTCGTCTTTTGACCCCCCGAAATGGGGACATCTGAAATTGCCTTTATTTTCTATACCTCGCCTAGATTTCCTTGTCCCATTTTAATGCTGAGCCTCCTAATCAGTGTGTGAGAGTGAGAGCTCTGTGCTGGGCCAAGTTCTCACGGCCTGAGACAGGGGCAAGACACAGACTGAGAACGCAAGGAGAAGGTGAAATTGGATCTTCACTTTTCCTGAAGACTTTCCCAAACGGCTGAGTTGCTCTAGGCCCTGAAAAGGACTGGCCTGAGGCTGCAACCTGGAACAAAATCTGTGGGGACTGCTGCTCTGGAATGGGAGTTGTGGGAGAGAGCTGGGATAAGGGAATGAGGAATATTTCATATTCCAGGTACATGGCATTGTCCCTCTGTTCCTGATAATTACATTTCCATTAAATTGTTTCTTCTAAATGCTACTATGTGCCTTTGTGTGTCTGTTCCTTACTTTTCACAATGATCTCCTCTCTCCTCTAATCAGGAGTGGATTTTGGATGCAGTGGTGGTTTTTCCAGGGATGCTCTGATGGTCACCACTGAAGATTCCCATTTCTCCCTGTGCTTGGTGAAACATCAGCTCCTTTGCTGGAGGAATTGCCAGTACCCAGCTTACCTCACCTGTAGCAGGAAAGGTTCATCCTCATCTTCAGTTCAGTCAATTGTTAAAGTGGATTCAGACTCAGGCTGTTGTAATGAACATTATTCCCTTTGCCTCCAGGCTAGCAGGGGATCAAATATTAATAGCTGTACTCTATGTGGGCTGGAGATGGTTCTGAGGTCTGTTCCCTTTTCCTTTTGAAACAGGGCCACTTGCTATCTAAATAATTAAGCCCCACAGCTTTTGTAGTTTAGAACAGACGTTGTTATTTTAAAAAATGTCAGCGGGGCAGGACAGAAGTTAATCCTATTTTCCTTACACAAAGGATTGGCCGGGATCGTCACAGCGCCCAACTCCGGGTCCCCACCGTGATTAAATTTGGTAGATATCTTGATTAACTCAGCTAAAGAAGTTAATTAAAATTGGTGCCTAAAATTGGTTTGGCCCTCCAGACAGTTTCCTCCATTGGACTAGAAACAACTCTAAAACAACAGTTCAGGTTTTCTGTGAACGTCTGTGTGCAAATGTGAATTCTTTGGAAAGCGTGGAAGTGCCTCTGTCAAGTGACACAAGCTCTGCCTGGTGTTTGGGTACCTGTGCTGTGTCTGCCTGGGGTGTGGCACTTTGATCAAGCCTGACAGGAAAAAAAGAGTTTAAGATCTTCCAAATTCTGCCAGTTTTTACCACATGTGGGCATGTTTTTGTCATCCCTGTCCTGCAGAGCTCAGTGCTCCTGGTCTGGGCACTGTGGAGGACTGTGCTTCTCTGGCCTTCTGCTGCAAATGTCATTTTGGGGGGGATGGTTGTCTTTGGCATCCTCTCCCCCAAATGTGGCAGACTAAAGGTCACCAGGGCCGGGCCTGAGATCACTGTTACTGAATATAACCCCTGCACAGGGAGGCTAAAAAAGGAAAAGCAAACGGCACACTGTGTCTGCACGGAGATGGGGAGAGGAGTTGCTAGGAAACCACAGGATCTCAAAATGCATATGACCTAATCTGGAAGATAATTTATATGATGAAAATAATAATACTAATGACAGCCACTTACAGGTTAGAATGATTAATTTGGTTATCTTGGAGCCCACATGTTTCTCAGAGCAGGATGGAAGGCAGGGCCCAGGAACTTCTGGGGTTTGCTGGTTTTCAAGAAACTGGAGGCTTAGAAAGAGCAGGAAGGGCAGTGAAGACCTGCAGAGGTGCAGAGCTGAGCTGGGGTGGAGAGGGTGCAGCATCCTGAGTGTCTGCACTTCCCAAAGGGGCTGGCAGAGGAGAGAGAAGAGCCTAAGTTCATCTTTTTGCTTTTTGGAGAAGTGCAGGGAGCAGGAGCTGCTGGCTGGGAGAAATGCTTACCAGATGGCAGGCTCAGGAAACAGCTAATTATTATTTATTAATGATTTTCATCCAGTTCTTATGGAGATAACACTCACTCTTGATTTATGTGGGATAATGAACTATTAAGCTACAACCTATGACACAATTCCATATTTGCCAGACAACTTCAGCTTTCAAGATCTTCTGTTCTTGAACAAGCAGTGAGTGGAGTGCCTGCACGTCAGGAAATCTCTGTGCAGGCCCTGTATCCATTTCTCCCTCTGTGCCCTAGAGCTGTTTTTAGCATTATCCCTCTCAGGATGAGGTTGGAAAGGACCTCTGGAATCACATCAGAGGTCACCATGAGTCTAACTCTGCAGGGCCACCTCCACCCACTGTCCAGGTGGTTCTTCAATAGCTCCAAAACCTGCACACCTGAAGGTATTTGTACATTAACGAGGTCACCTGATCGGGAGCCACCTCCACCCTCTGTGAGGTGGTTTTGGAGCTGTTCATACATTAACGAGGTCACCTGATCCAACTCTGCAGGGCCACCTCCACCCTCTGTCCAGGGGGTTCTTGAGTGGCTCCACACCCTGAGCACCTGAAGGTATTTATCCATTAACGAGCTCCCTCTGAGCCTCCCCTTCTTGAGGCCAAACAGTCCCACCCCTCAGCCTTTCCCCATGTGAGGGGTGCTCTGTCCACATCCCATCTCCCTTTACTGCTACCACCACACCACGAGGATTCCTGGCAGAATATGCAGCTCCACAAGGTAGGCAACCATGTTTCATGTGCTAGTTCTTCAGTAATTGATAGTGGTGATTGCTGCAGTAGGTGAGCACCACTGGGCCTTTAAGGCTGAAATGAAGCTGCTCTCCAAAGTTATCAACAGACTCTTTTGGATCTGTTTTTTATTCTCAAGGTGAAATATCACAGCCATTCAGCAAGCACTTGGTTTTCTTCCTTTTGTTTGCATGTGTTACTTGTTTGGGGTTTGGACTTCAAATTCTAGATGGAAAGAACGTGGTTGTTTTTTGGAAGATGGAAAAGGTGGCAAGCAGATTGTGGAGTTAAAAAGGAGTTTGTACAGGCTGAACAACAGGGCTTGGAGTCTGGAATGACAAAAAAGTGTTTTCTTGTGGTTATGTTCTCACCTTCCTGAAATGGTCTTGTCTGTGGAACCTTTGACTAATTTTTTAGCATGAAATTCAGGAAGGAATTTAGCAGAGGCTTCAGTTTGTACTTCTGAGTGGGAACTCGGAGCACAGGTGTAACGTGGAAAGGGAATGGATGGAACCTTCATCTGGTGCAAGCCTGCTCAGCTCCCTGGCCTGTTGTGGTAGTTTTTTACTTGCCAAGCAGAACATGGAAAATCCTTCATTAAAAAAAAACCAAAACATTTAAAACTAATGGAGAGAACAAGATATTAAATGAATCCACTGTCTGTGGAGTGCTTTGCTCGGTATAGTGAGGCAACACTGCTCATCTGTGCTGCTCAGGGCCCTGGGAAGCTGCTCTGCCATCTCTCCCGAAGGCTGGAGTGCCGGGCTGGGGCTGTTGCCTGGGTTTGAGAGCTGGGTGAGATGGGGCTGTGTGGAAAGCAAATGGCCCATCCAGTGAGGAGCAGTTGTTGTTCTGGCACCAGGGCCCATCTGCTGTGGGAACGGGCAGGCACCAGAGCACAGCACCGGTACGGGATCCAAGAGTAACTTTTTCTTCTCCTTTTAACCTCTTTTTTTTTCCCCCCAAAGAAACAAAGTATGCACATTTGGATTTTACTTCCTCTCAAATCATTACATTAAACAGCTTTTGAGCCAAGTTCAAATATTCTGTCACTTTTGCTTTGGGGGAGATGTTGTAGAGCTGCCTATGGAAATTAGATAGTGTAGAGCTCATTATATTCCTATATAATTTGATAGAAGCACTTACAGTCAGACCTTGATCTTATTTTGGGCCTCTTCATTACTTTCTAGAGATGAAAGATTCCCCTCTCCTCCTCTGTGCCTCTCCTTTTAATGCTACCTTACCCTTGGCACCATTAAAGCAACAGAACATCATTTCCAATGAACTTTATCGTTTAATCTTTTCCCACACTGAGGAACATCATGTTCAGGCTATTTATAGAACAATGCATAGAATATGGAGTTTAATGGATCTGGGCCTCTACCAGTCACAGATATCCTGGCTGATTAAACAGGGAGTTTTTGAAGGGTCACAATATGCAGAACTGACAGGATGGCCAGGAAGCCCCTGGAGCACTGGGCCTGGTCCCCTCCTATTGTAAACTTCTTTTTGTACATTCTCACCTTGAGCTTAACAAGCTCTGGCTCAGACTTAGTCAAGCTCTTACTCCTACAGGACATTTATCTCAGAAATTCTTTCTTCTGATTCCCAGCCTGTGTGTATTTGTTGCCAGTCTTACTCAGTTGTCATTGTACTGTCATTTTCTTTTCACATGGACCATCCCTTTTCTGGTGTCTGCTGCATTCTCTAGCGAAGAAAAGAATAAACTTCATTTGTTACTGTAGATCTTGGTGATTCTCACTTAATTCCTTTGCTTGACATTTAAGTAGCAAGCTTTTCTGGAGGCCATTTCATACTTTTATCCTCTGAAGATTCCCTGTTTATTTTTAATACCTTTTTAAAGTTATCTATATATTCATCCACTCAGCAAGGGTTACAGCCAGGCCTTGATCTCTGTAAGGACCGACTTTATGGACAGTTTTCCCTTGACTGAATTATGTTTTACACAGTTGCTGCAACTTGGCTGAAATTCAAAGCTCCCTCTCTGCTGAAGTTCCCACACTACCAGCCCAGCTGAGTGACAAAACCACCTCTCTTTCTTTCTCTCTCCCTTCTTGAAATAATAATAAAAGAAATTCCTTCACACCCTTTTTTATGGTATTAATGCTGTAACAGGTTTTTAGAGTTTGGGTCAGAATTGCTCCCAGGATGTGGTTAAAGAGGTGCCCAGTGGTAGTGGGAATAATCTGGAAGAGTTGGAATTGTTATGGGATGTAAATCAAGGTGTCAGAACTTGTCTAGAAATGTATTATTTAAGAAAAAAATCTCAAGAAAAGACTCTCATGTTTTTCTGCATCATTAATAGAGATGCTGCTGTTCTCCGTTAGTCTAAAATAAGGCTCAGTGTTTCACTGGCAGCCAAGTGTGATGAGCATCTGTCTGCCTGTGATTTATCTGTCTGTCTTTTTTTATCTGTGTTTCCAGAGCTCACTTTTATAACATCTTTCACACAGCTCACACCCCTAATTAATAGCTATAAAGTATTCAGGGGATGGAGGAATTAACGGAATTTGATCTGGTGTCACATGCCAAGGCCCTCGCCCTGATAGATGAGCACTAATTAATGGTGTGGCGGCCTGTGGCAGCTGCAGGAAAGGAAGGGACGGGCTCCAAGGAGTGCTGCCCAGCACCTGGTCCAGTGAGTGTCACCTCTGTGGGACAGGGCCCTGCTGGCAGCAGTGGGGGCTGACCCGAGCTCCATCCCTCTTTTCCACGTGTGAGTTTTCAGCACTAACTGAGGAAAGTGTTGCTTGCTGGGATCCAGAATTGCCCAGAACTCCTCACGCGACAACAAAGCCGTGTCACGATCGCTTTTCCTACTGAAACTGCCCCTGAGATATGTGGTGACAAATCTCTTGCGTTAAGGGAAAAATGCATCCCAAACCCCTCCCGTGGGGCGAGTGCAGACTCCAGAACTTGTCTCTGCTCACATCCCTGTGCTGACAGCCACAACGTGCTGGCTGCAAGCCGGGCTGGCAGATGCGGAGGGACAGCCCTGCCTGGATGCTGTCCTGGGGGCTGGACAGCCCTGCCTGGATGCTGTCCTGGGGGCTGGACAGCCCTGCCTGGATGCTGTCCTGGGGGCTGGACAGCCCTGCCTGGATGCTGTCCTTGACGAGGCGATTCCAGCCTGTGTTTATTTCGACATCTGGGATGGAATGGGCAACGTGAGCCATTACAAATCCTCCCAACTGTGCTACAGAATGGAGCCATCTGGCCAGAGGCTGCCACGAACTTGGGCATCCAACAGCTGGCAAAGGGACACCCTGGTGCTGAGGAGACCCAGGAGAGCCCCTGGGGATGATCAGTTGGGTTCCTGTATTTTGTAGGCTGTTTTCTGGCTATGACTGAGACATGATGTGTAAGGGCCTCACTGAAAATAAATGTAGAGCAGCTTCTGGATATGTGTGGAAGGAATTTCAGCTGGGCACTGGGCCACTGTTGATAGCAGGCTTTAATATTTGGACGTATGGGCTTGCTTTGGAGGCCGAACCCATAGACTGGAGCTCACTGATTTCAGCCCTTCCTTTCAGAGGAGACAACTCCTTGTCTTATACAATTTGGGACTCAGGAAATTTGGACTAGCTGAACTGATGGAAAATGTTATTTTGCTGTCCTCAATGATCTAAAAGAAAAGAAGCAGGATTCCTGGTTGGCTTATTTGTTTGGGCTTTTTCTTTCCCCCTGAACTCCATTAAAGGATGTGACAAACAGAGAAAGAGGTACCTAGCCCAGCAAAAATGAAATGTCTTAAAAAAAAAAAAGCTTTTTTTCCCCTGTCAAAGACTGTTAAATATCAACAACAACAAAAACATATTCCACACAGATTCATTCTGGTTGAAAAAATCCCATGTTCTTTAAATGTCAGCCAGCTCCAGTTTTAACCTTATTGTCTCTCTCTCCCCTTAAGTTCCCAACCCCATCCCCTGCTGGAACTGAGTCATGTTCTGTTGCTGAGCTCTCCTTAGACAGCTCCAGTCACTTTTTTGGGCCATTCTTTTCCACGCTCTGAAGTTCACTTACCCACCTCCAAAATTTAGGGTGTCAGCTGAAAAACAGAACATTTCAAAGCTGACTCCCCTGCTCTGTGGCAAATCAATTATTATAATGGCCTCGTTATTGACAGGTGTGTGGGCCGCCTTCCTCATGGGTACGGGGATGACACAAATCCAGAATTAAGCCTTTCCCCAGCACCAGCTCCCCTCTCTGTGCGCTCTGCTGCAGCAGCCCTGCTTCCCGAGGGTCTGGAACAGGCTGTTTCCAACGCGTCTCTTGAGGAACAACCAGACATTTGTGTCCTTGCTCTTCCTTCTGGCTGAAGCCCCTTTTAAGCATCTCCATAGTTACCTCTTCCTCAGCTGCAGTTGGAGCTGCCTGTGTGCCACCATCTCCCGAGGAGATGGAAAAACCTCCCTCCATCCCCTTCCTCTCATCCACTTCCATCGGGAAAGCTCCGGCTTCTCCCTCGCCCAGTGTCCCTCTCTGCTGCTGGAATTGCTCTGTGATTGAATGCTTTAATTCATCCCCAGACAACGTGTGCACTTCCCTGTCTCATCCCATTTATCCCCTCTGCTCTCTGACAGCCTGGGATACAGTTTTCAGCTCAGTATTAGTTTTATGTGGGAGCAGCTCTACAAAATGATTCTGTCCTGGGTAGTCCTTGCCTAATTCTGAGTTTGGTCCTCTCCTGGAAGCTTACAGCCTGGAGGATGGAATGAGAAGTCTGTCTCAAGGCTTTTGCAGTACATTGCTCGTTCTCAGGGAGTCATAGGGCACCAGATAATAAATGAAATGAATTGAACACGCTGAGAGGCTGTGGTCATCAAAAGCACATTTACTGCAGACTTGGAACCAAGCACTGTGATTACCAGGGGTTTATATTTGCTGGCAGCTTTAGTGCAGCCCCTGTGAAATGCAGCACTGAGGCCGATGCCAATCCCCCTGAGATTATCAGCTATTCCAGCATCTCGGCTCATTTAGCAAATCTGACCATTAAATGATAAATGTGCTTCAAACAGGGCTGGGTTTGTCTTTTTTTCCACAGCATCTGAGCATTTACATTTTTCCTGATATTGTGTGTACCTCGTTTTGTGAAAGGCCCCCCCTTTGAACCTTTGCTTTCCCCCCAAGCTGAGGTCTAGAACAACCCTGCTCAGTTTCAGCCCTCGGGGCTCTCCTGTTGCCCCCGTGTCACCCCCAGCCTTCCAGCCCTGCCTGTCCCTGCTGCCCTGCTCTGTGCCTCGGGACTGTGCTCACTCCTTCTCGAACTTCCAAACAATGAACTGTTCTCCTTCCCCACTGCTGCTAAAGGAGCAGCATTTCAGGAGCTGTCAGCAGCTGCCTCTGCCTTTTCTTGCCAGGGTGGAGAAGTGGGAGGTGTTGTCCTCCACCCAGCACCAGCTCCTCATCTCCTTCTCCTCCGTGGTGCATCTCTGCTGCAAACTGCACACAGAGAGAGGGGCTCCTCCAGCATCATCTGAATTACAAAGTCATTCTATTGTCAAGCCTTTTAAGTGTCACATTCTCTTTTAAATCCAAGGCTGTGACATTCACTGAAGAACAGCATCATTTCAAAGTCAGGAAGGTCTATTCTTAGCACATCAGTCAAAAAAGGAAAAAAAAAAGTCGTTGGGGAAGGAAAAAACCACAACAATTTTACCAAAATGAACCTTGTCACAAATGATCAATTCATCTTCCATTTGCACTGACCTGGTCCTTGCTGCATGCCAGAGGACAGAATTTGATGCCACAGCTCAATGAATTAAGATTTGCCAGATCTCCTTGTAATTAATTGTCTCACAGTACAGTTTTGGCAAAGAATAATTTATCTTTAAAGTGAATAGATCACTGGTAGTTTGGTTTTGTGTTTGTTGGGGTTTTTTTTCTTTTTAAGGAACATTTCTCCTCAGTTAGTTGAAGAATAGATGCTGATGAGTAACAGCCACCTCCTGGTATTTGATTCACGTTACTTTAATACCTCTTCCTGCTAGACCAGAGCCCCCTCAACAGTTGAGAGACAAAGTTAGGACTGAGCCAGAGGGACACGGGGGGCTGGGCTGTGTTTTCCTGGTTTTTGGGGTACAGCCCCTCAGAAACCCCATGGGCTTGGAGAGTCCAGCTTCTCTCACTCCCCACCCTTCTGGTCTGTGAGTGTCAATCCAGCCAATCTGATGCTTGTACAGTACTTCTGCCTTTGTTACTCGTCACTGGAAAAACTCAGTCTGAGTTCATATAAAAAATTAATGTGGTCTATAGCCTTACATTGAAATCTACCCGTGCATCATAAAAGTTATGGTTCTTGAACTAAACAGAACTTCCAAAGCATTTATCCTAATACATACCCAAGAAACTACTCTTCAATTAAAAGAGAAAAGTAATTCACTAAGCTTCTGGTGTGCTAAAGGAAAACATTGCATTGATTCAGAGTTGTCTCCTAAATTCTGTCTATAAGGAGCTTCTGCTGATGGGTTCTTCATATTCACAGGCTGAGAGAGCCAAAGAGATTTTTCCAACCTTCTTGAAAAAGCCATGCAAATTTCTTTGTAACTTTAATTAGATGGGGGCAGAGTTTTAACTGTTTCTGAAGATGGGATTCAGTTCAGTGTGGGATGGTGCTGGAACAAGTGTGGTATCAAAGCAGATCCTTAATGTCCCTTTGTACATCCTGACCAGCTCCAGAGGGACTGTCATTAACGTGCTTCTCTCTCTTTCCTTCTTTTTAGTATTCATGCAGTGCTGATCATGTGAAAATTACTCACACTTCTGACTTGAGAAAAGTTTCTTAACTGAGAAATTCCACCAATATCAAGGGAATTAGAAATTCAAATGGGGGGAAATTATACACTGTGTGTGTCAATACAGCAAACCTTTATAAAAGCTGCAATCAATCATATTGGCATCAAAGGTGGTGGGACTTCTCCCTGTCACCAGGTGGATCACAGGCCAATGAATAAAAAGAAAAGCTGAAGCAGAGGAAGAGATGTTGGTTCTCTCTCTGTTTCGGTGCTGTTTCAGCAGAACAAGAGCTTTCTCTCAAAGTCTTCAGTTCCTGAAATGGGCTGCTGGACGTTGTCCCCATAAACCTCTCCCTGAGCATCTCTGTCCTTCCCATGCTTTGACACCTCACCTGTTTCTGTCCCAAGCAAAATCCCAAATCCTCATGTCTGGGTGCAGCCTCACTTTAGATAACTCACTCTGCAAATGATTGGAATTCTCTAAATGAATGTGCTGATCCACCCTGGATCCCACTGCCAGCTGCTGACAGAACAGTGCGTGCTACAGAGTGGACTTTACGATACCTTTGTGCTTTTTATCTCTCTTGTGTTGTGTGTCTGATCAAATAAACAACTCTCCCTCCAAAACACCTCCCCTGTTTCACGTGTGCCGTGTCAAACCTCAGGCAGGGATTTGTAAAACCCAGCAGTGACTTGCGAGGCTGCAGCTGATTCCTGCATGATTCTGTCTCGCTGCTACTCCCCTTTTGTGTTTTGACTGCCAAATTCTGTGGTTTTGTAGGTCTTGTATCGGAGCTCTCTGCTGTCAGCTCCCTGAGATGCAAGAAGGAGGCACGGCCCAGATGCTTGCCTGAAGCAGAAATAACACATTTTTCTACTACTGTTCTCCATCAGGTCCCCTGAGTCTTGAATTTCTGGCAGACAGCATTCCATAGGGAGAAAAAGAACCTCAGGCCTTTAGTTTGCAGTTGTTGTAAAAACCTGATTCTGGCTGTGGTGTAATTTAGCAGATTGAAGTAGAGGTATAGTAAATCTGTTACACTCTCTTAGTGACTCAGTGAGCTTCTACTGGCAAAAACTGTTCAGAATTTGGAATATTCAGTAATTCCTTCCCATTTCCAGGGGCTTTTGTGTATTCCCAGTGTTCCAGTCACAGCTTTGAGGGGTATGTGTGCTGATAAGTGCATGTTGCTGCACAGGTGTATTTGAAACTACAGAGAGACAACAAGGAACGGAGCAGCCAGAAGGATAAACAGCTCCTGGGGATGATTTAAGGGTTTATGTGCACACAGATATATATTTGTGTCAGACAAGTATGCAGGAAGGGTGAGCAATAACAGCCCTGTTGCTTCTGATGCCGAAAATACAGCAGTACAGTGTGTGCAGGAATGAGGACTTTAGGTGGTGCATTTTGATGGGAAGACACTTCTGTGTCCAAGGTAGGATGTATAAATTGTCGTGGTCAGACTTTGGATCGACCAGTGTTGAAATTTTGTAGGATCATATGAGTTTATTTTCCTTGTGATAAGTTATTATCTGGGTGTAATTTTATGACATGTAATATGAAAATTTTATACAAGAATCCATCCAGTTGTGTGTGAAGTTTCTACATTAACCTGGTGTGAAATGTGGCTCGGGGTTGGATGCCATCAGAACATTAAAATGTGGGGGGAGGTTCTGCAGCTGAAATTTGACAACAATGGTTTTTCAGACCACAAGTCCTGGAGAAAAGCCAAGCAGGAATTACGATGGCATATTTTGTTCTGTTTCAGGGTGCGTGTTTTGTTTTGGGAGGATTGGCAGTTCAGTCCCTCACCTTGCTCTGGGGTTTACATCAGTGTCTGCTGCAGGGTGCGAGTTTGGGCACTTCCTTTGTCTTGTTTGTGCTGTATTTGGTGCTGTGGGTGAGTTTTGTCTATTCTGTGTCCCTTTTCCAGAGCCTTGGGGGGATTGGTAGGTTTTAGGCATGGTGTGGGACTTGTTTAGGGATGGCTTTGAGGAGATTTTCTGAGCATGCAGGGACTGAGCTGTGCCTGTTCAGGGTGTGAGCATGAAAGGTGCCCCTGGGTTTGTCCCCGCAGTGCTCACAGTGTCCCTGTGCCCCAGGAGCTCCTGGGAACAGGCAGGGCCCAGGGTCACTTACCTTCTGCGCCCTGCGCTTGTCTGCCCGCTGGTTCTGGTGGTAGATGCGGCTGAAGTTGGACACGATGACCGGCACGGGCAGGGCGATGACCAGCACCCCGCTCAGCGAGCAGATGGAGCCAAAGATCTTCCCAGCAATCGTCTTGGGCACCATGTCACCATAACTGCAGGGCAGAAACAGAGAGGGAAGCCCCTCCTTCAGACCAGAAGCCTTGTCAGGTTCCCTGAGCAGCGAGCAGGGTGGGCACTGAGGCTCAGAGCTCTGCCGTGCAAGGGACAGTTTGTGGCGCTGCCACCCCGGGCTGGGCACGGACGCCCTGCCCTGGCTGGGAGCTGAGCTAAACCTAAGAAAGGCACCTTTGTGGCAGAACAGCAGTGCTGGTTCAGGCAGCTGCTGGGTGTTTAAATTCACATCCTCACTCCTTCTGTCCCCACCTCTCCATGCAGATGAGCTCCAGCAAACTTAAAGCTCTGCGTCTGCCGGGGAGCAGGTTCATCTGTTCCCATTCCCTTGTATCCAGGTGCAAATGAGGACTGATTTACACTTCCATTTCAAACCCCAGCAGTTTCCCGGCCATCTGCACAGTCAGAAATTTGGGGGTTGTTCAAAGTCTGCATTCAGTAAAAGGTGAATTCTCAGGGATATGAGACCAGCTGAAAAATATTCTTACAAAGCTCTGCACTGGGTTGGACCCAACAATCTTCTGCTGTAATCTGCGTTGTATAAAGAGCATATGGAGCTGCTGGAGCAAGTGCAGAGGAGGCCATGGGGATGCTCTGAGGGCTGGAGCCCCTCTGCTCTGGAGAAAATCTGAAAACTGAAAATTGAAATCTACAGCTATCAGATGGTATTTGGGATGTTCTGGTGCTTGGTGCAGCAAATGTTGAAAAGAGAAATGATTTATTACAACTGAGGCTTTATTTTTACCTTTGATGTCAGTCTATGACCAACAAAGAGCTTTGAGGGGAATAGAGTTAAACTAAGAATAATTTACATCCAAGAGGAAAAACAAATATTTCAAAACGCCTTTTCTATCAACTGAACTTTTTGTCCCCATGCGAGAACTTGTTGGTACGAGGGGCTGAATAGAAGCAGGACTCCTTGCATGTTACCTGCTTCAGGCATCATTAGCCAAGGCTTATTTATCCCAGGCAGAATCCTTCTCCTGCCTTCACCCACATCAGAACCCCTCAGAATACCTCAAATCAATAGATTGCTCTTCATCTCTATTAACTTTTTAGCTGCTGCTTTATGCAAAGATCATTTCAAAGCTCTTGCTAAGTGACAAGTTCTTCTACCTCATTTAACACTGGTCTAAAAAAAAAAAAAACCTCACTTATCTCCTGCTGGCCCTTAACACAATAAGGCTGAAAATTAATCATCTGCCTCAAACATGATCTCAGTGACCTGGAGCAGGGAGAGAAAGCCCTTCTGTGCATTTGTAGAAAGGATAATAATAAGTGTCTGGCTCACAGTCTGTCTCAGGGAGTTTTGTTCTTACACGCAGACTGAGAGTTACCTCATTACTTGGGACTTCAGAAAAGGTGCTTTAAAACACTGCCAGGATAGATCAAACCCTTGGAGCAGGAAGGATTTTGTGGGGAGATGGAGAACTTCATTTGCACAGCTCTTGAGAGAGCCCTGCAGTGGCTGGAGCAGGAGGCACAGGGACGAGACCTGGGATCGGTAACGCTGATTCTGGTCTACTGCAGCTCTCCGTGGAGGATCCTCCTGGATTCCTCCCTCTGGGAATCTGCTGGCTTGGACATCAGGCACTTGGGAGTGTCTTCTCTGGCCTCACTGGGCTGACCTGAGACGTGGAAATGTCAGCCCTGAGGTCTGGGAATATCTTAGCTTTGTTTAACAGAGGCAAACCCAGCCAGAGCTCGATGTCTTGCAATTATTGAGAGGCCTCCCTTTGACTTTGGCAGGGCTTGGGATGAACCTCTGAAGCTGCAATTGTTCTGCCCCTCTATTGACAGCCACAGCTACTGCAATATTAATTGCTGGAGAGACTATTTCTGTCCTGATGCTACCACAAGGTACTAATGGCCCCATGGCATATTTGTATCAGGTACAGTGCCAAATAAACTCAGCTATTGGATTTCAGTTAGCACTAATTAGGCATTTCAAACCCAAAACTTCTTTTCCCCAGACTGGAATGAGAGAACTCAACTTTCCCATTAATTTGTTTAGTAAAAGGCAACTTGTCATCTAAAAAACTTCTACAGAAAGTGCGTTTTAAGCAATTCATCAATAATCTCATTAGAGCAGCGAGAAGATAGAGGAGTTGGGTAATGATTAACACTCAGAGGGTCTAACGGGGTGTTTGAGCTGCACGAGCACAACAGGAGGCTGCGAATTCCGTAGGCTTTTAATGTGACCTCAGTAAATCATTGCAACTTTCTGTACCTCGGCTCCCTGCTAAGGAAATGGCAATGAATTACTTGCTCTTTGCTTGGCTGAGGGGCTGCTGGGTTCTTCAGGGCAGGAGCTGCCCCCTGTTCTGGCTGTCCCCAGCACCAGCAGTGCAAACACTGATAATGCAAATTATCGCTGCAGGGGTCTGGGGTGCTGCACGTGGCTGCAGCCCTGTTCATCTGCACGGGCTGAGGGGCCGGAGCAGCCTGGAGGGGAACTCATTCCCTGTTTGTCTTGCCAGGAACCCACTTAGATGGCAGCAGATTGAGCCCGTTTTCAGTTGCTGAATTCAGTGGAAGGATCAGCTGGTGGAAGGGGTCCCTGCCCCAGGCAGGGGTGGAGTGAGATGAGATTTAAGGTCTTTCTGACCTGAAACATTCCAGGGTTCCTTGCTCTGCTCCCTGGCTGTGCCAGTGGGATGCACTTGCCTATGGAAGATGTGCCAGTGTCAGGGGGAGCTGCCCTTGCTGCCACATCCCTCCAGTGCCCTGTGCACGCTGGCAGGGATTCCCGAGCCTGCACACAGGTGTATCCCGTGTTTCCAATGGCACAGCTTGGCTTGTCCCCTTTCTGCTCCTGCTGTCCCCTCAATTCCATTTCCTACCAAGGGAACACTGTGACCCCCGAGACTGATTCACTGCACACACAACATAAACTTCAAGTAAATCCCTAAACAGGCAAACCAGGGGAAAAAAGATCAGAAAATGGCTTTTATGTGGTTACTCTTTAGGCTGGAAAACACTGCATGCAGAGCTTCAACTTTTTTTTTTTTTTAATTTCTCCTGTGACTTCTGTGTTCTTTGGATAGAAAAGGGGTCATATGTCACTCACCCTAATTAGCAGCTATTAGTCTTGACAACATAATATGCAGTTGTTTTTCTCCCTGTCAGCAGAGAAGTGTTATCAAATAGAGGTCACTGCTCCCCAGCCCTGGTTTTAGCCACGGAGGTGTCTGGACATTGCTCAGGTCCCCAGCTGGAGACAGCAATAAATAAGGTGCCGGAGAGCTCATCAAATGACTCACTCTAAAAATAGCCCCTGGCAGCGTCTCTGATGATCCTGCATCTCTGTGCAGCATCCACAGCCCTGGGAACAGGGAGCTGTAGTAAAATAGCCGGAAGGCCTTAAGGTTTAGGGACATCAGGAGGTAGGGTGACAGCTCTGTGGTGACAATGGAACAGCTTTGCAGAGGATGCTCTTTTCCAGCAGCCTTTTTATTGTGCCAGCTTTTCAGCCTGGATAAGGCAGAGGGCTGGGGAGGGGTTTCTGGTTATGAATTGCCATCAGCATGGAGCTGTTGTCTCCATGGGTTTCTTTAGGCCCTGGTTTCTGAGGTCTCCCTGGAGCCTTCTCTCCTACAGCTGAGCTCTCCCCGCCCGGCTCCATAGCGTTGGTGATCAACTTTAGTGGCTTCCTCTGGACTCATTCCAACAGCTCCGGGGTCCCCCAGGAGCAGCGTGGGGGGACGAGCCTTTCCTTCTCCCCAGCAGAGCTGTCTTTGGACAGAGCATCAGCTCCAACCCTCCCCCCCTGGCTCGGGGGGCGTTCAGGTCCCTCGGAGCAGCCCCCCAGAGAGTCCAGGTGACCCTGGTGGTCTGGGTGTGGTCCCAGGGCCAGCACGGGAACGTGGGGACAGTGGCTCATTCACCGCACGGTCAGGCTGTGCTATTCCTTGTCACAGTGTTTGAGTGGTCAGGGGACGTTGGCTGCCCAGTGGGGCCAAACCGTGTGGTTTTCAC
Organism: Eulacestoma nigropectus; assembly: GCA_013397775.1. NCBI lineage: Eukaryota > Metazoa > Chordata > Aves > Passeriformes > Eulacestoma > Eulacestoma nigropectus. The sequence goes on along the minus strand of VZTE01002021.1, from coordinate 544,340 downwards.
AGCCAGGGAAAGCTGAAATGTCTCCCAGAGCTGGGAACAGAAACAATGCTCTCCCCTGATTTAGTAGTTCTGCCTCACACGGGCATTAACAGCTCTTTGAGAGCTGCTTTATCTCTCTAACCTTTTGCCCGGCACAGGAGAGTCAAAAGAAGATTTTGCTCTAGCCTGGAAGTGTCTGCTTTTAGGACAATAAGGAGAGAATAATAACATTATGTACTGTACAATAGACCATGATTTTGAAAGCCTTTTGCATGAAAGAGCTGGAATAGAGCATGGAATTAGCATGTAGCCTTCCAGGTGCGAGACATCTTTTTTTATGCTCCAAGTAATTCACTCGGCGATGTTGTGATTCACGCAAAGGAGAGGAAAATGGCTAAAATTCAGCTGGAAGGTTTCAGTGGCGTTGCCAGACTGTGAATATTGCACGTGACAGCTCCGAGGAGCTCCTGTCCCTCCATTTCATAGGTGCAAATCCAAGGTAATCTTGCTGATGTTGCTTTGAACCCCCAGTGACATAATGATCGGGTCACTTCCAATGATCCAGCGGAAACAAAAGCAAATATTGCTCATTCTTCTCTGGGTTTTGCACATGATGAAAGAGCAAGGGATTAATGGCTATGGCAAGGGGGCCGGGGTACTCGGATCTTTTGTTTGGGGTTTAATTCATCATTCCTCTGCCTGTTTCTTCCCCTCTGCTGGAATGAGCCCCCAAAAGCAACAGCCCTGGAGCAGCGAGGTGCTGCTCCCCTGGGCTGCTCTGCCACCGACTCAGGGAACGCTTTGGGTTGGAAGGGACCCTTTGAAGGCCATTTATTCCAACCCCCTGCAGCAAGCAGGCACATTTTCAACTGCCCCAGGGTGCTCAGAGCCGTGTCCACTTGACCTTGAATGTCTCCAGGGGTGTCCAGTTGGGTTTTGTAGAATCACAGACTGGTTTGGGTTGGGACCTTGGGGGCTCCTGGTGCCTCCTGCAAGGCTGAGCTGTAAACAGAGCCACGATGGCTTTGAAGCAAGAGAATCTGCAAACAGGCTGTCAAATGACAGCCTTGAACAGTAAATCAGCTGTGGCCTGGGAAGTACAGAGCCTATTTCATGCTAGGATTCTTTTACATTAAATATACTTATTTTCTGCCTTGTTTGGAGCTGGGCAGTTCCCCAGCTGGGTATTCAACTGCGAGATCTGGCATGGTTTCACACTACTGTTTTCTTTTTCCCTGGCATAATTCATTTGGTAATGTTTTCATGGATGCTCTAGAAATTCTGCTGCAATTCCGTCCCTCAGCCAAGCTGTGAGGGACGAGGGCTGGAGATGCCGATCAGCTCCAGTAGCAGCAGCTTATCTTCAGCACTTGGATTCACTCTGATTTTTAGTAAAGCTGTGGTCAGCAGTTGCTTAGTAGGGATTTTCCAGGTAAAGTTGCCTTTTTGATATTGTTCTGGTTTATAAATTCATAATTCTTTCTGAGTTTCGTGTGATAAAAGGACTGAGATGTATCTAAAATTGTTCTCCTCTGAGGAGATGCAAGTTCTGTTGCTTCTGTAACGGTGAGAAGTAGGAAGAGGGGAGGGTTATTCCCTCATATATTTCCCAGGGTAGCCTGTACTGGCTTTCCTCACGAAAGCCAAATCAAGGGATAAGGTGAACTTGGAGTCAGTTGTAGGTTGGTCATTCCTCCAGCTGTACAGGAAAGGTGACCTGAGAGCAACTGGTGGCAGGAGCATTCCTCACAACAGCAGCAGGTACTGCCCAAGGAAACAGGAATGTTTGTGTGGACTCGGGAATCAACTAAGTAGGTTATTTAATACACAGAGGGTGGAGAATACTTAATATATGAACACACTGGTTCCATTTATTCCTCCTGGCTTGGATCAACTCCTCAGCCTGTAGGCAGTTAAAACAGATGGTCTGAATTTGGGTAACATTCAGACCTTGAGTTGAAGCTAAAAATGGAATTTCATTGGCAAGGAAAGTAGGTCAGAAAGCTAAAGCCCCTAGTCCTAAAATGATGAAAGGCTTCTAATCAAGTGTTCCCTATTACCATTCATTAAACGGAGCAGGGGAAGAAATATTATTAGAGACCTTTGAAAAAAGGGATTACAATGGGAGTGTGAGAATCCTCCTCCCTGCAAGGAGACCTGTGCCCTTGCAGACCTGTTCCAGTGGGAGATGGGATGACCATGGATGTTATTCCCAAGGTTCTGCAGGCTGGGAATGGTTTTCTTCACGGGCACATAATGACTTTATCTCGTGCTTCAGTCACAGGAGGGCTGAGAGGAGCCTCTCTGCATATCCTCAGCTAATGCCTCTCCCTAATCCCCCTCTCCACGCTGCCTCTGTCATCCCTGGCTCAGGTTCTGGGATTTCGGTGCCTCTGCAGACTGGGACTTGCACAAAGCTGAGACTGTCAGTGCTTTCTTTGCTCTCCATCCTTTTCAAACGTGTGCCAACTGCTGAAGCCTTTCTTTGCTGTAGCTGGCAGGAATTATTCAGGGCAAATGGGGAGCCCGTCCCAGTTCAGCCAGTGGTCCCAGTCCAGCTCATTGTTCCAGCTCTTGATTAGCAGCATGTCCCTAATCCCTGTTTACTGTGAGGATGGTGATGTGCTAAACCAGATGCTTTTGGGAAGTACCAAGGTGGATGTTTTTTATTCTCTGCGTTTGGCACACCCCAGCTGATGCACTGCCATCGCTGCCCTCCCTTTCCCTCCAACTGCTGCTGGAAATTCCCTCCTCTGACTGGGGAATTGCTGCATTTCAGCCCTGCCACAAACACATTTCCAGAGAGTGTCAGAGGTGTCCTGCTTGCTCTCCCTCAGTGCTGGGTGTTGCCCACCTGCCCTGGCCCCCAGCCATTGCTGTCACCGGGGCAGGTGACAAAGGTGGGGACTGAAGTCTGGAATATCCCACCCCTGTATAACTCAGGAATGTTTGCAGGGCAATTCTTATCACAAATAGCATTTTACTGTGTCGTACCCATCTCACTGAAGGAAAACAGATGTTGTCCTTTTTTGTGATATCTCAGGTTTTTCCATGAAACTTATTAAAGCACTGGATATTTTTTAACAGGAAAAAAAGGGGAATTCTAAACTGTTGATTTAACAGTTATTCAGAGAAAAAGTGGAATTTACTTCAATGTAGAATCAATATAAGAAAAGCTGAATTTCACTTTGGAGAAAATACCTTCAATCTTAAAAGGCAGTTAAGTGTGGAAGTTATTCCTGATGTTTATAAATTCAGCTTTTCAGAGGAAGCTCTGTTCCCTGTAGTTCTTGTAAAGCTGATAGATCTGGCAAAAAGTAATCTCAGGGTTTTTTTGCTTCATGTCATCTAAGATTTTGATCCTCAGTTCTCAGTTTCAGCAGTGGTAGATGCATCAGAAAAAGCTCTCTAAGATTTTTTTGTTTGGGTTTTGTTGTTAGCCTGCTGAATTTAACAGCGTTTTTGGTTGGGCAGGTCTTTCCTGGACTCCTGCTTTGGGCACCGTGGGCACCTGGGGGTCTCTGTTGCAGCCTTGTGCTCGAGGGGAATCCACTGTCAGCCCAACTGAAAAATGCAGAAATGTTCACAACAAGGGAGAGTTAGCCCCTCAACTCACCATTATCGCTGCAGAAAAAGCTCCCTAGTTTATCCTAACAGTGGAGATTTATTGTCATACATGAGCAAAAAAAGTCTCTTTGGCTCTTTCTTTCTTTGCTGACAAAGAAATGTCACCCTCTCCACGTTGTGGGGTCTTTCCCAGTAAGGGTGAGAGTGTGGTATTATTTTCAAGAACTCCTGTTTCCTTGGCAATTGGAGCCTTTCACCCTGAACCTGACAGCAAGTTCTTCTCGGTCAATATTTAATTTAATTTAAATTCTGTTTGTGATGAGCAAAGGCTCAAATCCATTTACAGGGATTAGCCCTTGGGGGGATACAGGGCCATCACCACCCGGGGTCCTCTCTGGCCCCTGGCCGGGAGCTGGGCAGGGCTGGGAGGAGGCACTGGGGGCTGATCTTTGGGTTTATTCCTCTGTTTCACCCCAGCTCAGTGCAGGGCCGATCTTTGGGTTTAATTCTCTGTTTCACCCCAGCTCAGTGCAGGGAGGGCTGCAGGGCGAGCTCTGGGGTCTCCTGGCTCCCAGCCTGGGGTAAGGAGCACAGGAAGGGCCCTTCCCACCCCGACCATCCTGGGGTTCCGGGCAGCAGCAGCTTGGCAGCCCTTCAGCTGGAATTTCTCGTTGTGACCCAAAGTAATACTTTCAACCTTCCTGTTTTCCATCAGGCATGAAGAACATGCTTGAAATATTAGGAAAATGTCCTGAGTATTGTTGTCCATCTGATTCAGGCATCTGGCATGTGAGTGACTGAGTGCTGCTCAGTAATGCCCACTTTTTAAAAAGTGTTTGTTTTAATGGAAAATAAAATGTCCCAGATTAAGGCATTATTTATTTCTGGCTGCACACACTAAAGGCCTTTTAAATTACTTCATTCATTATTAATTCAAGAAGAATCCTCATATTACTTGGAGTGAAAGCCTTACACAATTACCTGCTCAGAGAATCTATTTTTTTAGCATCTTAACTCTCTGTAAAAGGAATCTTTTTGGAGAACGTAGAGGGTGGAGAGGGCAGGCAGTGCATTGAGCAATTAGACTTTTCACCTAATAGCAGGGCTGAAGGCTCCCTGCCCTGTCTAAATCCTTAACTGTGGTGTCAGCTTAAAGGAAATGCTGGGTTTTTGCTTTCATTTTATCCTCATCTTTTTCTTTTCTGTCTTTTTAAGCAGCTTGGGTGTCCATGCTGAGCCATGTCACATTCCAAATGATCCACATACTGTGCATTTTAATGAGTTGCTAACACTGATTATACAAAAAGCAATCTCAGAAATATTTACTGAGTCAAAAAAAAAAAAAGCCTATGGGGAACTAATTAGCTTTTTAAGAATTGGCTTTTTGAAAGCCTCAGACTCTGGAAAAGTTGAACTTGGAAGCAGTTTCAAAGAAGTTGAAGTGACTGGAAGAAAAGGGAGTGAGTTGTAATGGAGTATTTGTGACTGAGAGTTCCACATCCCAGGCTTCTCTGCACTGGACAGGAGATGCACTGGAAGCTGAGTGTAGAACATACAGAGAGACAAGAAATGCAATTATTATGCAGAGAAATACCACGTAATGCCTGGATCTTGTGTCTGGCTTCTGCAGCCTTTCTGGGGGGTTGATCAGAGAGGGACAAAATCTTTGTCCCTCTGTCCCTGACCAGTTCCCTCCACCAGGATTTCTTTAAATGATATTGGAAACTCACTGCATTCCGAGCAGTGGGGCAGCATCGAGAAGATTCTGGTTAGTTTGGGACAGAGCTGATTAAAGTTCCCCTTTCCTGAGATGTAAAATGCAATCCAAGGTCTTTAAACTCCCTGAATATTTACTTCTGTCCCTTCTAAGGGAAAGTAGTCCCAATAATGTGATGTTTGTCATCAGATAGTGACAGATAAAAGGAATTGAGAGTTTACTTGGATCAGGCCTGCATTGTAAATAAAAGCCACGTTCCAGTGACAGGAGGGATTGCAGGAGCATCCAAATGCTCGTGGTGCAGTTAAGCTCTGCAGGAACTGTTTGAGTGCAGACTGTTCAAGTCTGGAAATGTAAGGGACAAATCCCGTTAATAATGGGCCAAATGTCAATCCAGAAATTCAAACATGGGCCTGGTCTGTGTGGGCTGAGTCTGTGTGTCCAGGATATTACTGAAATCAGGAAGATTTGGAAGGAGTTGGCTTCATTGCCCTTCAGTCAAATCCCAAATAACATTGCAAATGTTGCGGAGGCGGGCTGGGGAAGGGCACGGGGTTCTGGGTCTCTCCTTTAGAGCTCATGAGCTCCAGTGAGGGGCTGGGCAGGGACGGTTTGTGTGCAGTTTCTGAGCCTTTTCTTTAAGCAAAGCAGAACCAGGGGGAAGTGAAGACTGGTCATGTTGTGTTTCAGTGGTTTCATGGAATCCCAGAATGGTTTGGGTTGGAAGGGACCTTAAAGCTCATCCAGTGCCACCCCAGCCACGGGCAGGGACACCTTCCACTGTCCCAGGGTGCTCCAAGCCCCAGTGTCCAGCCTGGCCTTGGCCACTGCCAGGGATCCAGGGGCAGCCACAGCTTCTCTGGGCACCCTGTGCCAGGGCCTGCCCACCCTCACAGGGAGGAATTCCTTCCCACCATCCTATCTGACCCTTCTCTCTGCCAGTGGGAAGCCATTCCCCCTTGTCCTCTCACTTCATGCTCTCGTAAAAATTCCTTCTCCATGAAGGCTCCCTTTGGGCACATCCTGCTGGATTCTCTCTTTCCAGCCTGGCCTTGCTCTGCTCCTGTGGCTTTGCTCCATCTCAGCCTCGCCTGAGCAGAATCACAATGGGGCAGGGTTCGATTTACAAAGTTAATTGAGCTCATAAGAGGGATCACTGGAGCACTGGTGCGGGCCTAATGCTATTTGCATCTTTACACACCTATTTAATTCTGCAAATCTGGCCATAGATACTCTGTCGATCCCAGAATCCACTCTGCTTTTGGCTCACATCAGCCAGGCCAGGGTTTGGCTGCAGCAGAGGCACGGACTGAACGGAGACCCCATGAAAATCTGGGAGGTGGCACCCAGGGCGTGTTAAACTCTGAGCTCTCCCCCAGGGTGTTCCCTCTGCAGTGCAGGAGCCTCGCTGGCGTGGGCAGGCTTTGTTCTACCTCGGGTGGGCACTTAATGGCTCCTCCTTAATGGTCTAATTTAAATAAATATTAATGCCTCGTCTCAGAGCAGGTGCAAACCTGTGCTGCACAAGGGCTGTGTTACGGCTCCAGGACCATCATCCCACCCCTCCCGGTTCCATTCTCATCCATTCCTGGGATGTAAGGAGCACGTGTGGGCTACAGACTTTGTTAAAAGCCAGGTGACTTCAGCATTCCTTCCTCATAGCTCTGCTCCTTCTGCTTTCTTTTCTATGAATAAAATTTGAATATTTGGAAGCCTTGAAATCAGTTCCCCCCTCCTGTTTCATGTATAGCAGAATACAAAAATAAATAATAAATCCCTGAGAAATCCAGGTGCCCTCTGCAAACCAGCTTAGTGCAGGGCAGCAAAGGTTTTCACAGAAGACAGTGAAAACAAACAGCTGTTCCTTATGCTACCCACTCTTTCATCTTTTATCTGTGTTATCTTCTTCATAAAAAAAAAGGTGAGCTTTAAACACCACACTGCCATAGGAAGTTTGTTCTAGTAAGTGCGTGGCAGCCAAATCAGAGAATGTTTTTGTTCAGGGCTTGGAGCACCCCGGGACAGTGGGAGGTGTCCCTGCCCGGGGCAGGGGTGGGATGAGATGCTCCTGAAGGTCCCTCCCAGCCCGACCATTGTGGGATTTTCTGTGTGGTGACAGGAGGGAGCAGGCTCAGGTTCCCACCCGCTGCTTTCCAGTGCCAGGGTGGGAAGTGAGGAAAGGCAGAACCCATCCCCTCCCACGACAGTGACCCTGAGCCTCAGAGTGACCTCCTGGGAGCCACAAACCCTCTGACACCTTCCCTGCCTCTCGGTGCTTGGCCCTCCTCCCCTGGAGTGCCAGGAGTTCAGGCTCTAGGATCCCCTTTATCTGTATTTTAGAACATCTTCTCCGTTTGTTCCTCTAAGCAGGTGTTAATAACACACAGATAATTTTTCTGAGTAAGAAATAAAATTCACCTACATGCTGCCAGCTCGACACCTCCAGGGAAATGTTCTGAGTCTGGAGCTGCTTGAATATTTTAATCTATTCAAAGATGGACTAAAGGACTATGCTCACAAATGTCAGTTTTGCTTGGAATGGTTTGGATTTTTGTTAGGAAACAAAACAGTTGAAACCACAAACTTTTAAAGTGAAAGTAACAAAAGCCAATTGAAAATAGGGGCTGGTTTGTGAATAGTTCAATTTCCTTTGTCTGTATTTAATTAAAACCACCTCAGATTTAACAGGATTTTTCTTTCAAATAGAAAGAAAATCAAGAAGAAAAATAGCCCTGCCTGAAAGTCCCTGTTATTTTCTTCTTCGTTGGAGTATTTTATCATTCTCAGCGAAAATTAACCGGAGTTGTCAAAGTTTGCCAGTGATGGATAGTGTCACCTTAAATGTTACCAGTCAAAACTTGTTTTCTGCTCTCTCCCTCCTCCAGAACTCAGGTGGGCAGTTTGCCAGAGTGTAAAATTCCCTTTTGTGCAGTTTGGCAGTGCTGGCCAGCTCCCGGTGCAAACTCACACGGGGCTGGGGGACGGGGATGGGGTCGGGGTCCAGCCCAGGTGTCGGTCCCAGAGCTCTGAGCGTCACTTTGGGCTCCCTCCAGCAGCCCCAGAGCCGCTGCTGGGGTGCCAGGGCTGTGCCAGAGGGTGCCCTGTGTGCCCCCCGTGCACCTCCCCTGGCTCCGCCAGCCCCACACCTGCTCTGGGTGTCCCTGCCGGGTTTCACAACGAGCTCGATGCTCCTTTCCTGGGTAACGCTCACAAAGTTGGTTTTGAACTTCTGGCTTTACAAATGTGTTTCTCCCAGATGAGAAAGCAGACAGCTTGTGCTGAAAATTAACTTGCTAATAAAAATAATTAGTACACGAAGGGACAATCACCAAAATCAAACCCTGCTTTGTTTCTCTAAGTGTGTTTGAGTATTGCATGAATAGCAGCAGATTATAAGAATAAATCACTTGAGATCTGCATCTCGGGACCAAGCTGAACGATGCTTCTGGTCTCTCTAGATACCTCAGGTCCTTTTCTTTGTAGTTTTGCATTTGAGCAGCCGGATTTTTATGCACATTCATAAGTATTTCAGAAAAAACAAATCACTCAGTTGTCTGGTTTGTTTTCTGGTACAACGACTACACAGTGAAATTGCCATTTTGCAGCTTCCACCAGTAAATCTTTTGTCTGGTCCTCAGTCCCCTGCCTGGCCCTTCCCATCACTGCTTGTACAGTGGGGAAATTCACAGCTTCCCCGTCAGCAGGTTTTATTTTCTAATTCCCTTCCTGTCCTAGAAGATTTTTCATCATTACTTGCAGAATCTGAGATTTAAACCATCATCTGTTACTTCTTTCCCATGTCTGCTGTGAAGAATTTCCCCTGTCCCCCCTCAGCCTTTACTTCCTCTCAGATCTCCCAGGAGGAAGGTGAGCATTCCTGAGATATCCTTTCCTTCCTGTTGCTATTTATGCACCTTGGGAAGTTGAGCTTTTCCCTGTAGATGCGACACCCGGAGTGCTGAGTCTGACTTGATGCCTCCATAAAACACTTGCCTGTGAATTCATTCTCTTGCAATTACTGATTCCCCATCCTCCCTTCAGGTACAAACCACCCCAGATACCTTTATTGGAATTTATCTATGGGAGTGATGGGCAGCAGCTTCATTTCCCAAGGTGATCTTGGAATAAACAAGCCAACAAAACCCAAGTCAAAGCAGAACATAAAACCCCTAAAACAAACAGCCAGGAGCCCAGGTCTACAGCAGGCATTTTTCTTCTTGCCTTTGCTGTAGAGAAGGGAGGGATGCCAGGATCCAGGTGCCTGGCAGTGTGTCCTGCACAAGCTGTGCAGCTTCACCCCCTGGATCTGTCAGGGATTTATGTAGTGACGGGCACAGAGGCTCCTGTCCCTTCTCCCTGCAGGTTTGTGACCGCTCTGAGAGCCCCAAAGAGTGACACAAGCCACACACAGTCCCTCCCAGGCTGGCCAGGGAATCAGGGAGGGAGAGCTGAGTGCCAGAGATTCCTTTCTTTGGAAGTTTGGGGATTTTATTACAGGTCTTGAACAGAATCATGGAACTGTTAAGGTTGGAAAAGACCTTTAAGTTCACCCGGTGCAGCCACCACCCAGCACCACATCCCCGTGTTCACCACTAACCCTCGTCCTGCAGGGCCACATCTGGGGATGGTGACCCCCCCACTGCCCTGGGCAGCTGTGCCAGTGCTTGACAACCCTTTCCATGAAGGAAGTTTTCCTAATACCCAACCTGAACCTCTCCTGGCACAACCTGAGGCCATTCCCTCTTGTCCTGTGGCTGCTTACCTGGGAGAAGAGGCTAAAGGGAATAAACGCGAAACAAACCCGATTTCTCCCTTCTCCTGATTTAGGAAAATCTGTGGCTGAGCTTTAAGCTGCTGGATTCAGTACATGAATTTCCTCTGATTTCGGCACATTTTGTGCCTTTTGTATCCTGGGGGCAGTTAAGCCCCTGCAAGTCTAAACCCTCTTTTATCCAGTGCTAGATCAAAAGTGCCTTCTAAAAATATCTCACACTTGAGCAGTTCTTAGGGGAATCACCTTTGCCTCATTTTGAGGAAGACAGGCAAGAGAACAGAAGAGAAGACGTCCTTCCCTAAACTGCGGAGCTGCTGTTCAGGATAGAATCCCAGAATGGTTTGGGCTGGAAGGGGCCATAGAAGCCATCCCATATGGGGGGCTTGAGCCAAACATTTGAGCAGCTACAGCTCTTTGTTCCTGAAAGGTTGGATTTTGAGGTCCTTTCCAACCTTTATGATCCCCTGTGCTTGGTTCTGGCTGCTGCAGGAACCCGGGCGGTGCATCCCGACTGCGACTGCTGCTCTGTTGGGAGGGAAGTTTTCTTGCTGTTTTTATTTTTAAAAAGAAATAATTTCCTGTTAAAATGAATGGGTGGGGTTTAGCTTTTAATGGAACCAGAGTTTTCCCAGTAAAATGAGCCTTATTTCCATCATTGTGCTTCATAATTTTATCTCATGCAGCAACTCTGTCCCCTGAAAAGAGAGGTAAAACTTCCCTGCCCGTCAGGGAGAGTGGCAGGTTTGATGTTGTGCCAGGAAAATGGGGGTAAAGCTCTGGATGGCTTCACAGAGCTCACGTACCTCCAGCCTTGCTTGGATTTATGAGTATGAGCTCGGAAGATTTTGTGATTTTAATTTTATTTATTTAGTATAATCGTTGTGCTTTGAGTGGGAAAGCAGACTGATCCTTGTCTTTTCTCTGTCCTGTCTAAATCTCATCTGCAATACCAGAACAGCCAAAGTTCCTTGCCTTGCTGGTGGAACAGACTGCTTAAGCACTAAGCCCTGGTAATCCAGTTTATGTTTTCCTACCAGTAACTGTAATATGAAGATATGCACAGCCTGTGCTTGATGTAAGCACTGAGATCATGGCAGTGCTCCCAAATCCTTTTATTTTAAGATTTATTTAGTTGATAAACTTTACATGTTTGTCCTTCATTTGTCATTTCTAGCAGGGGATTTAGCCCCAAGGCAGCTTCCCATTCCTTCCTCTCTCCTTCTGCCTGGAGATTTATTGGTACGGGAGCCCTGGAGGCGTCACCTGCAGGTGGTAAAGTGAGAGGCTCTGAGGGATGTGACTTGTGGCTCTTTTTGTGACCTTGGGCAGCCTAAGCAGCTCTTTTCTCCTCCTCTCTCACCTAAAAGTGAGAAGCAATCCTTTTCTTCCCCTAATCCCAGTGTTCCCTCCTGCTCTTTATCTGAGGGATTTTGCTCTTTGCACTGGCAGTGTCCAGTCACTATTTTCATAATCGTTATTTACACTTAGATTAAGCATTCATATTATTCAGTGCGTGGCATTAATAATATCAAAATGCCATTTTATACAATATTTAAGATCAGAATTTCCTGTTGGAAATCAATGAGAACATCTTCCTAAAAAATCAGTGACCTGAATGTCCCTTCTTATATAAGAAGTGTCTATATTTATCAATGCTGATATCAGCTGCTGTGGTTACCTGGCTGTTCATGGCTTGCACAGAATCCTGAGATGTGTTTCTCACACAACCAGTTCCCTGTCAGGAGAGGGTGACTTTTAGTCTGCACCAAGATTTAAATGAATTCCTGTTTAGATTTAAAGCAGAAGCCTGCAGATGAAAGGCTCCAGCTCTCAATAACAGAATTATTTGGCAGCCCCTGCCCAGGACACTCTGGTACCCAGGAGGGGCTGTTCCTCCCCAGTCCCACACGGCTCAAGGTGACTGAGCAATTCCCCGTTCAGAACATCGTCTGTTAGCAGAGCTGGGTCAGGGAGAGAGCCTCGATTCCATTCCCAGTCCTGCTGGAAGTGACACCTCGGTGTACCCTGGACAAATTTAGAGTCAGAGCAAGGATGTCAAGTAATCAATGCCACTGAAAGCAAGGCCCCTCTGTTCAGCCTGCAGTAAATCTGTGTACATTGCATATGATACGCAACACTTGCACCCTCAAATTGCAGAGGGATCAGGGCTCTGTTTGCTGAGCTCAACGTTTTGCGTTCATCTGGGAGTTTTTATCCATACATATGTATATGCCTGTACATCTATCTCCTGTATCTGATTTAGTCTGAGGTGTAATCAGTAAAAAATTGTAGAGTAACCTCATCACCTGGAAGCATTCTAGTGGGAAAATGTGCAGCACCAGCAGGAATTCAGATTAAAGATGTTAAAAAAAAAATATATCTTTTCATCGGTGCTTTCTTCCTCATTAAACACGGAGTTTGCTCGTAAGTATTTGCCAAATAAAAAGGGAGAAATAGGTAAAAGCAAATACTCTGCAATTAAGTTCCTTTGAATTTCCCCAGAAGGTTCACCTTAGCTTAATTTAATATCCCCTCAGTCCTCCCGGGCCATCTGTTTGGCTGGGATGCGAACCAAATGTGCGTGGATTTATCCTGCCAGCCCTGGGGTGTCGGGAGCTACAACAGCCAGGGGGGCTGGGGTCCCTGCAGGGCAGCAGGGTCTGCACGAGCCCCTCACACCCAGCAGGAGCTGCCCTGGGCCTCCCTGGAAGCCTCCCTCGTCCCCAGCTCAGAGATTGTCCGGTGCCCAGAGCCCTTCCACCGTTCCCTGCAGTCTCCCTTCGGAACGCCGCTGTGTGTGCTGGGGTTCAGGCGGAGCACGGGCTCGGAGCCCTGGCTTGCAGGGAAGGGTCTTACCTGACTGAGCTCCACTGAAGGGCAGAGGTGGGGGGATGTTAGACCAAGCTCAAATCTCTGGGAGACTTTTTTTTTTTCTATTTTTTTTTTCTGCATGCCAGTGTGACGTTCTCTGCCTTTGGACTTGCTGGTTTCAGCACTAGGTGTGGCTTAACAAAGATCAGTTTTTTATCTAAGTAAAATGTCAACAAAATCCATTCCTTGGAGGCTGCTTTGGTGTTTCACTTCTCCAGTTTACACCACGGGCAGAGGAAGATGTTTGGGGAGTTCTTTAATATTCATAAGGTGTTAGTTCACTGCTGTTCCAGAGGCAGATTCCTGTGAGGTCCTCTGGGCAAGTGAACGGACGAGTTTAACTTTCAGTGATTTTTCACACGTAACAAACTCTGTGGCTAAGTAAGGGCTGGCCTTGGGCTGGGCAATTTTCAAAGTGCATTTATATTCATGAGTTACCTGGCAGTCCCTGTGTCACAGCCACAGGACGGTGGTCAGATTTACAAAACGAGGGGACGTATCTGGAGCTGCGCTCGAGATTTTGGCCTTGGAGCTGCTGTAAGTGAACACCGTATATTATGTGTGGTTATGGATTTCTGTGCAGTGCGTGCTGAGGATGGTTTGTTGTGTGTTGGGTGCTGCTGCCTGGCTCTGGACACGCTGGAGCTCACCCTGCTGCAGTTTTATCCTCGTGGCTTTCCAGCACTGTGACCATGGGTGTGAAGATGCCCTTCTGGGCAGTGTGTGCAGGGCAGGATGGCAGGACAATCCCCAGAACCTTCCTAAGCTGTAAAATCTGCTCTTTCAGCTGCTCTGCTGCAGATTTATTGTACGGGAGGGAATCTTTGAATTCTGAAGTTGAAAAAAAAAAAAAAAGTTGTACGTGAGGCCTCGTGTCTGAAGTGATTCTAGCTCTAGTTTTAAAGGATTTGATTGTTTTTCGAGCCCATCTGTGCAGGGCTGTGTGTTCCAACGAGTCATTTCTGAGGTGCAGAAGTAAAGGAGTCATAACCCTCGCCAGGGATTCGCAGGGTAGCACACACATCCCCGGGCTGAACGCTCTCCATTTTGCTATTTTGGAATCTTTGACTTGAAAAGAACTTGATGCTTGTGTCATTTTATGTAAATCGGGCTCCGTCTGTCACTGCCTATTGCACGCAGAGGGGTTGGGAAATGCTTTTTTAGACGTGCACGAGGCTATTTCTGCTGAAATAACCACCGTACGCACTTCCATGACACAATATTTTTTTCCATAATTGTAGCACAATTACCCATGGATAGAAATCAGAGGATGATTCTTACAGCTGTCCAAGAGATATAATGGAAGAGTTGATATTTTAGAGGCAGAAGCCTGGTTCAGTTCTGCAGAATTAGAATATGGAGTTGGGACAGGGGTGTCAGCTCAGGCCAACGACCTGGTGAAGGTGGCAAAGCCCCAGCAGAGGGGTTGGCATCATCCTGGTGCTGCTTCCCAGGGAGGGGATTGCACCTTCTCCCAAAGGACAGAACCTCATGGAAGTGGTTCAGGGTGTAAAGATCCTGCAGAGAACAAACCTTGTGAAGGAACAAAGCTAGACATGGAAAAGGTTTTTAAAAAGACTGTTTTCCCCTTTTCCTGATTTAAGGGGAATAGAGGCTCGGGGGGACCTTCTGGCTCTGCACAGCTCCCTGACGGGAGGGGGCAGCCTGAGATGTCGGGCTCTGCTCCCAGGGAACAGGGCCAGGAGGAGAGGAGCACCTGGACGTGGCACTCTGCTCTGGGCTGGCGACAGTTGATGTTTGGTCAAAGTTTGGACTTGATGGTCTTGGAGGTCATTTCCAACCTGAATGATTCCGTGATTCATAGAAAGATGTTTTTGGTGTCTGGAAAAGCACAGCACTGGGAGGTGTCCTGGGTGTTCTGGGCAGTGATTACAGACTGACCATCGCTCTGCTTCTCTCAGCAGCCTTGGATTGTCCACCAGTCCTAGGCCTGTCCAGCATTACAGCGTTGGGCTGAAAACCAGCGAGCGCTACCAGAGACAACTGCAGGTGTTAAATCTATCTGTGCAAGTCCGAGTGTTGTGGCAAAGTCCATGTGGCAGACTTAGAACCGTGACCCTCTGGGCTGCGCTTGGTTGTGAACCGGGGGTTTAAAATCCTGGCGCAGGAGCCATTTTCTCAGTCCACTGTGGTTTTCAAATTGTTATTAATAAAACATAACACTGTCTATGTCTCGATGCAGAGAGACCTTAGCCTTAGTACGAGCCCTCCCATTTATTATTTATACAAGCATTTAACAGCTCTGACATATTTCAACAGTAACACCAGGCAGTTGTTTGCAAACCAGAATTAGTAACAAAAATATGAGATACTTCAAAAGGGGTTTTTTTTAATGTGCATGTGATTGCATGGGAATCATCCCTGGGTCACAGGAGGAATGATGGAGGATGTGCCATTTTCTGAGATTTTCAACAGTTTTACCTCTTGCCTTCTGTCTCCACGTTAGAAGAGCCATTCAAGTCAGGGTATTTCATATACCTGTATGTGTGTATATATATATACATGACTGCTAATTTAATTTATGTATGCAGCAGGGGTTGGGTAAGAAGTGAAGAGATTAATTGTGCTGCCTTATTAGAATCTCAGGAAAGCTGATTGCCTTTCCCTGCCTGCTCTCGCTTCCTGATGGGTGGATGGATGCTCCCATGAATGTTGAGGATTCTGCCTCCTTCCGCAGAGGATTACCCACGCTGCTGCTGCGGGTTCAGAGAGGTTTAACAGCAGCTTTCCAAAGCCAGGGAATAACCACTGGAGTGGCAGAGACTCCTCTGAGAAATTTCCCTGAGCAAAGCTGTGGGTGAACCAGAAAATCTGACTGGGGCAGGTCACGGCTCCCAGGAATGTTGTCTAAAAGCTGTGAGGGAGGCAAAGGCAGTCAGACCCTGGAGATTTTCACTTACACCTCTGTACCCTTGAAAACAATGACAGATCTCGTGTAATAAGCAAAAATAAACAGTAGGACCCCAAGTCCCAAGAATAAAGGGAGGAAGTTCTATCAAGCATTTAACGAAAAAAACATTGATCCTGCACTACTGAAGCAGAGGGAATTTTACGGTTGACTTTGAGGGAAGCAAAAACAAGTCTTTGAACTGGATTACTTCTTATTTTCATAGCACTGTGGAAAATATTTCCAGCTCATATGAAAACAAGTCAGTATTATCTCCACTCCCAGGGCACTGAAGCTTGGAGAGTGTGAGCCTTTGGGAAATCAAGCAGGAAATGGGTGACAGAGTTGGGAACCAGACCTAAACTTCTCCAACTTCAGCTCAGTGAAAGGACTTTGTAGAAACAAAGTGACTTTTTCTTGCGTTCTCCAAACGTGACAATTCACATGATGAGTCTGAACCTCCTTTTCCAGCTTCTTTCTGGTGGTGTAGGTTAAACACTCTGAAGTAGGTTACAAAGGACTCGAGTGCTGAAGAACAAATATTCCTCTGGTGACTTCTTGGTGGCCTAGTTCTGGGGCAGCAAAGTCAGAGGAGACAGAACATTTCAAGTCACACTAAACAAATACTGGAGGCACTTCCAGGAGAGGTCCAGGGAGATATGCAAAGCAAAGTGAAAAGATGCCATCGGTTCTTTAGGAGCTGCTGGTTCTGAGCTGTTTTACAGCTCCTGGGGAGAGGAGCCAGGCTCGGATCATTCTGGGTCTGGAGATCAGCAGATTGCACTTGAACCATCCTCAAGTGCCTCTTCTGCACCCTCTTCTCCTCTGCTGCTGACCATGGGTTAATCCAGTCCTTTAAATTCACTATGTATTTGGATGAATATTTGACTAGAAATTGCATTTAATTCTCAATTGAATGAAAAGGGAAGAACTCTTCAGCTGTTAAATGCTGTCTCTGGTCACTAGAAACAGATTTCAAGTGTTTTAAAGGTGCAAAGGCTGTCTGCCCTTGGAATGCCCTTTCTGAGTGACTCACAACCACAGCAGCCTGCTCTGTATAGGGAGAGAGAAAGGATGCATGGTCTTGTATTTAAAGGTTTTATGGGACATGAAATAATTTTGCTGGTTAAAAGCTAAACTTTATAGTGTTTCTATTTTTAATTAAATATTAATTGCAGAAGATGGCTCTGGAATTGACTGTTCAGATCATTTAATCCATATAGATGACCTTTACGTTGAATTTATTCTCTCATGCTTACACTGCCCTTCAACCCCATCTGGGGACTGACCTCATCTGCCAGGCTCTTCCACTCTTAATTACAAAGATGCCGAGCTCACGCTTCTCTTTAATGTTTATTAATGTTCCTTTGCTGAGGATCCTGGAGGAACTGGTGATTACTGCTATAAACTTTCCCTGGCAGTTCTTTATGTACAAACAGCCAAGTTATTCCTACACAGCTTTTGAGACTCGGGTGCACTTCAAAGCGGCCAGAAAAGGGGGAACAGTTTCTCCTGAAGCTGAAAAGCAAACCCACCTCCTATGCTCCTTTAGTGGAACATAAGCATTACTTGACAAATCTTTCTTTTTTTTTCCCCTCTCCCAACCATCTTAATTCATTTCTTTTGATGCTGATAAGCAGCTTTGTGCAGCATGAAATTTCCTACCATGATTCTGAGTTGCTTGAGAATTCAGGTATAAAAATGAACCACTGGCCAGCAAGAAAATGTGTGTTCGTGTGCTGAAAGCTCTGAAAGGATTAGGTTCATTTGCAAAACTGTTTGCTACTCTGAGATGTGATTCTACTTCTCCTGTCAATGCACAAGTCACAAGCACTAGTATGGTTAAAGACTGAAAAGTTAATTAAAATGGCAAGTTAAGGAGGGGAAGGACAAGTGTAAACCAGTCTGTTCTCTTTGCCTGTCTGTGGGACGCCTGAGAGCAGAGACTTGCACCAAAGGGGAGGGTTTAGTTTGCACTTTAAATTACTTGAGTTGCTCTGGCACACCAGGCTCGTTTCTACTGCTCTGCTGCTGATGTGCATTGAATTGCGTGGCCTTTTGGTGAAAACAAGGATAAAACCAAAAAAATCCTCCCCAACCCCTCAAACAGCTGCTTCAGAGGACCAAGAGACTGTGACAGGAGCCCAGAAACTCTGGCTGCTGGAATGTGTGAGATGGTCTCAAGGAGAGGGCTCTTGCTTTCAGGGCTTGGTTTGGATTGAAGTGCCTCTGCCCAGGACCGAGGATTGGGCTGGTTTGGGTGCTCCCAGCAGATCCTTTGCCACACCACTGGTTCAGAGAGCAGCAATCACCCCTGTGCCCAAAAATCATGGTGCTTCTGATGCTGCTGTGTCTGATGTCACTGCACAGAGCACAGGAGGGAATGCAAAACAAGGGAAAAATTTAAAGTTATTCCTTCAAAATCTGCTTTTGCCCTCTGGGGTGACAGTAACCACCTTCTGTGCTGTTTAGGATAACTGAGGCCTATCAGGATGTTGCTTCAGTTTGGGGATTTGACACATGGATCAAGTCCCTTAAGCCTGCTCCTGAGGATTTGGAGATTTTTGTAAAGCTCAAATGCACAAAGCAGCCTCTGAGCTGTGGCTGCTGGATGGATCAATGGAACTGCATTTAACTTCTCAAGCAAAATCTGCCATGTTCCTTCTCTTGCATCCTCTCCTGCAGTTTCTATTTAATGTTTAATAACACTGTTGCTGTGCTCACTGTTGTTTTCAAACAACAGCCCCCTTAAAGCGAGCAAAAAATCCCTAAGAAGAAACAGCAAATGAGCTCTTTAAGCACATTTCCTAGACCTCTCCCTATCTCTGCCCTCCAGTTACAGCAAGGCTATTATAATTCAAATCTAGACATAACACAGCCAAGTTCTTCAGCTGGAAAGTTAGAAATGTCTGTGCTAATAAGCACAGAAGGGCTGTGGCAGCAGCTGGTTCGAAGGGAGCCCCAGTTGCCCACCAGTTCCCCCGGTCTCCCAGATTTACAGCTCCGGTAATGTTTGGCCCTACGCACCTGGTGCTCAGGGGGTGCCTGGGTTTGTTTCCCCTCCAGTTGCTGTTCTTGGTTCAGACAAAGCCCAAAGGGATTCCCTCACCCCCGGCTCTGCCCATCCCACTTCCCTGGCAGGCACAGCCAAGCCAAGCCGGACATTGATCTGTCCTGGGCACGGGAGTGGCACTGGAGCACCTGGATCTCATTGTCAGGTGCCAGCTGGTGTCTGTTCACCAGCCCGGCTGAAGAGGTTGTAAATCCCTGTTCTGCTTCCAGCAGAGCCCAGCCATGGGGCAGGGCCCTGTTTGGGGACAGGCAGCACGTCAGGGCCCCGTGGTGTGACAGCAGCTCTGGCTGCTGGGCCCTGCCCTTTGTGCTCTCCAAGTAATTGGGCATCTTCACCTTCCCACGTGCAGGTCTTAACCAGCTCTGCACAATTATATTGATGCCTTTATGAATGGATAAGAAAAGTAAATTTGATTATTTCTCAGCCATGCATTGCTGTCCATAATTGCACAGATTTGGACTTTAATTAGTCAGATTGCTTCCTTGGCACAGGGCTGGATAAGACAAGAACATTGACATAAAAAGCTAAGTGTCCTCTCCTTATCAAACCCAAACCACACCTCTGGGTCCCCTGGATTTGTCTCCTGAAAGGTTGTAATTAGATCCTGGTTCTAAACATTGCCATTAAGTCACACTTAATTTGTGTGTTTGTGTTCTGCATTCTCTCTGTTCTTGTACCTCGGTGTATTTTTGGTGTATTTTTGTGCAAGCTGGTTTTGTACAGCAGGAAAAGAGATCCTGGCAGTGAAACTTGACTGAAATCCATATGTGCAGTTTGCACCTTTACTCAGCTCCTACACCTGTAATGATTTTCACAGGCAGATGAATTTTGAACACAGGTGCTTCAGAAACAGATACTCCAGAC
Organism: Eulacestoma nigropectus; assembly: GCA_013397775.1. Classification (NCBI taxonomy): domain Eukaryota; kingdom Metazoa; phylum Chordata; class Aves; order Passeriformes; genus Eulacestoma; species Eulacestoma nigropectus. Next base: position 524,587 of record VZTE01002021.1, on the reverse strand, counting down.
CAGGGCGTGCGTTACACAAATCGAATTTTAAAATTAAATTTCCGATGCCTAGAGAAAAAGATTGCAGGGAGCTAAAAAAAGCCCTGAATCTGATGGTGAATATGAATATACCAGCAAGTCACACTCCAATAAGCTTCAGAGCTGGAGAACCAGTCCCTGGAAGAAATGCTCAGCAGGCTCTGTTTTAACCTCTGTCTGAAGGGCTGCGCTCTGCCTGCACACGGCAGCCCCTGAAGTCCTCATCCTACTCCCTTTGGCTTCCTGGCTGGATAATTTTCCTTCTGCAAAGCAATGCTGGGCTGCTCGACTGAGTATTTCCAACCACCTAAACCTTGGGGCAATTATTTTAATAAGTATGAATTGTGGGACTCCTGCCTAGATATGTAATAGGAATCTGATCTGTAATACAGATGGAGAGCAGTGCAGCTGCACTGTGTTAATTAAGTATACACCAAACATATGGCAATACACCTCCAGACCAACAGGCACGGAGCTCTCTTGGATGCAATTAGCTCTTGTGCGTGCGTAAGGAATCAGCCACGAACTCCAAAAATGCACGAGTCATAACCTCTGACTGATGGAATTGTTGGTGCTAAACTACTGCACTTCCGTGGCAGATGTGGTTTTCTCATCATTGAAATGCTGCTGAGGTTGGGGTGTTCAAAGGAAAGAAAAATACCCTATTTTCTTCTATTTCTCATCTTTGATGCACAGTTCCTACGTTAGAGCTTTGCCTGAGGAACCAGAGGAGTGGCTCAGGGAAAGAAACGAAGCCCCAGAGGGAATGATCTTCCATTACCCTGCAGTTTGTGCAGTTATTTATGCAGGTTTACAATAAATGGAAAATTGCTGTACAATATTCCTGTCTGATGCAGCCTCGCTCCCATTCCTGGTGTGGATTTGCACCAAGATGCACAAGGTTCACAACAACAAAATTTTGATGCTGTCAGTAAATAATGTAGAAAATAAGAGTAGTAGGGCCCATAATATTCCATCATTGGCTGTTATTTGTGCAAGAGCAGGGCTGGGTGCCCAGGGATCCCAGAGATGGACAATGAGCACAATCGCAGGGGATGAGAAGCTGCCCCTGTCGATGTGACAAACCCCCCCGACTCTGATGCCACCTGGATTTCACTCAGACAAAGCCACAGATGCTGCCTCAGCCACAGCACAAGCAAAATACAACAGGAGATACAGCAGGAGAAGCAAGGAGCAACTCCAGGACAGTTGGAACCTGTTTCCCACAGATGTTTTTTCCCTGATTCCCGAGGAAGTCCTGCCGGGCTGTTCCTGAGCGTGCAGCAGCCACGGGCAGTGCTCCTTCCTCTGGCTCATAATTATTCAAAAGGTTCGAGGCTTCAGATTAATGTGGTTTTTTGCTTCACATGGCTTGAAGAGTGAGAGAACTTCACTCTTGATTGTAAATTGGTGGGGGGTTGTTATTTATTATTTGAGCTCGTATTTCCAGCAGCTCTTGCTGGAGTCGGCTGTGCATTTTGCCTTCAAAAAGGGTGACTTTGAGGACAGTGAAGTTTATCTGAGTGCAGTTCATGTGAACACTGCTCACCTGGAGATACAGAACGAGATTCAGATCAACTCCTTGAGATAAAACCAGGTTCAGCTCTGCCTTGTTTCTCCTCCAGTAGAGATGGATATCACCTCTTAGAGCAGACACTTAACACTGGCTTTCCTTATTCCCAGCCTGATGCAGCAGCCTGTAATTAGTTTTCACACCTTGGCTATGTTTAACTCCCCTCTGTCTCATCTGTTAATCTGCTAACAAGCAGCAAATGTGTTTTCGAGTAGGCTCCAAATGGGAGGCCAAGACCTTATGGTTCACCTTCTGAGGGAGCTGCTCAGAGGGCACAGTTCTTAGATAATTTTCAAATATCTTGTATTCATGTAGTTTTTACAGCCTGGACAAAAATGAGATTGTATATCTTAATATTAATGCAGAAAGTTGTAAATGGACTAAAAGCTAATAGCATAAAATAATCTTTAATTTCCTTTTGGTGCAGGGAAATGATTTAATGTCAGTAAAGGTACCGGTTTGACAGCCTGGCAGCACCTTCCATGAGTTCAGCAAACCGAGCAATTTCTGTTCTATCAGTGTTATGGCAGTTTAGGGGAGAGTGTTCCAAAAGGGACCTTTAGTGGGTATTTGGGGAGTGGGGGAAGATGGATCTGCTTCCAACAGAATTCAGATCAGTCTGTGCAGAAGTTATGCTCTCCTAAATACAGGTTTAGGAGACGGGAGACTGAACATGGGCATCGGATTTTAGTCCCTTCTCAGTGACTTTGGGGTGAGGTGAACTTCTGCCTCCCTCGTCTCGGCCACTGCCTCCAGTGCAGGAGCTGTGGTGGGAATCTCCTTCTCTCTCTAAATCTCCCCAGACAGGAAGTCCTGAGACCAGTGAGTCTCTAAACTGCTTTTGCTTCACCCAACAACCTCAGACTGGAAGCAAAGCAAAGTATTTGGTTCTGTAGCACATAAAAATACTGCAGTCCCATTTGCTGCAGGAATTGAGCATCCACCAACTCATAAATGTGTATTAAAAAAAATTAAAACATCTGTAAGCATCTCTTGTAGGTCTGTGCTGGAGTCCAGACAAGTGCCTGGGTGAATTTCTGGAAGAATTTCTCCCTGGAAAGGGTGGTCAGGCATTGGAACTGCCCAGGGGGGTTTGGAGTCCCATCCCTGGAGGTGTCCAGGGAACACCTGGACGTGGCACTGAGTGCTCTGGGCTGGGGACAAGGTCGGGGTGGGTCACAGGTTGGACTCGATGATCCTGGAGGCATTTTCCAACCCAGTGATCCTGGGATTCTGTACAGTGAGTGTGTTTTCATATTGCACTGCCTGGGTCTGGTCAAACCAGCCACTGCCAGTGTATTTATCTCCCTCATGAATTTTGACTTCATAGGTCAGATCTCCTTTGTCTGGACATAAATGAAGAACAGCTCTTTTTAAATTTTTTTCCCCCTACATTTGTGCTCACTGTTACAGCAGTCGTTGCCTCTGTGTTGCTGTGTCTGGAATATCAAATTGGGAGCTGCTCTAAAGCCAGCCAGAGCAGGGGGGTGACCTCTGCCATGTTCATCTCCCCACGACTGCCATTCACAGGCTCACACAGGCGTGTGCTGCTCATCCCAACCAGAAACTGTTCCCGTGTGTCAGCCTGACTTTTATTCATTTGTTCCTTTATTTATCTATCCATCATTCCCTCCAATTGTTTGCATAAGAATGGAGATTAAAACTTCTGCAATAATAGCTGGAGCTGAAATTGGATTCTAAGCCTGCCGGGCCCTAGGATGATTGGAGTTGTCAGAGGCTGTTGCAGAGAACTCCCCTCGTTAGGGTGATGATGTCCTGCCCCGGCTCCCGGCCCCGCTGCCCCCGCAGATTAAGGGAAGATTGTTCTTTCATTTTCATATTCTGCAGCTCTCATTCGCCCAAGTCAATAAATTGAAGCTGCCTGTGCCATTTGTCCTAAGTCTCTTTTCCAAAGAGCTGCCACTGATTATCGACCTTTTTTATTTTCCATTGTTAATCCTCCTCCTTCCTTCAGTGGTCTGTTCATTCACTAATCCCAGCTGTCGTGTGCGTAGATGTCGAGATGGAAATCTAATCTCAATGCGGTTTTCATTCTGTCTAATGTACTTAGAGAGATTCACAGGATTGAAGCTTTTTTTAGGGGGTTGGTAGCAAAGCAGATGCCCAAATGACCACTGCTACCTGGCCTGGGGAAGTGAATCCAGACATCCATGGATTTGGCTTGGCTTTATCCAAATGCAGGCTGGTTTTTATAGTTATAAATTGCACTCTTATCCTTCCTGATAATTTCACTGAGACAGAAGTGGTCTGTTAAGAGGTTTGGAGCCTTTCCCAAACAACGAGCTGCTTTAAATAGGAGACGGGAGCTCCTCTATGGAGCAGAGCAGGACCTCGTGCCTCAGGTTGCAGCAGGGGAAGTTTAGATTGGATATTAAGGAAAATTTCTTCACAGAAGGGGCTGTCAAGCATTGGAACAGTCTGCTCTGGGCAGTGGTGGAGTCCCCATCCCTGGAAGTGTTCAAAAAACGTGTGGATGTGGCCCTTGAGGACACGGTTTAGTGGTGACCGTGGTGGTGGCGCTGGGCTGACGGTTGGACTGGGTGACCTCAGAGGTCTTTTCCAACCTAAACGCTTCCATGATTCTCTGACTCCGAGCAGCAGGATCCAAAGCTGGAGAGATGCAGCATCTCCTGAGGCACTGCTGGGCAGAGCTGGAGAAGCTGCACAGGCACGTCCCCGAGCAGAGGCTTGGAGAGGTGGGGAGGACTGACAAGTTTAACGTCACAGGCGTGTTCCCAAATGAATCTGTTGTGATAGGTATTAGTCATAAGTATAAACTGCAGGGAGATTTGCACTTTATTCTCTTTATCCTACTTCAATCCCGAACAGCCCCTTCTGCCCACCCTAATTTGGCATATTTAAGGGGATTTGCTGCATTTTTTAGTATTTAAAGGTCCTGGAGAACAGCGAGTTCCTTTGAAGGGAAGGATGTGTGTGCACACTCAGGCCTGGGTGTGCACAGCTCCTCGTGCCCCAACACCCACAAAATCATGGGCTCATTAGGGTTGGAGAAGCCCTGTAAAATCATGGAATCCAACCATGAACCCAGCACTGCCCTGCTCACCACTGACCCCTGTCCCCAAGCACCACATCCACACGTGGTGCTGGGTGGTTCCTCAGGAACCAGACTGGTCCCTGTTTCGTGCTCATTCCCACTGGGAATCCACACTTTGGTTTTGTGGGTTTCCTCTTCTCCCCTATGGATTATTTTGGGGCTTCTCAGCTCCTGGCTGAGCCCCCACCCCCACTGCAGCCCTGCAGAGCTGCTTATACCTCTCAAACACAGCGGGACTTCCACACCGAGAGTCTGAATTTATCTGGGTCTCTGTCATATGCTGGTCTCACTGTATTTTATGACCTTTAATTAATTAAGCTTCATAAAATTCTAATCATGCTGGAATTATTAATCCTGTTTTAAATTAACTGGCCAAAGAGAGGTGAAATGTCTTACCAGGCTGTGGGTACCTGATTTGAACCCTGACGTCCTGCTGCCTCCACCCTTGCTGTAACCCAGCAGGAAGATTCACTTCCCACAGGACTTCAGGTGAAGGCTTTGGCTCTAAAGTTCCTGTGCTGAATTCTTCCTATGGATGCAGCTCCTTTGACCCTGAGCAAGCCATGCCTTCTCCCAGGACCCAAGCACAGCTCTTGCTTTGGAAACAGTTTCAGAAGTGAGAATTCCCTCTCCTCCTGGCTGCTGTGCCAAAAACTTTCACGACTCCTTAATTCCTTTCACACAAGTGCAGAAGGCAGTCCTATTTTATCAATCTTAGCCTGGGATTTCTTGGCATTAACTGACTAGTAATTTTCTTTGGAAGGAAAGTTTGTAAGTGGTTATTTAAAGCTCTGCTGCGCCTCCCTTGCGAGGTGTACCAAATCTCTGTCCTTCCGAGGAGGGAAGCAATGCTGATGAGAATGTGTGTCCTGGCTACGTTTCACTGAGTCTGCAGCCAGGCAGGAGTGGGGGATTACTTGGGGATGTTGAAAACGCTGTATTTCTGTCTCTGTGTGTTTTCATAATCTTCTAATCCTTGTGATCGTTGCAATTTGATTTTGCTGTGAAGGGCACACACAGAGGCAGCAGTACCTGTGACCACAGGGGTGGTTGTAGAAAAGCTGTTTCTCAGCCAGAGAGGTGGATTGCATAAAATTAATCTCACACAGCACAGAATCACAGAATGGTTTGTGTTGCAAGGGACCTTACACTCCTCCAGTTCCAATCCCCTGCCTGGACAGGGATGCCGCTCACAGATCACGTTGCCCAGGGCCTCGTTCAACCTGGCCTCGAACATCTTTATCTTGATTAAACAAACAAACAACCCCCCAAAATACAAACTCAGATTCCCAAGTCAAAGTCTGCACTTGGTGCGTTCTTGCATGAAGAGTGTTGTGTTAGCCAAAGAAATGCATTTTGCTCGGTGTGGGAGGGAAGCTGACAGCTGAGTGTAAGATATTATTCTCAAGGAAGAGCTTCCCAAGGGCTGGAGATCCCTCTGTGACTGAGCAGCCCGTTCTGATATCCCTTTGCCAGAGCGTCCCTTCAGTGAGACACTGAGAGTGGTGCCACTGCTTTGATGCCCTGAGTGCTGCTTGTGAGGGTCAGCCCTGGAGGGCTCTGGGAAGTGAGGTTGGTACCTGTGCTCCGGCGTTTTATTTGATGCTCTCCTGAGTTCTTGTGTGACCTTGGGCAAGTCCACATCTTCCCTCCACCAGAGAGCAGAAGGGACTTCCCTGGGTTCTCCATCCTGTCCTTTAGCTCCCATTACGTGCCCTTCCTGTGGAAGCCGTGGGGAGCTGTTGGGTGTCCCAGAGAAGCCAAATGCAGCCCTGCCTGGCTGGGTAGGAGCTGGTGCTGCCAGGCTCCCACCCCGCGAGGATAACTGCAGTATTATGCCACGTGTCCTCAGGGCTGTGGTTTGGTTTCATGCTCATTATGATCCACAGGAGTCTGTGGAATTAATCATAATGCCAGCACTCCATGCAGCTGCCTCACAGCTCTTTGCACGCATTCGTCACATCAGTCCCTGAGCCCTGCCCGAGGTGAGAAAATGCTGCCTCTTGTCAGCGTCAGATGGCTGAGAGAGCTGTGCTTGGAGGGGTGCAGGAACACACCCGCGCCCTGGGCAGGGGCTGGAGGCAGCCTCTGCTTCCTGCTCCGTGCCCAGGAATGGTCTCACCGGGTAGTTCTGGGGCTGGGGGGCTGTGGAAGCTCCCAGCTCCTTCCCTCCCGTGCCTGGCAAGCACCACAAAGTGCTGACATGATGAAGAATGACACAGGAGTTGGATGTTGCCACTTCATGCAGGGATTTACTGAGAGATGTGAAATCTTTTGGGTTCTCTCCAGCTCCCTCCTTCCTCCATTCGCTGTCTGTGTGGTGAGAGTCACCAGTGTCTGGCAGTGCCCAAAGTTCAGGGAAAAACTTCTCCGCAGCTCTGCCACAGAGCTTTCCTTGCCTTTCCTGCGCTGAGCAGGGTTGCTGTGTGGGGTGACTCTGAAGCTCTCAGTATGCACAAAGTGCCCTGACAAGAGTTCCTGTGGGGTTGTGTCACCTCGGGAAATGCTCTGTGCCACAGGAGCTGCTGGCCCAGCATCCTTTCCCTGTGGGCTGGCCCTGGACATTCCTCTCCCGGCACGGCCGAGATCGAGATCTGCTCCACGCTGTTTATGGGATTAAGGGGTTATTAACAAGTTCTGTTGAGCTCTTTAATGCTATTTCTGCACCAAAACTTCTGAAGTGGAGTGAAATGGGTCATAAAAAGCTCCAGAAACCAAATATTGGCTGGTTTTTGTAGCCATTGAAAGGAGTTGAAATGACCTGAAGTGGGTGCAGAAGGTGGCAGAAGGAGTCTCCTGTCCACCCCCCTGATCCACACCCCCAGCAGCAGAACAGGTACTTGAGAGCAGAGAAGATGAAACATTTCATTATTTATTTCCCTGTGGTGATCTCGGTACACTCGAGTCAGGAGATTTGATTACATTTACATTAGCATGTTAATAATTCATCACATTATCCAGACTCTTAAATCCAGATGCATAAGGTGTTAGCAGTAAAAATACTCTTCATCTGTATTTATTTCTGGACATGTTTTAAACATTTTCATTTTTCTCACTGCTTTGGGCTTACTCGGGAGTCTTGTCACTGTCTCCCAAGTATCTGCAGTAGAAGGAACTAGAACTGGGGATGTGTTCCGTGGCGTTTTAAAATGAAGTTTTCATTTATTGTCTATTTAGAAGGTGTCTCTGCTGTGGCAGGGGGTGGGATGAGATGAGCCTTAAGGGCCTTTCCAACCCAAACCATTGTAAGATTCTAGATGTAATCTTGTATATATTCATATAGACACAAATACATATTTATATGTATGTATATTGCTGAGGCATCTTTAGACACCCCCAAATTTAGATTTCATTCAGTCAAAAAGCTGCACAGAGTGGAAATGGGAGGCTCTGAGCTAAATGATGTCACTGGTTTTGGGATCACAGTGAGCACAGGGACTCACAAAATAGGAAATTTTTGAGAAGATCTAGCAAGATCATACTGGATAACCTCAGATTTGATTTGAAAAAGGAAGATTAACATCCTGATCACAAAGAGTAATTGTTACAATATTTCACATTGCACTGAAGCTTATTGCTGAAATCCTCTGTTTGACACTGGTGAATATTCTGCTATTTTATCATTTGCTGACTTGCATAGGAAATGGAGAATTCTGTCAGGAATGAAAAGTAACAGTGCTTTTCAGTTTAAATAAAAAAAATAAATAACAGTAGACGTTTCTCAGGCTGCCTGGGCTCTGCTGTGATGAGGTTTTCCTGGTGCCTTTGGCGCCCAGTGGAGAAGGACCTGTCACAGGTTATTACCCAGCACGTCACAGAAACGTCACTGCTTTCCCTCTAAACGTTCTAACCTTCCTCGTGATTGAGATTTATCTGCTGCATGATAAAAAATGTCCCAAATTCTACAGCAAAAGAGGAAAAGTGTGTTAAAGTTAAGGAAGTTGCTGACAAAGTGGGTCATTAATAACGCGGCGAGGCCTCTGTGCAGAGGTGCTTGGGATAAATTGTCACTCAAAGTTTGTAATTTCCTGGGTTTTGTCATTTTATAGCAAATTCTGAACCTGGGTGATTTTGTTTGTGAAACATTCAGTTGGGTTTAATTGTCTGCTTTTCTTTTATAAATCTGATCTGATAATGGAAGGTTTAGAGGCAAATTCATTTTGTTGCAATAGATTTTTCTCTGTCTTTTCCCATTGTATTTGGGATCTGGCGGGAGGGAGATTGAACTGAAGTCACAGTGAGGGTGCAGGGAACTGCGAAGGGAATGTTTCACTCTGACTCTGGCACAGGGCAAGTTCCTGAACAGAAAAAGCCCCCCAGGCACTCTCCAAGCCCATCTCTAATTGTCACGACTGACACAGCTAAAGAGCAGCCGGTCCCGCACAGGCAGGTGCTGTTTGTGTACCCAGCTCCCGCCCAAAATTATTCCAGGCTGTTCTTTCCCATGCACACTGGCTTCCTATAAAATTCCCGTAAAACACAAAACATTCTCCTGTTAGCCACGGGCGCCACTCTGAATATCAGCACTGGCACTGTTGGAAAGGTGGCACAGAGGAGCCCCCGGTGTCCAGAGTCCCTCTGGGGCACTGACCTCTCGTGGTCCCCTCCTGTAGAAGCCCAGAGCTGGGGGCTGACACCACGTGCAAAAAACGTGCCTAAGTTTATCTCTCCTGACAGAATTGATTAAAAATAGCCTTTCTTTCTCAGCCATGATAATGGGCTTTTTCTTTTCTTTTTCCAAATTGTCTTGATAAGGACACGGTGAGTTGTAATGGAAAAGTTATTTGGGAAAATAAATGAGGTTGCTAATCTTTCCCTTTTTCCTTCAGTACACGTGCTCCCACATCAATGCATAAGTAACTGTTAATTTAACACCTGTTTTCTTTGAACCATTATTTTAGTTTTCTCCTCATTTTAATCCCCCTTGGATAGTAATTCTCATTTCTGGGAGCTGTGAGGTCTCAGAGAAATCTGGTGCTCCAAAGTGTGCTTGGGATGCTCGAGCTTCTGGTTATTGTCCTTCCCCACCTCATCTCTCCCCGTCTGCCTGTGGCTGTTTCTGCACAAGCTTTAGCAGCATCCAAAGCTTTGCAGCAGAGTGTTCGTGCTGTTTGCATGGCTGTAATTCCAATTATCTCGAGGCTATTTTCCTCCAAGTAGGTTTGTTAGCAAGTGCTCAGTCCTACTGCAGGAAATGGCTCTCTTAATACCTGGAGTGTGTCTCTAAAATTGTTCTGACATCAGATGTCTTTCAATTACAACTCTTAATCTTTATAATAACAGTTCATTTTCTTAATTAGAAAATGATAACCACAGTGCTCTAATGAGAATGGCAGTGTTCTGAAATGGTTCCGTGTTTCAGACCCTGAAGAAAGGCAAGGAGGCTTCACCTGCCCAGGCTGTCCCAGCTGCAGTGACCAGCCTGGCTTTGCTTCACTGGTGCCCTTCCACATGGAGCCTGCGGTGCCAAGAGGACACCAGGAAGGAATTAGGGGCTGGAGCTGGTCTGTGTGGAAGCTGAAGAGCTGTTCCCACCCTCGGAGTGCTGAGGGTTGCCTGGCAGGGAGCACCAGGGCCAGGCTCACCTGAGCTCCGACCCCATTATTGGCTAAAGTTGGAAGTGTTCCTGTCCCAGAGCCCCAAACCCTCCAGGCAGGTGCAGGAAAAGGGAAACTGGTTCATGTGGGGCTCTGTGCTTCCCTTCCCCTCTCCTAAGTGCAACTCCTGGAGCCAGTGGAGGTATTTTCACTTTGTCCCGGGGCGTGGCAGGACCAGGAGGAACCCTGAGGTTTTGTGCAAAGGGAGGGGCTGAGAAGTGCAGGAGCTTCCAGGTGTGTTCTCCATGGGGTGCACTGGGAGCCCTGAACACTCTCAGTCAGCCCCTCCTGCCTTGTCTCCCAGGGAGAAAAGGAATGGCAAAGTCCCTGCTCCTTCCATTCCCTCAACTGGCGATTTTCTGTTCAGCTCTTTCCCAAGATGTGATGTTATAAATCCCACCTTCTGCTTTTTCAAATAAATCCCATTTTTACCTCCAAGGAAAGCCATTTGAAACGCACTTAGCAACCGTCAGAGTCTATTTTTAGCTTCTATCAGGGTGTAATGTACAAAATGTAATAATCTCATGCTTGAAGCTTTTTCCCTTCTTCCCAGAGACGCAAAATTGCTGCCGCTGAATGAGAGTGGGAGCAGCTCTGCTCCTGAGCTTTGCCCAGTCTCTGGCTGTGTCCACATCTCACGCTGTCCGTGATCACCTTTGGCACTCTGGTTATTTCTGGGCAGGCCCAGCCACGGGGAATGTGCTGAACAAGGCAAACCAAGTGTGAGCTTTTAGATCCCTCCCTGACAACAAGCTCCGTGGTCAAGGATGTTTGTAGGACAGGGAGGCAAAGAGAGGCTGGAAAGAGAATGAATAAACACCTCCACGACTTCAGGAAAGGTGGGGGGCAATCTCTCCTCACCCAGTGTACCTGGAAAACTGGGCTGCAGGTGTTAACCTTGCTCCTAAAGTACACCTTCCATTACCTACAAATGCACTGCCCTCCCTTAGATCCTGGGAATTGGGCCTTGCTGGAGCTGTCAGGTCTGTGGGAGCTCTCAGGGTGTGTGGGAGGAGATGTGTCTTCCATTAATCTGTCTGTGCTTGCTGAAGCAAAGCAGGAAGGATGATCTGAGGGCTGTAGAACTGAGTTGGGACACCGGTGTTCTCAAATTACTGCTGTGGAATTCTGTGTGAGACCTTGGCCAAGTCGTTAACCTTTGTGTGGTTTAGTTCATCACTTTCAGCTCGCATTTCCATCCCTTCTTCCAACTCTCTGACAAGGCTGTAATAAAGACAAAGTCTGGATCCCTGGAAGTGTCCAAGGCCAGGTTGGACAGGGCTTGGAGGAGCACCATGGGACAGTGGAAGGTGTCCCTGACATGGCAGGGGGTAGGATGGGCTTTGAGACCCCTTCCAACCCAAACCATTCCAGGATTCCATGATTACGTGATCCTGGAAAGAGGAGAAGCCTCCTGAGGTGGAGCACAGGATGAAGGTTCTGTGCCCTGTGTTTCCTGACTCTTTGCTCACTGGAGTTTTGCATGGCAGAAGTGATGGGGCTCCCGTTGCTCCCTTCCGGAGATCGAGTGACCTCCTGTGCCAGATCAGAAATAGATTTTAAATAATTCATTGAATAAAGTCTAGGATTTTTGTAAATGTCTGTCTGATTCTCCTCGCTCTTTATTATTCCTGGCTTTCCTACCAACCCATAGAGCGCAGAGCCTCATCCCTCTTGTCATCACATCTACGCTGCCTCCTTCCACTCACTGATCGTTCCATTGCTTTGAACATCAGTTGACTTTTTCCTTTTTTCTCTTGAACGAAGGAATTATTTTGCCTAGTAATGCAGCTTTGATTTTCCTACTGGAGTGTGCTTTGCTCTGATGTGGGAGAGGACACAGCCATCAACTTGGAAGGCAGCGTGTTAAAGCAAATTGCAGGGTCCTGTAAACACCCCGGATCAGCTCGGCTCTCACTGGGATCCACGCAGTCACGCTGAGTGGAATTCAGCCTGTGGAGCTTAAAGACGTGCGCGTCTAATCCTGGGCATTTGAGAGAATAAAAACCTGCCTGGGGCTCCTCGGTGGGCAGGGAGATGCAGGGCAGCAAACAAGGCAGAGTTCTGAAACTCTGGATGGGAGCAAAACATAGGGAATTTGTAATTTTTCCTGAATTCCAAGCACTCTTGCTTCCTCCTTGTACCTAAAAGGGATGGATTTGTTTTTGCTGTTTAGCTTGGGGCTGGAACAGAACAAAATATACATTTCCTTGCAAAGACACATTCCTGTCTTGTTTGATGGTCTGAAATTAAATCAGGAGGAATGTTATTTAATCAGGGAGAAAGGAAAGAAAGAAGGAATAGACAGGCATCTGATAAATTCCCAGTTCTCACTGCGTGACGTGGGAGGTCCCCTGGGAAGTTGATTGGAGAGCATTGGGCTCGTGTTCCCTCCCTGCCTGGCATGGGTTGGAACACCTGAGACAGAACTCCAGACAGGCTCCGTGTGTGCGCTCCTGCCTCAGGGAGATGCAGAACTGGAACTCTTTCTGTCTTTTTTTAAAAACTGGTACAAACTTGAAGTGATTTATTTCCATCACAGCTCTCCTGACTGTCTCACTTGTGGGGAAGCGAGGCCAGAATTATTCCAGGCGAAGCAGGAGTAAAATGTACCTTCCTTCATCCCCAAAACTTGTGTGAGCTCCAGTTTTCTCCCCTGTTATTCTGGGATGCTGTGGTGAATTTGTAGGCCATCAGTTGCTACCTTTTCCCTTTATTGTAGAGATTTAACCCAAAGAGGTGTGTGCTTGCTAAATAGTGAAGTCCTGGTGGTGGTACAGCCAGAATATTTCTCGTTCTGTGGCTTCAACAGACTTGGCTTTTCTTTTGACAATTATATTTCTTTTGTGATATAACCCCGTGGGTTCGGTGTGGATTATAGCATCCTGGTGGGTGTGTGTACACAGGGCAGAGAGAAGCTGGAGTCAAACCCAGAGCCCCTTAAGTAACAAAACAAAACCAGAAACACAGAAGTAGAATTGCACTGGAGCTCGTTTAAGCCTCCCTAAAATTTCCATTGTGCAAGCATTTGAGTGTTGTAGTTACTGTGGCACATCTCATTTTCCTTTATTCCCTGGTGGATGTTTCCCTGAGAATTTGGTACAGATGCTGAACAATAAAGCCTGTTGCAAATTGCTTTCCAACTGCTAGGTAATTACAGCAGATTTTATGCTAAATGTAAAGAATGTACTGCTATTTTTTAATAAAGGGAACATCTTTTCTTATCTGATGCTCTAATGCAGTCTCATTTGTCTCACTTTCCAGCTGAAGGGTGGCTTCCAGTCGTTCACACCCAGCCGGAGCTGCTGGCATGGCTGCCTTTCCATATTCTTCCCCAGAACCTGCCTGTTCCAATGATCAGCTGGAAGTTCAGACCCTGTGTGTATTCAGTAAGTAACTTTAAATATTTAACATGACTACACGGAGGCCAGGGAGCATGTTTCTATCCGTACTTGTTACCAAATCAGACAGAATATTTGGTTCCAGCAGGCTCCGAGGATTAGCTCCACGTTTTGTCACATTTGTCAGTGTTTACTAACGACCAGTGACATTATCATCTCTCATACACCAGGCTGAGTAAACATGAAGCTCCTCATCCCTTCTTGGAGGGAGCTTTCTCTCTCTGCCTCTGTACACAACTGAGCATCTCGAGCTGCAGGAGTGTCACTGATTGCTCTGCGCTGCAAAGCAGATGTGTGGGATGGGTGGGATTGATTTTGTGGGGAGAGAGCACCAGCAGAGGGGGGTTTGGGGGAGGCTGCTTCTCTGAACACTGAGAATTTCCATCTGCTGCTGCACTGATTGCTTCGAGAGCAGTGGGACAGGGTTGCTCCAGAAGCTGTTACTGAGCCAGGGAAAGCAGCACTGCTGCTCTGCTCGGGGTTGTTTAGTAAAGCCAGGGCTTCGTGCTTGGCCCTGGGCTCTTGGAAGGCCACCTGTGTGTTCTGCTGGGCTGGAGGAGGTGATGTGGGCCCTTTGTCCTGTGGTTTCGTGGGCATGGTGGGGCTTGGTCAGAGGCTGGGCTGGATGAGCTGGGAGGGCTTTCCCAACCTTTCTGTGGTTCCATTCTGTGACTCTGGGACTTGCTGGGAGGAGGAGGAGGCAGCTCCAGTGCCCCAGGAGCTGCTGCAGGGGTGGTGGAGTCTCCCCTGCTCCCATCTCAGGATGGGTTCACTCTGCCCACGGCTTGGCCTCCGCAGGGTGAGCGACAAAGGGCCGGGGCTGTTTCCATCTGCACGTGCAGATCTGTACCTGGAGCCGTTGTAAACGTGCACTGAAGTGTATTTTAAAAATGTGTCACTCATTAGAATCTAAAAATTGATGTGAGCCCACACGGGGAGCAAGTGCACGAGAGGGGACGGGAGGAACGTGTTGGTTAAACACAGCATTGGAGAGAGTGAAGCTACTGCATTGTAGACCCTGAACCGATGGGAAAGAAAGGGATACAAAATCAACCCCGACACCCGATTTAGAAATCTGCATTTCTAAACTGCATGGGAACCAAGAAATCCTGATGGAAAGATGTTTCTGTGCAATTGCTTTGACATGAGGTGTGATAGTGGTGAAAGGCTGTGGGATGTTTCCTGAGCTGCCCAGTACTTCCTGATGGTGTTTTTATTCACCTGCTGCAAGTACCTTCCCAGTGGCTTCCCGTCAAGAAGTGGGATGGTGTTTGGGATTTGTTGAAGAGCTGTTCTTAGAAGGAGCTGTGAGCTGGTGGAACGCACAGCAGCAGCAACCCTTGGTGCCGGAATCTGCAATAAAAGCCTGTGCTGGGGGAAAATTGCTCTCAGGTCCTTGTGGATATTGTAGTGAGGTTTAAAATGAATCTCTGCTGTTGCTGTTTATGACCTTCTTTATCTATTTCCCATTAACTTTTATATGGCTGATTGATGGGAATGCAGGAACAAAGAGGTGCAAACACCGCAGTGTGATTAGCACAGAGGTTTCAAGCTCCTCTTAATCTGCCACTCAGACAGAGCAGCACCGAATCACTCATCGGGGAGGGAGCTTCTCCCAGGAGGTCCCTGTTCCTCTGTCAGCAGAGCCTGGGAATGCCATCGGCATCCGCTGGTGTGACAAGTGGCTCTGGGGGCGGAGGCCTGACCTGCTCCTGTGCCTGGTGCTGGCAGAGGTGGCAGCTGAGATCAAACACAACCGGGAGAGATGAAATCAGATGCCATGAGGTAGGGGGAGATGAGGGAGAGAGTCCTGCCCTGCCGCCAGGTGACTTCACACCCAAAGCAAATCCCCACGTGGCTCAGGAGACAAGAGAAACCCCATCCAGATCCATTCTGACTTCCAGCAGCACTGCTGAGTGGTTGAAATGTGCAATTTAACATATGGCTAATAAACTACTAATTAAAACAAATAGGAAACAGTCAACTAATCAAATCTTCTTTTTGCCATATGGCAAAATTCCCTGGCAGGCTCCGAGAGAGGAGACACCCAGTCCGGGGTATCACAGGGACCCAGTGACTCAGCAGGGGATTAGGGTAAAGCAGGGAATTTGGGACGATTATTCATTAGCTGCCAAGCACAAGAATCTGCTCTTCTCTCTTACTTTGGTTGCTGTGAGGCTTTTTTCCTTCTTTCCCCATTCTCCCTCATGTCACTGGCAGGGTGGGGCTGGCAGGTGCCCAGTCCCAGTTCCCAGCCCCAGCTCCCAGCACCCACTTGGCAGCGGGAGGACAAGGGTGGGGGCAGCAGATAAGGCATTTGACACCCTGCAGTGGCAGCTGAGATGTTCTCCTGGAGTGCAGCACCTTTCCAGGTGCTTCCTGCACCCAGGCTGCTGAGGGGAGAGTACGAGAGAAGTTTTGTAAATGCTTGCGGAGTGACTGTGGACTCCCCATCCCTGGAAGTGCCCAAGGCCAGGCTGGACAGGGCTGGGGCAGCCTGGGCTGGTGGAAGGTGCCCCTGCCCAGGGCACGGGTGGCACTGGATGAGCTTTCAGGTCCCTTCCAACCCAAACCATTCTGTGGTTCCATGAAATCTGTGAGCGGTCAGGGGGATGCTCAGAGCTGTTCCCTCGCAGGTGTCCCAGCAGGGTCACAGACTCAGAGCAGAGGATGTCACCAGGGGAGAGCCTGACAGCACTTCACAGATGGGGATCTGCCTGCTCCATGTTTTGGTTGAGAGATGCTCTGTGCTAATGCTTGTGGCAGCACAGCAGCTGGGTGGAGGATAATTGAGAAGCAGGAAAAAGGCCTTGGAATGATTCAGCAAGAATTAGCTCTGCTCCACACACGGTCTCGGTACCACGCATGGCTGAGGGAGGGAGGCAGCAGCTGGAGAGCTGAGGGGTATTTCAGACTCTGCCCCACCACATCTGTGCCATTTCTGTCCTGACCATTGACAGCAGGGTCAGCTACTGTGGTGACATTGTGTAAATGTCATTGTCTTTTTAATATAAAGAGCAGAATTTAATGGCACTGGGGAAGCAGAGGGGCAGGCACTGACCTCTGCTCTCTGTGACCAGGGACAGGGCCCCAGGGAATGGGCACAGCCCCGAGGCTGCCAGAGCTCCAGGAGCATTTGGACACTGCTCCCAGGGATGACCAGGGTGGGATTTTGGGGTGTCTGGGCAGGGCCAGGGGCTGCACTGGATGATCCCTGGGGGTTCCTCCCAGCTCAGGACATTCTGTGATTCTGTGTGTTTCACATATGGAAGTGGTGATGGACTGTCCTACAGGGAGAGAGGGTTGGTTGATTAGGCTGCATCTTAGTCAATGATAGGAATTAAGAACAAAACAGGATGTTTGCCCTCTCTCTTTTATTAACTTACTCCAGCAGCAGCTGGATGACTCAGAACCTTCACTGAGGCACAGAGATCCCGTGGTCACGTAGGCTCAGAGCTGGAGAGCCTTGAGCTCACACAGTCACAGCCCTGCTTTGGCACTCGGGCTCATTTTCTGCATATTTGTACCCCAAAAATTTAATTTAAAACCATTAGCAACAGAGGAGCTTTACACTGGCGTGGTAAGAGGCAACAGAGATAGTAAATCCTCCCATGAGTCAGGAAAACCGTGTCCCCCTTTCTAAATTTATGTGTTCCTATGGAGGGGATCTTTTATTCTCCCTTGAACAGGACTTTCTAGTTCTTAAATGGAATCATCGCTTGTAAAGAAGCCGTAACTGGATTTTTTCAGACCTTTTGCCCTTGCCTTGGTTCAGCTCTAAGTCATGTCCCAGGGAATAAGAATGCAATGTAAAACTCAGTGTTAGCAGAGCACAGCCCTGAGGCATGGGAAGGGTCATTTTCTATGGGCATGTGAGGTCAAAGGGGCCAAAAACGTGGATGGTGGGAAGATTTCTGCACTGAGACCTCATTAAGCAGTTTTATTTGGCTTCATTCTGCAGACAGCCACTAAGAGATAAAGCTTGATATTCTTCATAAAGTGACAGAATTATAACAAAATGAAACAAAAGTTACTCAGCTGCCACAGGGAAGTGCTGGGCTGGATCCATCAAGGCCCTCAGTGTCCCAGGCATCATCCAGGAAAGCACTTAAGCACCTCCTTTACTGTAAGCACTGCTTAAATCAATGCTGGTTGGCTTTGCTGCATCAGGAGCAGAGTCCAGGACAGTTCAGGAGTCAGACTGTGGGCCCCTGTTTTTCATCTGCACACCTTCCACTTCTAAATCCTCTCCTCCTGGGCTTGGGAGGCTTTTGGAGCAGAGAATATCTCTGGGAAACCATGGGAAAGATCCCTAGAAGCCTTCTGTGGAGAAAAAGAGTCACTCAAGTCACCCAAAAAATAATGGTGGTGAAAAGGGGGGCTGAACTCGACAGAAAACCTGACTGATTTTCAGAAGTCAGCAAAGGAACCATGAGCTCATTCTGGTTATGGCATACCTGCAGTACGTGGGTGTTTGGCCTCTTGCTGCCAGCCCCAGGGCGATCACAATTTCCCTTCTGGCCCTAAAAGCTGTTAATGAATTCCTGATCTCCCCTGGCCACCTTCTGTTCATTTACCGGAGCATTCTGCCTTGCAGGGCATTTGGGTGCCCAGGCTTTGGCAGGCCATCCAAAATGAATAAATTTCTCTTATATCCAGCTATAAATGCCAGTGCTGGGCTGTGAGGGATGGGTTTTATAGGAGAGGGACCTCTGCACATTGATCAGATGCTTAGGTTTAGGAGGACATTGTGCAGTCACATAGACACAGATAGAGATAAATATCACGCACAATTTCCTCCAACGAATGTGAAGCCAGGGAAAGGTAATTTAGTTACATTAAATAAGTCTTATTCCCTAGGAATGGATTTTCTGTGGCTGGACCTTGAGCTTTCACTGGCATCCAAACCTTCGCTGCTGCCTCTTCTTCCCAAGCTCAACCAGAAGCCAAATGCTTAAATCTACACCATATGGTCCCTTTTAGATTTTACTTCTGGACAGAAGTCAGGTCCCCAGTGCTTCCCTCCTAAGCGGCCCAGACAAGCATGGAGATGACAGGATGCTGTGGAGCAGGGCTGTGTTCCCAAAGGAGCTGCAGGAGATCTAATTTTCCTCCCAAGGGTGTCGTGGCCCTCAGAGGGATGAGACAGCTCATTTTTCACTTAGAGCAGGGCTAGACCAGACCTGCCACCTGGCACAGCAGGATGCAGAGCGCTGAGGAACTCCTTGGATGCACAGGAATTTCTGCCGCCTATCATTCACAAGACCCCACTGCTGAAAAGGGCTGTGCTTTCATTGCCCAGAGGGGCTGTGGATCCCCATCCCTGGCAGTGTCCAGGGCCAGCTTGGACAGGGCGTGGAGCGCCCTGGGACAGTGGGAGGTGTCCCTGTTGGTGTCAGAAGCAGCACAGTCCCCTGTGAGTGAGAAGGATCTGGCTCTTTGTTCCCTTTCCCTGCACAAGTTACTGTGGAAGGAGCCTGGGTGAACGGGCAGGGGCTCGGCCAGCGCAGCCGTTCTGCAACTCAGCCCCGTCAAACGAGGGAGCTGGGAGTGAAACCACGGTGGTGAATGTGCAAACGTGGCCACAGGGCTCCAGACTCATCTGGTGTTCTTTTGCAAGCACCACCGAGCTCCAAGGCTTGAAGGGAAGATTTGAAGAATGACAATGAGGTCATTTTTACAGATATTCACAGACTGCTCTTCAATGTTTGATGAGCAGCATGGGCCTCTTGGTGGAAAATGACTACAGAGCTTTATGGGGTTTTTTAGTTTGCTTTGATTTTTATTTCTTCCAGACTCACAGGGTGTTTGGAGAGCTGACTCTGGCCTGCTGGAAGCCTGCACACGAGCAGGGCTGTGTGACACGGGTCTGTCCTTGCCTGGCTGCTCCTGGCGTGTCTGAAGCGCCGAGTGATCGCACCTGGCGCTCCCAGGGGTGCTGCAAATGTTCAGCAAAGTGATCAGATGCCTTTAGTATCTCCATGCAGAGTTCATCTCGTGCCTTCTCCACGATTCAGTAAAAATACCCTCGCATCAAATATTTATGAAACACAAATGAAGACTTAGGCCCTCAAATCTCGGCTGCAAACGCTGGGTTTGTGGCATTGAGGAGGGTTCTGTGGTGCTGGAATCTGCCCCTGCGAGGCACTCGGGGCTGCTGGAACCAGGCAGTCCTGGCACACGGCCCTGCTCCCTCCTCTTGCCTTTCCCTCAGTGCTACCCCGGGGCAAAATGATTTATTTGACATTTTCAGAGAAAACCTCCTCAGTTCCTGCTGGGCAGATGAGTGGCTGTGACCAAAGCAGGGGCCACTGCCCCGTGTCCTGTCCCTCCTTCCCTTGTCCAAAGCCCCTCTCCAGCTCCCCCGGAGCCCCTTTAGGCACTGAGGTCTCCCTGGAGCATTCTCTTCTCCAGGCTGAACACCCCCAGCTCACCTGCCGAGCCCAGGCTGGGGCTGGGCCCTGGCAGCAGAAAACTCTCTGTTCTCCAGCTGGGGCAAGCTCTGCTCCCTGTCACCTGCAGTTCTCCAGGTTTCTTTCATTACAGCTGGGTTTTGTTCTGGTTGGCAGTCGCTGGTTCCTCACAAAGTGCCGTTCATTGCAGAGCCTTAACCCGATCCCTGCTGGGTTCCAAACTGACAGAACTCTACCTGGCTGTTAGTGAGACACATAATCCACAGCTAAATACAGAAGTGACAGAGCTCTCCCTGAACCGGGGCCAGCATGGGGATAGAACCAGTGCCAGTCCTTGCACAGCTCCTTGACAGGCGTGTGCTGGGAGAGCCTTGCCTGTTCCTGATTCCCAGATGCTTCTTGATTCCCCTCAGCAAGCACAGAGCCCTCAGTGCCCAGGGCAGGGCTGACCCCTCCCTGGAAAAGCTCCTTCTCCCTCCCTGCAGAGCTCTCAGGTGTTATCCCACAGGAGTCACCGTATTGAGATTTGCAGTGCTGCAGCTGGGGTTGGTATTTGCTCTTAAATTATATTGTTTCCTTGTGTACTCTTTAGTGAAGGTATTTGCTTCTCTCTGGAAAGGCACAGTATCCTTTTGGCATTTCAGAAAAGGTGGGCAGGATGAATTATTCATTTTAAAAGTGTGTGACATTATGATGGAGCTTCAGCAAAGTACATTTAAACATTACAAAATAGGATGAATCAGTTTAAACTCATCTGAGCTTATCATATATGAGATAAAATGACTGATATAAAGGCTAAAAAGGAAAAAAAAGCTCTTCTCAAACCATTTCTAAATTAGACTCCAAAACCACACCAAATATAAAAGGGGGTTTATTTTCAGAACTTTTAATGCCAAGAGGTTTAGGGAAAATTGATGAAAATACAAGGTTAAACCTCTCTTTGCTAAAAAGTGACACAACTCTTAGACCTGTTGTGCTGAGGTACATCCCTGGAGGAGGAAAGGGACAGGTGGGGACAGACCACTGGGGCTGGTGGATCACACGGGACCTGAGAACATAAATTCCTTGGGAGAACTCGTGTAAAGAAGAAAAGGAAAGGCTCTGGTCAAAGCCTGAAGGATGAAGTGGTAAAAGGCAGCTGAAAGAATCTCATGAAGGTGCTTCAGGAGCCTCCTCAGGCTTGAGTCTACTCAGGCTCCTTTATTCTGAAGTGTTTTGTTTTGTTCTGGAAACAAATATGAGTGTTTCTGTATCCCCCTGCAAAACCTTTCATGTGCATCAAATAAGGATCCTTTACCCTGCAAAGTGGATACCTTGAAGTACAAAGCATTGGGAACAGGGTGTTTAGACTCAGAATTTAAACTCATTATTTTCACGAAAACAGTGTCTTTAAAAGTCAAATTCTGGGTGAAAATCCTCTCTAATCAGTCATTTAAGCAGAATTGTTGCTTATCTTCAGGCTTTAAATATTGCTCTTTTAGTGATCACTGTTGTGCCTCCTTCCAGGGCATCAGGCTGCCCCGGGGCTGTTGTTCTGCTCGCTCCCATCCGCACTGAGCACAGCAGGAGTTTCCTTGTGAGGCTCTGGCCCTGGTGCTGTGGTCTGTATCCCAATTCCTCCCCTTCCTGCACCCTTTTTTCACTTTGATTTCTGTGATGCTGAAATCTCCCGGCTCTTGTGCAGCTGCTCCATCATCCCGGGCTCCCTGCCCGTGCCAGGTGAGGAAGAGCAGCTGGAGCCCCGAGGAGCTGCCCTGCTGCCTTCCCCAGGCCCTGCTCCTGCTCACGGCCCTTCCTTTCTCCATGCTGCTTTAGTCTATCCAAATCTTTATTCCATGCCCACTTTTCTTTACTTTTCCAACAAACAAGACCTTTCTAGCTTAAAACTGACCTTCAGATCCTTTCCCCTGCAACAGTTCCTGCAGGAATAACACAGATGCTGCACAAGCACTCAAACATGTGCTTTTGGTTTCCCAGACAATTAATGTTGCTGTTCTGCTTTACCAAAATCCCCTGGAAAACTCCCTTAAAGCTCCCAGATGATAGATGTAAATCCAACATCCAACTCCTTGTGATCGTTAGGATGGGGGGGAGTATAAACACAGGCACCCTCCTGAGCAGCCACTCCAAAAACCCGTCCAGTTCAGCATCCTGTCACTCACGGTGACAAATGGGAATTGCTCCTAAAAAAGAGACCCTGAGCAAGTGGAAAACCTGCCAGCAGGGCCGTTTCTCTATGAATTCAAAAGAATTATAACCTTTTCTAAATTCACGTTGCCTTATTTTGACAACAGCTCCTGGTTGTGATAGAAACGTTGGTTCTTTCAGAAAAGGCAGCTGAGCTCCTGCTCCCAGGGAAGTGTTGTGGCACTGAGTGCCCAGGTTAATCCTGTGGGGATGCATCCATTGCTCTGTTTGTTGAATTCGTCGCTTGGATTCGAAGCCTCTCAGCCCCCTCCCCTCGCGTCTTTAAGACCGATGGGAATTACACGTTCCTCATCCGCTGCCCTTTCCTGCTTGTTCCAGATGCAATTTTAAGCACACAGCAGCACTGCAGCCCAGTCAGATCTGGAGCTGGGTAATTGCATTCTTCCAGGCTAAATTTCCCTGCAATTCCGATTGGATGCAGTGTTACTCATTAGGTGAGGTCCTAATCGCCTGTGCCGTGTTGCTGTGCAACAACCGCTGCAATTAATCCCCAGGGTCGGGAGACTCAGACACTCCTCCTGCATGTTTGTAATTTGTAAAGCTGTAAAGGTTTTTTTTCAAGGAATATTACTTAATATTTAATAACAGTAATACTAACGGACTCTGCATTTGCTCCAGTTAAACACTTGGAAGGGTGAATTGTGTAAACTCTGCGTTCAGCTGCTGGAGTGTGGCACTTTCTGAGAGACTTTGTACTTGAGGACGTGAGTAGAAAAGTAGGGTAATACGATTCCCAAGCAATTATGCATTGCATCCACATAGTGTAGCTGCTGAAAGCATTTATCATAATTAATGGAACCACACTGATTATCAAAGGATGTTTGGATAATGATTGATTTGTCACTTGTAAAGCCGTGCAGGACATCAGAGCACAAATTACACTGATTCACTGGAAGAGTTATAAGCTTTCAAGTGCAGCCATTCCTTAGGGGGGAATCTGGGGCTCTGCTGCTCATTCCTTGCTCTCTGGGTCCCTCAGAATCATTTCGATGTGATAAAATAGAATTAGGAGAATTACTGCTGAGAGGAGGTTTGAAGGAAGGGACAGAACTGCCAGGGATGCTCCACATCTTACAGGAAAACAAAGATCCTTCTCCCCTCTCACCAGAGGGAAAGAGAAACACAAATTGCACTTGGCTGCACCGAGAGCTCTGCAAGGCTCTGAAGCCCCCGGGCAGTTTCCCACCTTCACCTTCCATTATTGCCTTTCCTATTTTTAGTTGCATTTCCAGGCTTTCCCAAGCCAATTCTTTTCAGCCATTCAACATTTCTCCCATGTCAGAGGGAAGGATGGCTTTACATGATGTTGCCATGGAAACACCTGCTGGATACGGGATGGAGATGGGTGAGAGAAGGAAATGCTCGGGAGGCTGAAAAGCCAAAGTGCAGGAGCCCCACCAGGTCTCTTTCCTCAGCAGGGATCCCAGGTTTTTGTGGATTTATTTGCACAGTTCAGAACCTTGTGTCAGAACCAGGGAGTGTGGCACAGTGTAGCAATGGAAAAAAGGACAAATGTTATCCCTGGTAATTTTCTTGCCCCCTCCAAAGTCACTGCCTGATTTTTTTTTCATGGAAATCTGCTCCCAGCCCACTCAACCCCTTCCCCTTTCCTCAGGCACTGATGCTCTGTACAGCCAGAGCAGGGCTTATTCCTTGTGGGTTGTCTTGGCAACATGGGATGTCCAGAGAGGGCCAGAGCCACGTGCAGCGATTTCCTAGGGGGATCCTCTGCTCCCAGCCCAGCGCTAGGAGGTATTTTTTGGGGGGAGAATTAACATAAGTTATCACAGTGACTGCACAGGAGGGATATTTTTAATTTTGAGCGTGCAC
This sequence comes from Eulacestoma nigropectus, assembly GCA_013397775.1. Taxonomy (NCBI): domain Eukaryota; kingdom Metazoa; phylum Chordata; class Aves; order Passeriformes; genus Eulacestoma; species Eulacestoma nigropectus. The sequence goes on along the minus strand of VZTE01002021.1, from coordinate 500,471 downwards.
ATTTTACATTCTTGACCCCAAAAGCAATGCTCAGCTCCTCCATCTGACAGCCTGAGCCAGGGCTTTCTCGAGTCAACAGGACTCTGTTTTCCCCAGCGAGCTTTGGCTCGAGCTTTGCCATAAAAGCTTTTGGATCAAAGCACTCGTTGTGCAGAGAGTCAGACAGGTACAAAGAGCATCTGTTGTGTTGAGTCATTTGAGTTTGTGCCATGCCTCAGACCACTTGTGGATAAGCTCTCAGCTTTCTGCTGTGTGCACACCACTTTAAACCAAGCTCGATGTCAGCCTCTCTAATTTTAAGCAGAGGGGAAAATGTAACCTGAGTTTGTGTTTCAGCATCAGGGGCTTCACAGAGGCTGCAGGAGTGTGAGCGCTGGGGACAGGGCACAGAGTTTAAGGAGGATTTTAAGATGACAAACTCACTATTCAGTGCTTCTGCAGCCCTTGCAGGACACCCAGATGCCAGTGAAGAGATCAAAAGCCACTGGATAATTGTGAGGGACACGTCCATGGATGGTGGATGGGCAGTTCCAGGGACCACTTCAAACAGCTACAAGTCTTGGATGTTTCCAGACCTGTCTTTCTAAGCTCATGCCTGTGTGGTCTTTTCTCTTACCATATTCAGAAATTTAAGCCTGTACTATTTGGGTAGAAGCGCTGACCTGCTGTTAGACAGTGGCCAGAGCAGGAGGGAGAGATGGGAGTGTCCCTGAGGATGGATCAGCCTCTCCGTGCCCGTGCTGCCGGGGGGAGCAGCACTGGTTTGTGCAGCCAGCGCCGCCTTTTCCTGAAGTTTTCTGCCTGGTTGTGTTACCCAAGGCTAAACTGACCTGGGTAGCTCTGGAATGCAGTTATCCACAGGAAATAAAATCCTTCTGGGAACTGGTTTTGAAAATTGACTCTGTGTCACTGCTACAAATCATCTGCTAAGTGTTTAGAGAAGTACTGCAAGAAGTTGAGTGCTGAGTCTGTTTTTCTTGACTTTTCCCTCTTTTTTCTGGTCATCCTTTATCCTGCTCTGGTCCCTTCTGGTGTTACATTTTCCCCATCACCAGGTTTGCCCCTTGCTGGGAGCCTGAGGTGGTGTGTTCAGCTATAGGGCTCAATTTGCCTCCTGCTAATCTTATTAAGCTGCGTTGTATTAAATGGGAGAAAGATGCAGTTAAGTCTGTGGTTTTCAAAACGCATTAGACTTCTTTTCAAGTATGCAAAGTGTAAATGGATTTTGTGCTTTGGGAATGGAGCAGTGTGTTTACCATTTTGGTTAGATAAAAGGATGTTGAGATGGCCTTTAACGTTGATTTCATGTTACGTTTTTCTCGGCTTTGATACAGCCTTAGAGGTTGAGTGTTTTGATTTACAGAATGCATTGGAAAATGAGTTTTGTTTTATTTATCAATCAGTAATGGGCTTTTCTTTCTGTTCTTCCCAAGTGCAGTTAGCCCTGAATTAATAACCTGGGTAATCTCATTAGCTTGGGCTTTCTTCTCTCAGGTTTTCTGATACAGGATGGGTTGAAACACTGGGAAATGAACTTCTTGCACTGTTTTGTTATTTTTCTTGTGACTCCAACTGAAACCAAGCAATTTAGTGAGCCATGACAAGTATACATTAAACCTAAGCCTTCCTGAACCCGAGAAGGAAATTTTCTGAGTAATGAAGATTTAAATATCAGGAGAACCTGAGCTTTCTCTGAGTTGGTTGTGTCACTCTGGAGCAGAGCTGGGCAGTTCTCTCCCTTCCCAAGCTGCAGCAGCAGAGGCTGCTGGTGTTTGTCCATCAGGCAGAGGCACTTGTAAGGTTATGTTTGTTATAAATAAACTGAAATTTGACAGTGAAAGTTGCCATGAAGGTGTTCTACACACCCACGGGACAGTTTGTCCAGGGAAGCTGACAAAAATGCTGGCAAAATGTTAAAGACTCTCCTGGGTGAATTGGCACGATCTGGGTGTTGCTGGTCCTTTGAGGGGACTCCAGAGCTGTGGGGAGGCTCCTGGAGGAAGGAAAGGGGGGCCTGGAGTTTTGACTTTTTCAAGTGCCTTCATTATTGAAATCTAAATTTAATTCCAGTTATGATTACTTTGAGAGTGATGCCAAGTCCTATATTACCTGACCTACTTCAAAGCTGTATGGAGAAATACAGCCACCAAACTGACCTTCCTTTTGCCATTTCACGTCTCAGGTATCACTGTAGGAAACTTGGCATTAATTTTTAACGGGAGAGAGAGAGAGAGAGAGATCAGGTCAGACGTGGAACTGTGCAGGTAACAGGACGCGTGTTTGTACCGACCAGCAGGAGATGCTGTGCCCAGGCTGGTGAATCTCCTGCTTCTTCTCTCTGCCTGCCCACTGAGCTGGTGTAGGTGATAAATTATTGGTTTAATGGCCTTAACTCTATAGAATCCCAGACTGGTTTGGGGTTGGTGGGACCTTAAAGCTCAGCTCATGCCACCCCTGCCATGGCAGGGACACCTTCCACTGTCCCAGGCTGCTCCAAGCCCTGTCCAGCCTGGCCTTGGACACTGCCAGGGATCCAGGGGCAGCCACAGCTTCTCTGGGCACCCTGTGCCAGGGCATCCCCACCCTCACAGCCAAGAATTCCTTCCCAAACTCTGACTTAAAATCTATAACAATGCAGTGTCTGCCAGGCCTGATGCTGCCTGACACATGTGTTTGTTTTCTGTGAGGCTTTCCCTCAGTCCAAGTCTCAAATCCCACTTGGTGTCTGAAGCACAAGTAACTGCCTCAGCAGCCGAGTCCGATCGGAGAGTGAAACACCAAATCTAAAGCAGCTCTTAGCTCCTCCAGCCAGGAAAATATCCATGTTTTATTCATAGATGAATAGGAGTCAACATCCCCCAGTTCCCTGGATACAACCGTGAGTCTATAAATAGCCCTGCAGTGACACAGCAAACTGGCCTGGGGACAGCAGCCGGCCCGGGGGCTGCTCCAGCCGGGAGCCTCGGGGAAAGCATCCCCGGAGCCCCCTGCAGCAGCGGGAGCAGGGCTGGGGCTGCCCAGGGATGCTGCTCCTCCCCCTGGGGGGATCTCAAGGTTTCCCCCCTTTCTCTCTGCCCTGCCACGTTCTGTGCCCGCTGGTCCCTGCTCCTGCCCTGCTGTTCCATTCCGCTCCAGATGAGGCTCATCTGGATTCCTCTCGCATGCCCAAGGCAGGTGTGTGAATGTTTAGGAGACGAAAGCTTGAAGTAGTGGATAAACTTGGGGTGGAATACAGCTGAGAAACAGAGAGTGACTGCGTGCCCAACTCCCTAATGATGCTCTGCCTGATGTATGCTCAGTAATAATTCTCTCTGTAGCTAAAACTGGCTCTATCCTAATTTAATGTAAACTTAGGTGAGTACAGCTGTAATAATTTACAGGGATGAAGGCCTGGGAGACTTGCCTAGAATTTCTCACATGAGCCTCAATCATATTTTAGCATTGCTTTAACAGTTCAACAGGCAGAGCTGGCATAACAAATTCATCATGTGAGCCATGATTTATGGACCTGTGTTGATCTATATCCTCGCTCTCCTTATTTTCCAAAGCATTTATCATCCTCACATGGTCATTCCTTTCCACTCTGCAATTCCTAGTGGCTTCCAGCTTTTTGGCTACTCCTGAGAATTTCTCAGGAACTTTATCTGGAACAGAAGAGCCTTCAGACTGTGTCCTGCCCTGGTTCAGAGCAGAGGATTCAGAGCTGGATGGGTCGAGGCAGGGAGGTTTTATGGAATGCTGTTAATGTGTTGTGTGATTCCAGCACAAACACAGAGCTCCATTTTGTATTTATACTCTTGGGGTTTTAATGAGCTTTTCCCCTGACTTTAATATCCATTGGAGCAGAATAACACAAGATTTAGGGTTCCCTGGTAACTCAGTCAGGCAGGAGCCTGGCTGTGATGCAGAGCTCTGCTGCTTTCAGCCCCAGACAGAAGCAGCTCTTTCCAGCCTGCCATGTGCTTGCAGGAAGGGAGGGAATCCCACAGCCCAGATGTGCAGCTGCCTCCTCGCCAGCGCTGGGCCCTGCCAGATGATGGGACCAGGAGCAAGCCCAGCTCCGTGTGCCCGGCTGGGCCAAGGGGGGAGTTCTGGGCTGGGCTTTGGGGTCTCTCCCAGAAAGCTGCCCCACCCTTCCCTGTGGGATCCTGTTCTCCAAGGGTGAAGCTCTGGTGAAAGCAGATCTGGGTGAGGGCTGGGGGGAGCTCGGTGTTACCTGCCTCTCTCTAATTGCTCTGATGCACACTGAGTACTAGAAAGTTGTACAAGTTATTTTTAAATTGTGGAGGAAGTTATATAAGGCAGATCATGCTAAGGGTTTATTTTATTTTTAATGACTATATTTAAAAATTCATGCAGAAGCATAGAGGGACTTTTAATTACTACATTTAAACCTTCAGGTGATACTTAAGTAAAGGGGGAAAAGGGCCTTTTTAATTATTTTTTTTATGTTCTCCTTTTCTTTGCAAAGCAAACGTAGGAGCAGACTGGGAGGTTACCCTGAGCTAAGAGACAGCTTCAGCTTGGGCAGGAGCTGCAAAAGCACAGCCATATTTCATAATACCTTATACTTCCCTGGTACTGCAGCATCTCTCATTCTCCATTGCAGAAACTGGCTCCAACAAGAGCACTTTAATTTCCTTGGGGAGGGCACGATATTGCTGTGAGCAGCAGTCTCTGCCTGGCTGCTGGGGGAGGCTGCGGTGATGCCTTGGGCAGGTACCGGGCAGGGCTGAGCTGGTGCTGAGCGGGTCTGTCCCGCAGCCTGCGTGGGGAGGGGCTCTGCTGAGGGCAGCAGGGTTCCAACGCCCACCGAGGGGAAGATGTGCTGAAGTGCCGGGTGGGTCCAGCACGGAGAGAGCTGGCACCTCGTTCCCATGAGCAGAGCAACCACAGCTTCCAAAATTCCATGTTTCACTCCAAAAGAATCCCAAACCTCCCCCTCCCCTGAATGGGTCTGGGTAATTGAAGTCATTCAAATCCTCGTAAGAAACAACCTCATTGTGTCCTGCTGGGGATGCTCTGTCCTTACGGAGATGCAGTGGTTGTCTGCTCATCCTTCTGCCAGGGGACTCCAGGGGAAGAGGGGCTGTGGGGTTAAAAGGGCCAAGAGCCGACTTCCAACCCTCACAACACGATTCAGATAAATTCCTGCACTGGCAACACAAAATATTCCCATTAGAGGCACACAAAGGCTTTTGTGGCGTTCTCTGAAGCAGCGCGGGATGGTTTCCCAGCTACCTGCCTGAGGAATGGCAGTGAAATGATTTGGAAGAGATCCCATTACAGATTTTGAGCCTTTTCTTTCCTTGGAGCTGATGTTGTCAGGTCTCCCATCCTTCCTGCTTTGCCTGAACAATTTACATTCCCTGCTAAGCTCGGGAGCCAGCCCCGAGCCACTGCTGTTCTTGGGGCAGCGTGCGCTGTGCTCCTCTTGCCCTGCGCTCCTGCAGCCCTCGGGTGATCCCTGAGCTCCACCTTCTGAGCCTGGGGCTTTGGGGATCAGGTCATTGCTCCCCAACACACAAACGGGCCTTCTGACCACCCCAGCTTGTTGCAAATCTTCCTAAAATTCAGATCGAAGTTATGTGCGAGTAATGAAAATCCTCAGGAATTGCTTCCAGCCCTTAAGTTGTCCCTGTTTAAAACACACGCAAACTGTGAGATGAGTCCAAATGTCTTTGGTCTGACACATCTCAGAAAATGATGAAGCTCAAGTATAAAGAAACCCAGTTTTTTCCTCCTTTCTTTGCATAAAGTGCTCATTGTTAATTTAGTTCTGAAAGATCCTTGATAGATGGTTCCAGGTTGGTTTCTCCATTCTTCTTTCTAATCTGCTTGATACACAATTTGAGGGAGTTGAGGAAAAAATAAGGAGGCTGAAGAAATTCAAATCAGAATTCATTTATGCAGCAATTCCAGCATCCATTAAAAATAACCCTTTAAATATTGTCCTCTGCTAAATTTAGGAAATGCTCAGGTGTGTCTGCTCTTGTGCTGCACAGAAAGTTTTAATACAGATTTAATCATACTGAGTGTTAGGGGAAAGGGCTAATTAGATTGGCAAATTTAGAAGGCAGTAGTATATTATATGGGAAGAAATGGGTGATGAGATATTATTCACTGTAAAAGTGACTGGCCTTGGGGAATATCTTTAAGGATATTATATGACATAATCCTAGTTTAAAAATTGAGAAAGCCGAAGTTCACATCATCCTCAAAATTCCTCCGTTTTTCAAAAGAAGTTTTCCCAAGGTTAGTTTTTAGGGGTTTTTGGCAGCTGGAGGAGTGAGAGTCCAGCCTGGCCACTCGGGCTGTCCCTGTCCTTTTGTCCCTCTGCCCAGGTGTGGGTGGGGACAGCACCACCTCCTCCATCCCCCCATTTGCAGTCCCCAGGCTGATGCTGTGGGACATCCCCTGCCAGCTGCTTCAGTGCATCCCATCATGATCTTGTGGGATTTCTGCCAATAATGGTCTTTGTTTATCCCCGTAAATTGTATTTTTCCAGCTCTCATTAAATTGTTGATTGGCCATAAACAAATGGACTCCTTCACAACGCTTTCAGTATTGCATTTCCCCTAGGAAAGCTGGTTTGGGAGGGGGTTATTTTCTTTAAACAAGTAAAAAAGTCTATTTCTGAACATGATATAGTGAGGGAAGTCTCAGTATTAATGACTTTGCTGAGCTTTAATCACCATAAAAGATAAATGTAGCATGTTGGGCGCTAAAGCCCATGGAAAGCCAGAGGAAGCTGTGTTTTTGTCGGAGCCCTTCTCGCTGCGTTTTCCATCTCTGCTCACATCAGTTCGTGGGGTTTTCTGACTGTGGTGCTCTCGGAGCCACTGTCCCCACGTGTCCCCAGACTGCCAGGACCCCACTAACTCTCCGTCCTTGCCCCATGAAAAGATTCACAGCCACCTTTAGTGCCTTGTTCCGTCTCCTGAGGTCATTTTATAGCGCTCAAAGCAAGGTGTAAAAAGTGTCAGGAGATCTGCTTACCGCACAGACCCCGCACAGCCGTGATTGATAGAATGTGTCACTGCTAAATTGCTCACATAAAAAAATGATTCATAGGAGTTCCCTCACACTTGTCCTTCCATTACCCAGCCCGGTGTAATTGCAAGTACCAACCCGGCTATTTACAGACAGCTTTGCAGCTCTGCTCACAAACAAAGGGAGACATTAGTTTGGGTAGGAACAGTTTGATGGTGTGAAAATGACAATAATCACAGAAGCGTGTGCTGTGACATTAGAGACTTTGCTGCCACAGTCCCCAAATACAGAATTATGGCCACCACAGCAGCACTGGGTGAGGCTGGCTGGCTGCTTTGCACCAGATGTGTTAACTTCAGCAGGAAAATAAATCAGGAGCTTGTTTTGTCCTAAAGCACGCATTATTTTTTTCCCCTCTTCTAAAGCAAATTTCTGTTTCATCCTTCTGAAGGGGGTCATTTAATAGCGTGTGAAATGAAATGTCAACAAGAATTAGAACAAATGGCACCATAAGCCCCAAGAGATACCAAGTTTCTGCTGGGAAATGTTTCCAGCCAGGCACTGCGGGGAGAGGAGGGAGAGGTCTCAGGTGCTGTGGCTGCTCTCAGAGCCAGAGCCCTCGCACCGCCCAGAGCTCCTCTGTGGGGAGCCTCACCTGGGCTCTCCTGGAGCCTGTGGGACCCCTCACCCCTAAAATTTGCGAGCTGAACCTGCTGCTGTGCACAGGATGTGCTCAGGGGCTGGGTTCTCCTGCAGCCCCTCTGCAGAGCAGGAGGGTTGGTGGGGCTGGCAGGGTCCGGGGGCTCCCGATCCCGAGGGGCTCCAGCAAACAGCTGCTCCAGGGAGGCACGGGAAAGAGCAGGATGAGATGGCCGGGAAGGAAGAGGAGTTGTGTTCCTATAGCTGGGGTTCATGGGGTAAGCGAATAGAGTCACAGGATGTCCTGAGCTGAAGGAACCCACAAGGATCACCAAAGTCCCGCTCCTGGCCCTACACAGACACCCCAGCAATTTCACCCTGTGCCTGGGAGCGTTGTCCAAACGCTCCTGGAGCTCTGGCAGGTGAGCTCCAGACACGGCCGGGGCTGTGCTGAGCTCCTGCAGGATCGGCCCCTCGGGTGTCGTGGCACAGATGGAGCTGAGGCCATAAACAAAGTTCCTGCCCTTGGGATTATTGCTTTAATTACCACAGAGCCTGTTGTCTATGGGAAGTTCAGAAATTACGTGAAAACATAAATGTGAGGTATGCAAATAAATCTTTCTGACAAAATTGTTCACTAGACTCATTACTATGGAAATAAATTTGAAATGTGACTTTTCAGAGCTGCCGAAAGACATCACTTTGTAGAGCTGTTCTGTGCCTCTCCGATGAGCAAATGCCAAAATTTGTGGTGTGTCGGGAATGCTCTTCAGATGTTGCTTGTTTTGAAAGTAATTCCAGTGAAACAAAGGCCACTGGATAATTAGGAAGTCTCTATTGTGGTGGGTGAGACCGTGAGCTCCCGCTGTGCCTGGGGCTTGGCACGCTCAGGTGCTCTCCCCTCATTGTGGCCCATTTGCATTCTGCACAGAGGTTGCAGACCTATTATTGTGATGTTGCTCACTGCATAAAGCCCAATTACTGAAAGGTTAGGAGGCAATTAAAAATCACAACGTGTCCTTTATTTCAAAGTGAAGTTTATACTGCAGTGCGAGTTCCTGGAATGCTACAAAGTCCTTTTGGAGGGCTGAGGCAGCTGCTGTTTGTGGATTCGTGTGTTTGTTTTGACCCCTGTACAATTTTGTGGGTTTCTCTAAAGGGATGGAAACAACACACCAGTCTCAGTCGACCTTAATAAACAGCTCCTTAATGGATTTGTGCCTCTGATCTTCAAAGGGTCATGAGTGTGGGAGAACAGAACCGAAATGAGTGGTGTCAAAGTGACCCACCTGGGCAGCAGAACTTACAGATGTTCCGGTGATGAGCAAGAAAATTACAGGTGGAAAGGTGCCAGACTGACTCTCTGAACACACATCAGAAAATCTTAGTGCCACCCATTGCCTGTCTGCAGGAGGTGACCCGTTCTGGTCACCTTCTGTGGACATCAAGGTCTTTATAGAAACAGAGGATGATTTGATCAAAGCTGCCTCAGGCCGTGGTTCTGGAGGAGGTGCTGGGCAGAGGGAGTGCACAGGTTCCCCTGCTCCACTGAGAAATGTGCTGCTGCCCCAAAGCGGCAGCAGGGAGTTCTTTGTTGTGTGGGTTGTGTAGAAGTTCAGTCTCTCTCTGACTTGGATTTTACACCTGCAAAATGGAGATGTCAGTGTTTACCTAGGGAGGCAGTGAACTTGAATAAATGGTTGTAGTGTGCTCTGACAGACTTGGTACAGAAATGCCATTAAAATTCACTTCTCTTGAGTTATTTATTCCTTTTGTTATCAGTCCAGTGATACGTGGAGAGGTTTCTTGGCTGCAAAGGAACCTGTTGCTATTATATTTGGTGCAAAGTCAGTAGGAGTGTGCACAGTCCCAGCTGCACGAGCACACTTTGGGGTTGCAAATGGTGCTGATGTGTCTCACATCTGTAATTAAACCGATTGACCTTTCCACGTACAGCTGGAGGGGAGAAAAGTACTAGGGAAGATGGATTGAGAAGTGAATGAGATGCCAAAGCAAATCTCATTTACCCATCCCATGTGTCAATAGTGAGCTGGGAGAACATCAGTCTCTGAAATAATCTCACGTTCCCGAAATCGCCTCCGACAGCAGCTGCGGCTGCGGAGCTGTCCCAGGTCACAGCCCTGGCAGCTGCTGGAGGCAGCTCCGTGCTCGGGTCCCCCACCACGCTCAGCACAGGCACTTCCCCTCTAAACCAGTCCCGAAACAGAACCACAAAATCACTGTGTGGCTTGGAGGGAAAAAAAAATTACATTTTGGGAGGATGCATATCATGAAAAGAAGCAGCAGGAGAGGCAGCAGAAACACCCAGCCCTTGGAAGCTCTTTTCTTTCTGTAGCAGCTCTTTTCTTCCTGAACTCCCTAGAAAAAGAGTCTTTTAGGCTTAGGAATTAACCCCCTGAGCTTGCACTGGCACGAACACCAGTGGGACGGAAGAACAGTGGTTTTGAGCTGCGCTGCCCTGCCCCTCCCTGCTGGGCAGCTCCCATTCCTGAGCTAGGACAGGACGGATCAGGAGTGAGCAGGAGAGATGCTCTCCCTGTAGTGACAGGATTTGGGGAAGGAAATAAGCAATTTATCTGTAACCTCTTGTGCTCTCGCTGTGTCCCCTTTCCCCCTGTCCCCGGGAATGCTGATGCAGTGTGGGAATGTGCAGGGGTGGCCACGAGGATCCGTGTCCGTGGTGGTGGCCGCGAGCCGAGGGCAGCCCCGGCCACCTCTGTGTGGGCCCAGGGCCTCGCTGGGCGCTCCAGCCCCGCAGTGATGCCTCGAGAACGGTTGTGTCTGTCTGAAAGACAACCCTGGGCAGCGCTTGGTTTTTAAATAGATCATTCCTGACAAAGCCCATTACTCACAGTGGGCAAAAAGCCAATATCCCTTCGGTTCAGAGAACCCTCCTGCCATGCTGCTGCGAGTGATCTGTGACCACGGGGGCACGTGGGGAGAAGGAAAAGGCCTTTCCCTGACAGCTGAATGCAACCTCTTCATCAGCCAAATCTCTGGAAATTTAGGCTTCATTTCCTACCGCTCCTTGTGGGGTGCGAGGTGTTCCAGGTGTCTCCTCAGAACGGGATTCAGACCCTTCCATTCGCATCAGCCCAGACAGGACCTGCCCAGCACAGGTGCCTCCAAGGAGGGCTGAATTCCTCTTGAGGACTGACGAGTCCCAGATCAAACTGGGAGTGTATCAGCACACCAGGAGCAACTTTTTGTCTATATACTGAGAAATGATGATGATTTTGTTGTAAAGTCCCCACATGTGATACTTTTCAGAAATGAATGACAAGCAAAACATACACAGGCCCTGCTGTTTCCCCTGTTCTAGCAGCACATAATGAGCTCCTCTTGAATTATGTACAGGTTTGAATACCAAGAAAGGAAAAGAATTTGGAAAAGATGTGCCGGGCAGAGGAGACCTGTCCTTCTGCTGTGTCTTTCCTGAGGTCTGTGTTTTTTTCCTACCACTCAGTACTGGAGGGTTGTTTGCAAGAGGGATATAATTTTCTACCATATCTGAATGGTAGCATTTAAAAATCCCTGGGCTTCAATGCCAAATTCAGGCTTTCAGTGCTTTATTTTACGGTTATGTTTTACCATATCTGGTGGTGCGATTGTTTTTCACATCTTACACATAATCCTCAAGAAGCCTTTTCATATCCTCCAATCTGATTTACTCCCAAGAAAATCCCTGTAGGGTTATGGATACACTCAACTCTGTTCATGGGACTTCAGGATTGCATATTAATCCTTGGTATTAATCCCTATTTTTAAGTGCCTGTTGTCTGTTCACCCGGGCCTGGGAACACCTCGCCCTGTGTGTGAACAGCCTGGTTGGCAGCTGAGGGAAGGCAGATGCTCTGTCCTGTGAAAGGTCAGATTATTTAAGAAAACCAAGAAACTCTTCTGAAATGGATGCAAATGCAATTAAAAAGCCTTGAAATCACTATTCTGGACCTGTAGATGTGGCTGCTCTTGATAAAGCGTTTTTTTTTTTTTTGTGGATGAGGAATCTGGAACAACTGAAAGTCAGGGGTGGTGTCAGGGGGGTTCAGTGCCTTGTTCCACTGACAAGCAGAGAGAAAGACACTCATAGACCTGCAGAGTTCCATGAAATCTGGTTTGGGTTTATCACTTTTACGGCTCCTGACTAGAGGCAACGTTAGTCTTTTGCCACAGGATATATTATTACAACACTATTTTTATTTCATTGATTTAACCTGGTCTTCAACAGAGTGGGACAGAAAATTGCATTTAAAAGATAAGTGGAAAAAAAAGATCTAGAGGATGCATTGCATCGTCGGTGGCAAACTGAGTGCTGTGATTACAATTTGTTATGCTGAGCATTTGGGCTGTATTTTTGCTAAAAATCCAATTTTACCGTAGAGCAGCATATCTAAGAGTACTTTAAAATGGATTATATAGTAAAAGCCCAAACCCTACATTATATTGTAACTTAAATGAGCTGATTTTGCTGTTATTTAGCAGTTTCCATCCTGTGTGGCAGCACTTGTCACAAAGTGCATCTATTCCACTTGAATAAGTCGCTGGGTAAAATACTGAGGAATGCCCAAGTGCCTGGGCCACGGCAGAGTCTGACTTGAACTCAAAACACAGCCTGGTGCACAGATGAACTGGCTTCCCTTCTGGCTAGAAGTGTAACTATAATCTGTTAAAACCAATAATTCATGGGTGAAGTTGAATGTGAGGAAAGGGCAGCACGGTGACAGAAATCGCTGGGAGCTCATGGCAGGTGTGGAACAGCCCCGGCTGTGCCGCCTGACAACCTTCTGGCACAGCCTGCTGAGATGTGTGGGGCTCTGCACATGCATCCCTCCCTTCCTTGGCTGGATGATTCTGCAGATTTGTTATTTATAGTATTTTAGTATTAAATAATAAATCAGTGTCTGGGAGAGAAACGAGTCCTGTTTGCATTTTGCTAAATCATGTTCCCTACAAAGCTGGAAAACTCAGACCTGTGGAACGTCTTTCATTCTGCCATCTAAAATGCTCTGTGATTTTTTTCACCATTCTCTCCTTTTATCTGAGGGAGGAGGTGGAGTTCTTTGATATTTTATTTAGACTGCACACATGTTTGGAAGGAAGCCACTGGAGCTGGTTCCTGTCCCACTCACTGGGTGACCACGTCCCCTTCTCTCTCTGGGCCACTCTGAGCTGTGTGCTGGGGACAGAGCCTGGCTGGCAGCAGAACTGTAACTGCAGCAACCCAAGTGTGGATGAGAGGGACAGCTGACTGTGCACGTTTACCTGATTAATTCCAGAGGGCTGGGAATTCACGGAATCGTAGAACGGTTTGGGTTGGAAGGGGTCTTAAAAGCTCCTCTCATTCTGGCCCTCCTGCCGTGGGTGCAGGGCCACGAGTCAGACTTGATGTTCCTCAGGGGTCCCTTCCAGCTCAGGATATTCTGTGATTCTGTGAAATCCTTGTCTGACTTGCTTTTAGTCACCAATTGTTTTCCTCCTGAGTGTTTCACCTTGCAAACAAAGCGCTCGCCATGCAGGGGTGTTCAGATAAATGCCCTTTCTCTCAGTTTGTGGTGATTTAACAGGTGGATTTAATTTACTGCACAGTCAAGTGCTATAGGTGGTGGATGTGCCGGCTGCCCACTCTGTTTTGATATTGCCAGGGAAGCAGTTATTAATGGCACAGAAATTCTATCCAACAGTTTTCTTAAGTGCCTTAACGGGAGTGCAGCTGATACAGGGAGCTGGGGATCAACACCTCTCCCGGGGCCCCAGGGCAGCCCTGGCAAACAGGGACGATGAGATGGGGCTCTGAGAGGACCTGTCCCCAGGAGGCATCTCCTGCCATGACGGCTTTCCCGTAAAACCAGTGCATAAAGTGTCTCCCAGGCCCCACCCCGGCCTACTCCAAGGCAGTTTCCCTGCCAGCAGCACTTGTTTTCCCTGCTGTGACCCACGGCTGTCACGGAGTGACTCCCCTGTGCCTTGGGACCAGAGTGGGCAGCACCAGTAGAAATGAGTTCCACAGATGACATTCCAAGGGGGTGTCCAAGCTGCCAGAACCCCCCCGGAAGGACACAGCCAGAGCCTTTCCTGCGTGCAGGGTTTGTGCTGCAGGAGCTCCTGGACATGGCACACGAGCAGCTCCAGCCACAGCCTTTGTTTCTGACAAAAAATGAATCACAAAAGCTGCTGAAATTCATTTTCAGTTCACAGTACATTTGGTGCCAGACTTTCCTGCTGCAGTCATGTGAATATATCCTGACACGTACAACGAGCTGCCTGCGTTTGTTTACCCTGGGCTGTGCACTTCAGGGCATGCGTGCAGAGCTTTAAAGATACATATTTTTAAAGGCTGAACATCCATTTTCTACCCAAAATCTTTATCTCCCACCAAACTAGCCATTATATTTCACTGGAAAGTTCATGCATTTTCCTTCCCTTTTCTTCTACCAACAATTTTAGCCCTGCTCAGATGGTAACAGACAAATGATGGACAGTGCCAGGGTTTCGGAGTGGCACAACTATAGGAAATGAATACTTTAGACAGTATTTCAGTACCTGCTGAAAATCTAAGAAGAAATGGTAAAAATAAATGCAAATGTTTCTATGTGAAGTCAAAATGAAGATTTCATCTGTAGATCTCTTCTCCTTCTCTGAAATCCCATTTTCCCTTTTCACTTGCAAGTCATGAGAATTGAAAACTGCGCTAAGCAGCATGTGGGGATGATGGACCATTCCTTACAGGCACTCCAAGACTCCTCTCTGCCTTTCTGGGTAATAAATTGTCCACGAGGCAGTGTGGATGTGAGATTTCCTTTGGGCCTTTTCCAAACCCTCGTAATTGGCATCTGCTCTGACAGATCTCCCCAGGCACCAAAGCAAGGCCGGGGTTTTAGATGGAGATTCACAGAGATGAACCATTTCAGGAGCATTTCTGGATACAGTTTTGGTCCTCTGGAGGTTTCCTAGTCTGGCTCTGCAGTGTCTTAGGGGGAGGGTGGAGCAGCCTGATGTAAAGGGTGAAGGAAAGTTACCAGGCCACGTGTGTGGTAACGAGTCGAGTCGGTGCATCTCGTCCGTGTCGCAGTTTGTGCAGAAAGGACAGAACTGGAAAAGAGCCTCTGCTCTTTGCTGCTTTTCTGATCCTTCCTGACATCCACACCTTCGGGAAAGGCTCAGCCAACGACCCTGAGTTTGCTGCTGAGCTTCAGATGCCTCTGTGTGTGTAAACTGATGGAGCTGTTTACCTATGTTTGATCTATGGCAGGGCTTTCCCCAGGCAGGAACTCAAGCTTGTTCAATAGAGCTCATTAGGTAATGAGCTTATTTGCTAAGCTCATTAGTGGTGGAATTCATCCTGCTCAGCCCTCTGCAGCCCAGAATCTTGTATCCCTTCAGCCCAGCTTACCACTCATCCTGACCCTTAGCTAGAGGGATGACTTTTACCTAATTTCATCCATTTCCCATGTTTGCATTCAACAGCTGCTTTGCTGAATGACTGTTTCTATTATTTAATCTGGCCTGCTATTCCTCTCTAGCAGAAAAATATCTAAGAGGGCTGAAATCTTCTGCATCGAGTGTGCCAGGGCTAGAATATCTTGCCAGCTCATTTCATGAACTGAAGCAGAGTGTCTGACTCAGTAGGACTCATCCTGTTCTGTGATAGATGCTCCCAGGATTGATGAACAGACGGTTGGGCAGATGTAAGTAGGCAGGAAAACGAAAAGAGGCACCAAGTAGAAGTTGTGATTGCCTCCTGCGAGCTGCCCGTGATTGCCCATCTGCACACAATCCTGTGGTCTTGGGGGAAGTTTTGAAGCACACACAGGCATGGCAGAAGCTGGGAATTTCGTATTTTGGTTAATTATGCAGAGATAAGAGAGTGAGGTTGGTAAAAAGGGTATCTCAGGTGCAAAGCTGGGTGGGAGACGGGGTTTTAAGTCTTCCTGAACCAGCAGCACAGCTGAGATGTGTGACAGTGAAGAATGTGTGTTGGCAATAATGCTTCATTGATTCGTGCTCAAAGTGGTAAATTTAGGTGCTGTTTCTACTCATTTCAGACACTGATTACTAGAAAAAGGCTCTGATGCGGTGGAGTAACGGAGGTGTCAGAGCCTGTTCCCATCTTCCCTCACGAGAGGCAGAAAGAAGCAAGTGGAGCTTTTCCCACATTAATATTGATGACAAAGCCCAAGAAATGATGTAAACATCAAAAAAGCCCCACTAAAACAGGATTATAATTGAGAATGAGTTTTGAGCTCAATGGCAGGGAAAGGATAAGTTTATACCTGCACTGTCAGGCAGTGCGGGTCAGCAGGAGCTGGAGCAGAGTTCCAGGCATCCCCTGCACGCACCTGGGGAGGATTCATTGGAGGCCAGACCTGTTCTGCTCAGTGCTTGAATGCCCAGCAATAGTAAGAGCACATTAGGTGTTCTTGGAGTGCCTCTTCCAGGGGTGTTTCACCCAGAAGGGATCAGTCCTCGTGCTCTGCACTAGGAGCCAAACTGCAGCCGGGACAGGAGGCTGGGTTTGCTTCCATGGAGCATTCCTGGTCTAAACTAAGACCCCAAAGTAGACGGACTCAGGAGAAGGCAGCTCAGAGCAGCTTTCTCTCACTTTAGCTTTCCCTTTGAAGACAGCTTATTTCTGCCCAGGTTGTGAGAAGAGCTGGCTTGCACAATCCTTTTCCATTGAAAAATAAAGTGCTATTTTAGTTCTTACCACAGTGACTGTAATTAATATTTGAGGAGGATGGCTCCCTTGTGCTCCAGATCATATAAATACAGAGAAAAATGTGCACATGTTGTCTCCAAATTACACCCCAAAAGTGCACGTGGAGCATACAGACATGGAATTGAGGATTGTGGCCCCATCCCTGGAAGTGCCAAAGCCAGGTTGGATGGGGCTCTGGGATAGTGGAAGGTGTCCCTGCCCATGGCAGGGGGTGGGAACGGATGAGATTTTTCCAACCCAAACCATTCTGGGATTCCATGATTCTAACTACATAAGAAATGAGCAAAATTAAATAATAGTAAGAAGTGTTTTCCTTAGCATAAAAAAGGAAAAAAAAGGCTGCCTGGTGGTGGGGTGCAGTCTTGTTATCAAGGCTGCACATTTGCATATTAAAGGCTGAAAGTGACTCAAGATTTTATCATCTGCTGTTTTCACATCTGATGTGGAGCCCAGTGTCTACAGGCAGGATGAGAAAAACAGCAGCAGTTTGTGACTTTTCGATGGCAAAGGGGAGTCACACGGACACCAGGAATACGGCAAGGGGCACGTGGAACAGAGCGCAGGGCTCTTCACAGTGCTGGGGATGCGTGACTGGGTTGCCAGGAGCTGTTCAAAGTGACCCCAGCAGGCTGGGCGAGGCTGGCCAGCTTTGGGGGTGCCAGGGTGCACGTTCAGGAGCAGCAGCTGCCTCCCTCCGTGTGTTTAACACTCATTACTTGAATTATTTGACCTTTTTATGAGGAGGCTCCACAGCACAGATCCACCCAGACCTCCGCAGCCCTGCTCCAGCTCAGCTTTCAGGGGCCTGTAGCCTCGTTCCACGGGACTCCTCTCTTTAGAGGCAAACAGTCCTTCTCAAGGGCTTTCTGGGCATGCACATCAGCCAAATTTCGCCACGTCCTGAAGGCAAAAAGCTAAAGCTGATCTGTGTTTTAATTCCGCTGCAGATGGCAGCCCGAGATGAAAGCAGCAGCTTCCCCAGGCGATGCTGCTCCAGCGCTCCCGGACCCGAGCGGGAAGGGCTGCTCGGGAAATGGCTTTGAGTGCCTGCCCAGCTCGGGGTCGCTGCTGCTCCTCGCAGATGCTTTTAGAGGTGAGAGGCAATTCATCCTCAGCGCTGCCACTCGGCATCGGGAGTGACAGCGGGGACAATGCCCTGGCAGCGCCCGGCCCCAGCCCCAAACCCCGCACGGCCCCGTGCGGGAAGTAAGAGCAATCCACAATGGAAAGGCAGAACAAAAGAGCGAAATCAGGGAAGAATGAGGGGAAGAAAGAGCCAGATGCTCCAGCGTCATTTCTGAGGCTGCAAAGCAGAATGAAAAGCCATTAAAGGCTTGCACCTTTAAAAGGAGTAATGAATTGTTTCCTCCTCTGGCGGGCAGTGATTTGACTTGCCACACGCCTGCTAGTAATTTCCCAGCAGGTTTTAATGTTGGAACAATGGCATTCTGTTAGATATTGATTTTAAAATAACTCCTCCACACTTACTTGTAACTTTAAGAGGTGAATTACAGCCCTTGAGTGTGTTCTAATGTAGCAGTGGTAAATAGTTAAATAGACACAATCTGTTTCTGCAGGCATTGTCTGTCCGGGAGAAGGCAGAGCTTGGCTGAACGCTGCCTGTCTTCTGGTCTGCAGGAAAAACATTCATCAGTCTGCCTTCACTGGAGGAAAATATTAACAAATTCACGATGGATGTGGGGGGATTTGACAGAAAAAAACTTCTGTGCTGGGTAGTGAAGCAGCGAGAGTGGGAGGCAGTGGGTAAATGACCAAACTGCAGCTCTTTTCTTCTTCCACTTCTACAGAGCAGCCATGCTCACGGTGGGACATCACTGCCAGCAGCCTTGCCTGAGCCCCGAGAGCTGCCTGGGGCTGGCCCTGCTCCCGTGGCTGCCCTTTGTCCACGGGCAGGGCCAGCACCGGCTGCCCCGCTCGGGTATCGCCGCCCGGAGCTTGTGCCACTCTAAAGACAAACGAACCGTGAACCTGCCCCGTCCCCTGGCACTGAGCTGGGGCAGCTCCTGTGGGCTCTGCAGGCACCGGGGACACGGCCTGTGTTCAGTGCCAGTGGTTCATTGCTTCCCCTGAAACCAAACCCGCTCCGTGGGTCAGAGGGCGAATGTTCAGTGAGCACCGAGGTGCCGAGCTGGGCAGGGAACGGTGCTGGTTCATGCTCAGGGAAAGTTTCTCTGTTTATCTTACACTTTTTTGTACTTTNCTCTCCCTTTTTTCTCCCTTTTTTTTCCTTTTTTTGTTTATTTTTTTTTTTTTTTTTTTTTTTTTTTTTTTTTTAATGAGATGATTGAATTGCAGCGCCTGGGACACAGCTGGACATAGGCTGGGTTTGGCCACAGGTGTCCCCATACCCAGAATCACAGATTGGTTTGGGCTGGAAAAGACTTTAAAGATCATCTTGTTTTTAATCCTCCACGGGCAGGGACACCTTCCACTATCCCAGGCTGCTCCAAGCCCCATCCAGCCTGGCCTTGGACACTTCCAGGGATCCAGGGGCAGCCACAGCTTCTCTGGGCACCCTGTACCAGGGCCTCCCCACCCTCCCAGGGAATAATTTCTCCCCCGTATCCAATCTAAACCTGCTCCCTTGCATTTTGAAGCCATTCCCCCTCGCCCTGTCACTCCATACTCCTGAAAGCACAGATCCCTTAAGAAATTGCAGTAAAAACTTCTCCTATTATTTTCCTGACATTAAAATCAGGTGGGGGTTTGTCTCAAGTTCGTGCCCCACCCTAAACCCGTGCCAAGGGAGCAGGGCTGGGCAAGGATGTGGTGCCTGGGTGTCCCTGTGAGGATGAAGATGGGTGTTGGCAGGATGAAGCTCCTGCAGAGACTTGGGGCACTCAGCAGCTCCCTGTGCTCCTCTCCCTGTACACACCCATGGGCTGTAATCAGCTAAGACACCTAATTAGTTTTGGCTAATTTGTCGCAGGGCCTTCCACTTCTCTTCCCCTCTCCCTGCTCTCCGACTGACAGTGGCTACTCTGTCCCTTATTTTCAGCTGATGTCTGTAAACTGATTACTTTTACTGGGTCAGCTCTGTTATGAAATTATCATTTTATGAGACTAAAAATAGCCCAGATCCAGTCAGCACGCCAATCACTTCCCTTCATCTCCAATGAAAATGCAATGTTATCTTTAATCTGTTATTTCTCAGGCGCTTACTGTGAGGCAGGTTAGAAAGAAAAGGGGGGAAAAAAGAAAGAGGAGATCAGAAAAAAAATCTGTAAATCAGTTGCTATAGATGCATCCCTGCCAAGGCTTCCACTGGTAAATTTAGCAGTCACGTTACAATTTTAGTCAGCACCATTTCTTAGCCTTATTCAAAATAATTCACTTCTCACACAATGAGTTACCCTAAAGGCAAGTTATTTTGTCTTGCACATTAAAAATGGTGCGTTTGCACATACGTGCAATCGTTACAAATATCCAAAGCCACAAAAAGCGCAAGGATGGATAATTTTTTTTCAAGACAGGAAAAAAAATAATCCAGTGAATTTCACTTGCTCTGAGAATGAATAAAGGTGTTTTAATACTTCTGGGGTTCTGGTGAATACAAATAGCTCAAAAATGAGATGCTTGCCTGAGATTTATATCAAGATAGTGAAGGGAAAAGGTTCCATCTGTAGTTTCTGATACAAAGACATTTCGCACACAGTATCTGTAAATCCATTAGGAGAAGAAAATTGATTCATGTTTTGTGTAAGATGAAGCTGGAGTGAAGAGAATGAAAGCTCAAGGAAATGGCCTCTTTGTGTAGCTCTGTCAATTCATGGTTTGATTGGACTTTCTGTGTATTAAATCCAAGCAGTTCTTTGGCCCGTGGATATAGGAATTGTTGACTGTGTGGGAAATGGTGAGAATGATGGAATTCCAGCACCTTCCTTCACGAAGGAAACATCCCACATCTCATCCATCTTCCCATTGGTGACGTTAAACATGCAAAGTGGTGTTTCTATTCAAGAAGTTTTTCCTGATTCAGTTTAATGGCAGTTCCCAAAGTCCTGACACGCACAGCGTGATTCCTGGCCCAAACAACAATCTTTCCAGAGGAGCGGGAATGGCAGCGCTCCAGAGATGATTTATTATTTTCCTTACCTCGCAAACTCCTCTTAGTCTGCGTGAAGGAGGGTGAATGAAGGTTACTATCAGCCTGAGAGGTTTTGCTGTGCAGAAGTCAGAGCGGAGCTCGCACTGCTCTCACGGTGCCTGGCAGCGATTGCTGGAATGTGCTCAGGCTTCAGCCCAGCTGGCAGCACTTTGGCACCACGGCCCTCACGTGCCACTGCCCTGCTCACGCTCCCTCCCCGCTCTTGTCCACAACTGAACACCAAGAAAAAAGAAACTCTAAGAAATAAGCAAAACAGGGACTGATGTTTCTTTCAGGGCGGTTGCTCAGGCGCCCGTTCGCTCCTGTTCTGTCTGATCCACATTTGGCAGAGGCAAAACTGAACCAAACCAGACCCTACCCCCAAATCCCTGCTCTCTCCACACTCAGCTAATAAACCCTCTAAGAAATTTCAGCTCTTGCTCCAGATCAGGCTGTTGACATAACCAGGCCAGCAGGGCTGTTTTATCGACTTTCCAGCATTAACCTGGTTCCTTAAATGAATTATACAGATGGGCCTGTGTTGTCCAAGTGCACTGAGCTGTGTCTTTCAAACTCATTGACCAGTGCAGCCGAACCTGAAAGAGGGATAGTGCTTTCAAAGCCATTATGGTGTTGCAGATTGTGAGGGCGACACTCAGCCAGAGAGATTCTCCATGGAGCACCCCGAGGGTGCTGAGCTGGGGGAGCTCAGCCTTTCTGGGCAAGAGAAAACCACACAGTGTGTCCCTAAGGACAAACCAAACCCAGCACCAGCCTCTGTTCCCTGGGCCGTGGTGCTGCTGCTTTCTTGACAAAAATGGCCCAAAGGTCTCGGTGACAATTCCCTCCAGGAATATTCCATCCTTACAGCACCTGCAGTGCCTAAAGGAGCTCCAAGACAGCTGGAGCAGGACATTTTACATGGGCATGGACTGACAGGACCAGAGTGAATGGCTTCCCACTGCCAGAGGGCAAGGATAGATGGGATATTGGGAAGAAATTCTTCCCTGGGAGGGTGGGGAGGCCCTGGCACAGGGTGCCCAGAGCAGCCGTGGCTGCCTTGGATCCCTGGCAGTGTCCAGGGCCAGGCTGGACATTGGGGCTTGGAGCAGCCTGGGACAGTGGAAGGTGTCCCTGCCCATGGCAGGGGTGGCACTGGATGAGCTTTAAGGCCTCTTCCAACCCAAACCATTCCAGGACTCTCTTCCCTGTCTGGGGCACCGTGGGCAGCCTGGCTGTGATGCCCAGCAGGGCCCTGGGAGCCTCTCCATGCCCGCAGTGGTGCAGGAAGATGTGGCACTCAGGTTTTCACAGCTACAATTTGATGCCTCTGCTGCAGGTCATAGACACTGCCTAGGAGTCTGAAACATACTGCTGCTGTCAGACGAAATGAAAATAGCTATAAAAAGCTTAGAAAAACACATTCTCTGGGCAAAACTGGCGTGGGGTTTAGTGGGGTGAGAGAGGTCTCGTGTTTGTGCTGCACACGAGGGGCAGCAGCAGAACCTGAGGCTTCCCCATCCATATCGCTCCCTAAAAGTGAATAAAACTGAATATTGGGTGGGGCTTGGAGCAACCTGGGCTAGTGGAAAGTGTCCCTGCCCATGGCAGAGGGTTGGAATGAGGTGGGCTTTAAGGTCCCTTCCAACCCCAGCCATTCTGTGATTCCCTGAAAACCAATGGACCCATAACAAGGGAACCAAATTCACTCTAATTAACACATTTATCTATAGATGTAAACCCAGTGATTGCACACTGGATTAGCTACAAGCCAGGACAAGGACATGGATGCTGGGATGGGACGGGCACCGCTCCTCTGCTGCTCTTGGCAGCACCTGCATTCCTGAGCGGGGGGTCCCGGGGGTCAGAACCCCCTGCAGGACACAGGAAGGGTCTGGCAAAGGCAGAGCTCGTTGCACTGGGGCTTTCGAGAGGGACGAGAGGAGATGGGAGCTGTTGGCCTCTTGAGAAAAATGTTTCTGCATGAATTGGAGAGCTGATTTTGAATTAATTTTGAATAGTTGTTTCAGTAATTCAGATTGATTTAAGATGCACCCAAGAATAATGCTTTCATTATAAAGCCTCCTGAGCAAAATTTAAATCGTGTTAAATTAAAAACAGCCTCTGTTAAAGCAGGGCTGATGAGCACAGCAGAGGGATTGGAGATGCAGGGTCAGTATAATTTAATTCCTTTGCTTTGTTTCCCACTCCAGAAAAGCTGTACCTGTCTCCCTGGGCTGTTAACTGCCTGAGGAGCCCCAAAGTCCTCCTGAATTTCTCTAAACTGATTTGCATGATAACCCCACCAAAAGCAGCAGTTATTTATTGATGCTGGGCTTAACCTTCAAGAAGAAATGTACTTTTATTGCCTTTTCTTTATGGATCAGTCCGGAAATGTGATTGTATCCCAAAGATACTTGGGAATCTGGGAGAGCAGCGGATGCACAGGACGGGGAGGGTTAATGGTCTCCTGTTCCCTTTGCTTGTTTTTGTAAGCAAACTTCTGTTTTATACAAATGGAGCTGATCTTAGTAACAGGGAGAAAGTTATCCTGCATGTCCCAGATCACCCTCTAAGGCACTCTGTCAAGGCAATGGTGGGATTCCAGTGTCAGGGAAACCTTCACTTACCTTGATTTAAACGTATTGATGGTGAAAACAAACTATGTGTATATATATTTTATATATATATATATCATATATATATATTTTGAGTTTTGAGTTAAAAACTGTTGTGCTTTATAATTTCTTGTTTTAAATGCTGGCTGAATTATTAAGGGCAAAAGGCAGGAAATATTTAAGATCTCGAGAAAAGCTCTGAGTGCTGCTGAAATACAAGCAGTGAAGTGGCCAGCACTGAGGAGGGGAAGTCTGATGGATTAGGGAGCACGCTGGAGACCTTGGCTGCATTTCTGGCAGCGTCTGTGCAGGAGGAATTGCCAGGACTCTCATTAGTAACAAGATCCTTCCAAATAGATTGAAATGACTTCTGAAGAGAGATGTATATGAAATACTGTCTGAAAGTGCCAGTTTGTCAGAACTGGAAGGATTTTTGGGGAAATGAAGGGGGCCAGGAGGGTTAGCCCTGGGTGGTGAACTCCTCCAGGAGGGTAGGAGTCAAGAAGGTGGAAACAACCTTAAAGTCCCAAATCAGTAATACCAGAAGTCTCAGTTTTAAGGCTTTGGCAGCATTTTATAGGTCCCTTCCCAATGAACCCTTTCAAGGCCATGTTTAAATGTCTAATTTCTTAAATCCATGTCAACTCATTTCCAGCACTTGTTCCTCTATGATTTCTGTGATCACAACAAATTGAGAACACTCTGAGGTCCTTGGGAGCACTTGGGTTTGTCTCTGCGTTCAGAAAGGGAGGGAAAGGGACCCAAACCGAGGCAGGAGCAGAGCCTCAGCTGCTCTCCAGCACATTCTGCACGTACTGGGGCTGTTCCCAACCAGCACAGGACGGCCCCCTGGCCCTAAGTCTCCTGTCAGAAAGATGGAACAGCACGAGTGTGAATGGGTGCAGGCCTGTGTCCGTGGAAGGATGGGTGTGATCATTATTAAACAGGAATCTGAAAACAGAACTGGATTTTCACACATCTCCCCTTGTGCAGAGACACGTGAAGGAGCCACCCAAGGCAGGTGTCCCTCTGAAGCTGCTCAGACACAGTGGTGGGGACAGGCAGGGAACTGACCAGTATGGACCAGTCAGAATATGGAAAGTTGAGCCACAGCGTGGGGCAGTGCTGGGATGCAAAGCCCAGCTTTGATTTCTAAGTAAGCCCTGGCCTTCCCAGGGTAAGGAACAGCTTTTGCCATAAACTTGCAAACTTTGCTTAGATATTGAAAAGGAAGAATAAGAGATCTTTAGGTGACTATGACAAACAGGTTCTACATTTGCACTTAATGAAGAAATTCAGACTTTCAGTTGTCATATGCCCAGATTCGGTGCCTTTCTGACAGCTGAATTACAATTTTAATAATTTAAAAGTGCTACTGTGAGCCTGTTCATGTATAATAGGCACAGAGAAGTGTTTAAAATCAAAAGCAGTTTAGAGAAAAAGTGGTCACTGCATTACAAGGAGGAGAATTGTCTATATCTGAATATTAAACTGTGTGAACTCTCCAGTGGGAAAACTCTTTGCAAAGTAATTCTAAACTTCCTATACGTATGGGATGAAGAGATTGCACTCGATCCTGGCTTTGTGTGTGCCCGAAGCAGCAGCCTGCAATGCCCACTTTCCTCTACATAACCTTGTCAGGGTGAGGGTTTGGCCATTCTGCTCGCAGAGATTTTAGTTCAGAGCAGCAGAAGTGCAAATCTATAATCTCAGTTGCAACATCTGTAAGATGGAAATGAAATATAAGGGGGGAAAGTGCCCTCCAGGCTACATTCCCCTTGCTTTGATTTCCTTATCTTTGTACATGTCCGTGGGAATGTTTGAAATCCTACTGCAACCGCCACAGCACGCTTCGTTTTCAAACTCACAGCTAAACACAGACAAGAAGCCCCTATCCTGCTCAATTAAGTAAAAACCAGATCATGTCCTGGCCATCACTGAGTATTTTCAGTACAGTGACCCACAACATCCACTTGAATTCAGCAAATCTGTAGTTCCTGGCAAGTCAAGTGAAGAAACAACGACTGACATCGCAACGAGACACAGCAGATCCATCAGCAGCTTTGTGTAAAAGGCATGGCTGGAGTGAATGCCAGAGAGAGCAGAGCTCTCTCTCCCAGCCCCTTGCACTCGGGTCAGCTTTTCCCTCCCGCAGGAATGAATCAGGACCTGCTACTCCACCGCCTTGCTCCTCCTGCACTCGTTTACCGTGGTGCCAAGCATTTGCCAAGTGGGTGTAAATGCTTTTTCTGGTTTATACAACTGCACACAAATCGCAGGAGTTGTAAGGCAATGAACAGTCAAGCCCTCAACATTTCCAGCCCCTTCTTGAACATGCACCCAGGAAAATGCTGAGGAAAAGCTGAAGTCAAGCTCCCAGTACATGCTTGCCTGCTGCTCAGGAAAAGGAAAAGTAATACTCACCCCAGTGTTGTCATGGTTACAATAGTGTACCAAAAGGAAGCAGGAATACTGGTGAATTTGCTTGCCGAGGACCCTTTCTCTGCATAAAACATCACAGTTGCAAAGATGATGATTGCCATAGTGAGGGAAAAGAGGAGAAAGCCAAGCTCGGAGGCACAGCTCTTCAAAGTGTAGCCCAAGATTCTCAGGCCTTGGGAATGGCGAGAGAACTTGAAAATCCTGAAAACCCTAAAAACCCTTAGTGTGACAAAGGCTCCACTGACATCCTCGTTGTTGGTCATCACCAGGCCGATGTAGTAGGGCATGATGGCCACCACGTCGATGATGCTCATCACGCTGCGGATGAAGCGGTAGCGGCTCGGCGCCGCAAAGAGTCTCAACAGGTACTCAACGGTGAAGATCATCACGCACGCCGTGTCCAGGCAAAAGAAAGCCACCGCGTAGCGCTCCCCACAGGGCAGCTCCTTGTTCCCCGGCACGGTGCCGCAGGGCACGGTTTCCACGACGTTGGTGATCACAGAGACGGCGATAAAGAACCCGGTGACGTAGTAAAAGACTAAGGCTAAGGTGCTGGTGTGGGGGTTCTCGAAGGCTCGCCACATGGTCTGCCGGAAGCTCAGCGAGGGCATGGAGCCCTCCTGGTTGTTCTCCGAGTCGTTGTCATCCATCAGCCTCTCCGCGTTCTCCCGCTTCCTGTCCTTGTACTCTTCGTAGCAGCAGTCCCCGATGATTTCAGGGAGGATCCCGTAGAAGGCGAGCTCTTCGTCGTAGGCAGAGATGCACTCGTACCTGGGGTAGTGCAGCTTGCCAGTTCTGTAAAAATTGAGGATGCACCTGAAGACCTCAGGGTCCCGGTCAAAGAAGTACTCCTTGGTGTCTTCGTTGAAGAAGAACTCCTTCTCCGTGCTGCCCAGGAGAGTGTCCGGGTACCTCTCCAGTGTAGTCCTCCAGGTCTGGAAGCGCCTGCCACTCACATTGAGGATGATCAGCTCATCCTGCCTCTTGTTTTTCTCCGTTGGAGCCAGTGGCATGGGACAGTTGGCCACTGGCATCCATCCTATGGCAGCCGCCCTGGCGAAGGGCAACCACGCTGCTACTCCTGCTGCCATGATGAGCCCGGGCCGTGTTACTGGAGATGAGGCTTGGGATGCTCCTGGGACCTGCTGGGAGTCAGACCAGTTCCATCTAAAACACAGAACAGAAGAGAACACAGCACACAGTCACGCGGGGCGTCCTGCCCCGTTGGGTTGAAGAGTCCAGGATCAGCACAGACACGAGAATTTAAAACCGCTGGCTCGCCCTCACCTCCCAGGTGAAGAATGATGTTGAACAAGGCACGTGACACCAGCTCTGCGGGGTTATGGCATTATTATAGATTAAAATTTTGAATAGCAAATGATTCCTCATTAAAAGCATTTTAAAAGTAGCATAAACACAGTAATTTATATTTGCTTCCTCACAAACAAGACTAATCCATAATTCCCCAGGTGTAAGCCTCATGTGCTCATCAGTTCAACTACAGCTGTCAAGAAGGAGCTGGGAACTCCGGTGAAGTCAGCCTGCAGTGGAATCGTACGCCACAAAAACCCGCGACTGGGCTTAGCTGCATTTCCAGTCCTAAACAAGTTCAGTATGTTCTGAATCTTGGACTAAGAACATCTTCAGTTGAAAGAAATGGAAATTTTTCTCTGGTTTTCACCAGTTGTCTTCCATCCTTAATGCTAGGCCTGGCCTCAGCAGCAGTTTTCTGCTGCTCTCTTTCATGTAGAGGTAGAGTTTACTCTTGGGAAGTATTGCAGCCCTCCACTGGACCAGAGGAAAATTCTGATTTTTGAGGAAACATTGTTCAGAATACCTGAGCACCAGTAAGCTTCAATCCCAGGTGCAAAGACTGATGGATTAAGCTACCAAGTACCAAGAATATCGGAATGAAGGAAGGCTCCAAAGCTGGAGAATTTCTTTCCAGCAGGAAGGTGCTTTGCCTATTTCCTGGCTAACCGGAGCAGAAGTCCTTCAGCTGAAGAGCTGAAGGACTCTTACGTTGAAACAAAATACGTTCACTGCACTCTTGGATTTTTATATGAGAAATATCCCAAGTTGTCCAGATCCTCAGCCACTGGAGGCCAACGTTCTCCTGAAGTCTGAGTAGTTTTTGTGTTCTGATCTCGCCATGAATTTGTTTCATCTTTTTGATCTTTGGTCAGAGTTCTCACAGTCTTTAACTTTGGTTTTAACTTGCATTTACTTTCACTTCCCTAGTGCTTTTCTAATTCTACCATGAAATTATCTGAAGAAAGGTGCTATCATCACATAAGATGCATTAGGAGCCCTATCAAAAGTCAATTTATCAATGGAAATTCCATTGACTCCACTGACTCAGGCCCTCAGAGCTTAATTGTGTCTTTGTAGGCAGTTTTACTCTAAAGTTTTTAACTTCCATGAAAGCTGCCATTCCAGCCAGTAAGGCTGCAGCATTATTGATTCCAACAGGCCATCAAAATACTGAATAAAAAATGATGGGATCAGTCTGTGGTGAAAATGACTGAAGTGCTCACAGAAATGTTCTTCCTCTTCGGGGCAAATTAACATTCATCACCTTAATGTGGAGCATCTTTCTGTGCAATTTTACTATCTAAAGGACAATTGAAATCCCTCGTGCGAGCATCTTACTGCTGCTGAAGAGCTTTTGTAATTACGAAACGTACAATAATCCATAGTGATGCTTATCCCAAGGAGACACTTTGCTTATCTACATGGCACTGGAGCAAACATCTCACAATATTTCCCTCTAAAGAATTGTTCAGTATTACAAAGCACCACTTTTTCTCTCCCCCTAAAGAGAGCATTTATTGCGTTGATCGTGCCAGACTGGCTGCCCTGGGGACCAGGCTCTGTCGTCTGTGCGAGGCAGAGCTCAGCACTGAAAACTTTCTCTGCATGACTTTGAAAAGCTCCCCCAGCCCTCAGCTGAAAGGGCATCTCCAGGGGCTCAGTGAGCTCAGACTGCAGCCTTCTACCGCCAGTGGTGGATCTTTTACCTTTTATGAAACATTTAAGAACAGGAGGCAGCAAAATAAGAACTATTTCATTCATTAATCACCAAATATATACAGGCAAATAACTGAGAAACCAAGAAAAGGCATCTCCTTCTTGCTTTCCCTGCTGGCAAACCGTCTTCCCTGGGTTTTGATTTCACTTAGCACCATCACCAGAGTCCTTCTGCCAGGACTGACTGGTGACCTGACCAGTTTCAGCACATTGGATCCTCATCTTCCCTGATTTCTCAGGGGAACCACATTAGAAATCTCTTCTGTACTTTCATAACTTTGGTTGTGGATTCCAGGTTACCTACATTAGCTGCTGAGGCACTATAAATACTTCACATATAATTGTTCCAATAAAGCACTGGTAACTCATAAGTGACTTACACATTTTTAAATCAATTTTTAAAAGATAAAATGGGTCCTTTCATGCTGGCAGTGTATGTGGGGAAGCTATAAATATCTCGGCTATGAAAGGGACAGGAGATTAAAGCAAAAGAGAGAGAAAGAGGAATTCTGTGGAAGTTTAGTTCCCATTTCTCTGGGTCCAAGAGATGCAGCTGGATAGGAAAACAGAGCGCTCCCAGCTTAACTTTCAAAGTTACATTGAATCTGTCCCATTTGATCCTCAAAATACACAAAAGAGGAGTCTTTTTCAGTTATAAATTATCTGAAGGAACAAGAGTGAGAAGAGTAGTGAAATTCCCTGTTGCAGAGGTTTTGCTTTTTCTTGTTCATGAGTCCTTGGAACTCTACCACTCCCTGAAGGAAGTGAAAGAAAATTGGGAGAGAGAGGACTGGATTTATAATTCTGAACTGCACAACCTAAGCTGAGTCAAAAAAAGATGAAGTAATCAGTTTATCTAGAATGCAGAATTCCAGAATGTAGAAAGAATCCTTCTTTTCTGCCTGCTTGGATTTTGGTAACTGCTAACCAGTCTGTTTAGGCTGGAAAGCAATTGGCTGGACTAAAAATCTAATGTACTGTTGACAGTCTCAGGAGCTCTCATAGAAAACAGACACACTTTAATTCTAACAAGCATATATTTAGCTATATCCATATTTCTAATTTTAATTACCATAATTTCTGCATGTAATTTAAAAGGAACTGGTTCACAGCAGACCGGCACCCTGCTGATGACATTTAGAAGACCTGGTACACAAAATAGAATAATTTGCCTCCTGATTTAAAAAAGTATCTGTAGAGAAAAGAATCTGTTTTCTTTAGATAACTACGGGGACAGTGAAACAGTCAAGGGGATTTGATAGAAAAGGCTGAGCATGAGCCCCCTGTCCCCCTCCCAGGACTCCCGACCCCATCGGATCCCTCCTGACCACTGCTGGCTCCCGCTGCAGCCGCTCCGGGGGCACTGTGGTCTCATCCCAGTTTGGAACAAAACCCCGACAGCCAAGGCTGGGCCAGGAAAGCTCTGGAGGAAAACTTGATGGAGAACAGTTGTGGCTGTTCACCTAAAGGGTCGAGAGATAAAGGATGGACTCTTACCACTTCAGCTCCCACGGCAGTGCCTCACTGATCAATGTCTCTTCATCATCTCAAGAGAGCAGAGACAAACCAAAAATCTCAGTGTTTCCCTTTCTAGAAGCAGACAGGGCTGGTCTGAAATTGGACCAATAAACATACTGCAAGTTTCTTGATGAAAAGTGCTAATGGGAGTGAAGAGCCTGGAGATCATTCCTTCTTCCCTCTCCTGTCCTTGTTGGGTCAGGCTCAGGCAGCAAAGAGACCTTTGCTTTAAAGCAAAATATGTCAGCCAAAGCCTCGGTGTCTTCTGTCAGTCACACATTCCTCTCCCTTCACAGCAACACCAGAAAATAAAACTTTCTGCAAAACACTCGCTCCCTCAGTCTGTTGGGGAGATTTAGGAGCAAAAGCAACAGGCTTAGGATAAATGCATGCAAACTTCTCCCCTCCCTCCCTCCCAGGGAGCCCAGAGAGCCCCATCTTGCCGGCTCGCACGCTGCCTTACCTGGCAAGGAAAGACACTCGGCGCCCAAAAGTAGGGCTGAATCTGGGGAACGGGAAGGAAGGGGGAGCAGCCACTCCTCAGGATAAAAGGTGAACTGTGCTGCCTGCCTCTTGACTCCCTCTCTCAATGCAGTCAGAAGCAATCAGTAAATGTGATCATCATTGTGAAAGTATATATAGAGAGATGACTAAACAGCTTCTCCCTCATTGCTGCCGAGACGGAGGCTCTCCCTGCCTCTCTCGCCTGAGCTCGCTTCGCGTTGCCCCCTCCCCTTCCAGCACCGCTCGGAGCTTTGCCCTCGCTGCCAGCCCAGCTGGGAACGGCACCCGGGTCCCGGAGAGCCGCCGGGGTGGCCGCGGCCGGAGCTGGACCCGGCTGCTCCAGGGAGGCAGGCGGTGGAGCGCGGCTGGAGAAGGGCGGTGTGAGCTGACAGAGACGCTGGCAAATGGAGTCGTTAAATACACACCAGAGCCTACCCTGCATGCTAATGTGCCAAGGGGGAGAGGAAGGGGGGAAAAGTATGGGATGAACTTCACGAGTCTCTCCCGGAGCTCCCTGTGTGTCCCTCCTGGCTCTCGGTCAGGCGGGGACAAGGCAGGAGGGATTCCTTCTGGGCAAGGAACGGAGCTATTCCTCCAGCATCACAAACCTACAGCCAACACCTTGGCCAGGGCAGGAGGCTACATTCAGGAATAAAAAGAAACCATTCAGATTTAAACCGACCTTTCCTTATCTTCTTCTCCCTTCTTCCTTCCCACCACCTTTCCCTTTTCCCCTCGCCCTGCTGTTCTGGCTTGCCCTGTTCCTTGGCAGCTCTTACCAGTCCTGTCTCCACACCACCTCAGCATCCCTCTTTCATCCACGGTCAGAAGTTGGACTCGGCACGCTCAGAGACCCACCCGGCAGCCTCTCTCATTTATCTGTTTGCTGTCGAATCTCCATTAAGTAAATAACCATAAGCCCAAATCAGAGCGAGCCAGTCTTGCCCTGCTCTGCCGGGCAGCTCCCGGCGGTGACTGATGCGCTGCAGCGAGAGTTGATGACTTCCATAAAGTGAGGGCGATACGCACACGAGCGAGCGGGGCTCGCCTGCCTCGCCATTGCCTCGCCTTTGCCTCGCCTCCCTGCGCGGCTCAGCTCCGCGCTTTATCGCCGGCAGTGCGGGGCTGCCACGGGCTGTGCGGCCACGGGCCGGGATCGGCAGCGGCGAGGGCTGGAGGGGAGCGGGGCCGGGGGTGGGAGCGGCCGGCGGCACCCGCTGCCCCCGCTGCCCC
>VZTE01002021.1:365203-468030 GCA_013397775.1 Eulacestoma nigropectus | reverse complement strand
GGGGGCCACAGCACCCCCGCAGCACCCCAGCAGTGGAGGCCCCGCACCCGAGTCCCCGAGCCGGGGAGGGAGGGGTGTGTAGGGAGGGGGTCCAGCGGATTCCAGGGGCTGCAGGGGTTGCATTGTCAGGGGCAGGAGATGCTCCTTCAGCTGCATCACTGTGAGCAAGGTGTGTGTTGGGAGGTCTGGAATAAGGGAAACAGGGACTTGGTACAGCCAGCAATGACCAGGGGCCGTTTTCCAGGTGCCTTTCTTCCCAGAGTTCTAAACCTAAGACCTTATTAAAGAAAAAAAAAAAACAAATAAAAATAGGGAAATACCTCCAAATCCTCAATATTTCGACACATCAATGGTCTAGTTCTGTAAACTCTGAAACCAGGACCCTGATCATCGAATTAGTAAGGTTGGAAAAGACCTCCAAGATCACAAAGTCCAACCTGTGACTGAATCCTACCATGCCCACTAAACCATATCACAAAGTGCCACGTCTACTCATTTTTGGAACACTTCCAGGGATGGTGACTCCACCACTTCCCTGGGTAGCCTGTTCCAGTGCTTGACCGCACTTTCAGTGGTGAAATTTTTCCTAAGATACAACTGAACCTCAACCTGATAGATCCCATTCAGGGTCTAATTTCTGATAATTTAATGCAATTATTAAAAAATAACACTAATTTCTGAATATCAGGTCCTGGGTATCCCTCCCCAAACCCAGTCTCCGCCAGTAACATTTGTAATCTGCATTACAGTGCCTGCAGAGTAGTTCACGAGTTCATGCAAACACAGTGCATTATAATCTTCAGATCACAGATATTAAGAGTTGTATGCTGGCCACATGAATAGTTGTGTGCAAAGTGAATCCTAAAACTTCTATGAGAAACTTTCAGTGGCTGTAAGAATTTAAACATATCAAAGCATCCTGAATCCATCTTTATTACATGTCTTCAGAACTGCTTTCCACTTTTAAACCCTCCACTGGCTCTTTCCGTCTTGCAGATGCTCAGAAGAAAGCAGAACCAGAAATGTCATTTGGCTTTTGCTGGTATAAGAGATTTTTCTGTGATTTACAGTGTCACCACTTCATAAAACTTCCTGACTCCTCTCTCTCTGGGGCGTGCTCTGGCCTCACTCTCTGCTGGTGCTGCCCTGGCTGTGATTCTGAATCGCTTTTCCCCCATGACTCGGCCCCTTTTAACTTCCCATCTCTATTAAAAAGCTAATTTCGGAACTCTTTTTCAATGCTCCCAATTTTGTATTTTTAAATAGAGTATGAAAGTCAAAAGCAAGCTTGCTGCAGATAGTCTGAAGTGAAAATATTCCTTCTTCTCTTACTTTTTTTTCGTCGATATATTTTCTCTGTTTCTTTCTCTCTCTCTCTTCTCTCTTTAACTCTCTCTTCTTTCCCTCTTTCCCTTTTGCTCTCTCATTCTGCCTTTCCCCTTCTCTCTCTTTTCTAGGAATAACTCCTTAGGTTCTACCACCCCAACTATAGCTTTTATTAAAACTTCTTGAGCAACTTTTTCTCATTCTGCTACTGAAAAGTAGAACCTGCTGGTGTTAAAACAAGCCATGTAACCAGGGAAATTATGGAAGAACTATTATGGTTAAATATCAATATTAAATACACTTCACTTACTTTTTTCTCCCTTACATTTTCTTCTGCGTTTATATCCTGTGCCTCTACAGTGTATTTTATTTATTGTGTTTGTTCTCTACACTGGGTGCTATTCTGCATAAATTCTGCATCTAAACACCCTATTCACTTCGTGGCTGTGCTGCAGAAGTTCTGCAGTGACAGTTGCAGGAACACAGCCTGGCTGCCTGAAATCACAGCTCACCATAGCACCGGAGCTTTGTAGTCAGATTATGTCCCATAGATTGTGCCAACAGTTCCCTTGCTTTGGCTCCAAGCTGGTGAAAACACCTGCATAGATTAAAGAAAGATCATTAATATGATTATGTGAAAGAGTCAGTCTTTGTAACCTTAACATTAAATATGTGGTTCGGTGCCTTCGTGCCACAGGTCTGGCAAAATCAGGAGTTCAAGCCCCTTCCTCACATGTCTCTCGTGCAGAAAATGCAGTGTCTGCTTTAGGGGTGAAAATGGTCTTCACTAGGACCAATCAAAATTTTCTTTGAGACAGAACAGCACTGCCAAAAATTGGATCCCGATGGACAGTCCCTATCCCAGCCCCGCTCTGCAGCCTTGCCCTGCCTCTGGGCATTTCGAAACCAAGGGCTTTGGTTCGAGGCCATCTCTGATTCACATCGTGCTCAGTTTTTTCCCTCTCTGTGTCTGGAGATTTTCCAACCCAAAATAAAGCCTCACAGGCAGCTGCATTCTGCCACTTCTTCCTAAAAGGAGAGAGGAAGGAGCCGTGGATGGGGTCCAGCAGCAGTGAGAGTTACCCAGCAGCTGCAACATTCTCTGCTCTGCTGATGTTAATGAATCAAGAAAGGGTCACACATGACAGTGGAGGGAAAAGACCCTTGAAGGGCAGGAGTGACACCGAATCAGGGCTTTGATTGATTGTCCTCTGTCCTCTGGCCCTTGCCAGTGCACTCCATGGCCCAGGCCCATGGAGTTTTCATGTCTGACAGCCCAGGCAGGACTTTACACATTGCTCTTTATCCAGCTGCTCTGCAGCAAGTTCCTTTTGCAAGATCTGCTTCCAGCCAGTTGGGAATTCTTGTAATTATGAGCCAACCCAGGCTAAAAAGCTCCGAAGTGAGCGGAGCACAAGGCAAGTGCACTGCTTTGATCTCACACTCGTGGGTTAACCCGTCACCATCAAAGCAATCATCCTCTGCTACTGCCAGTGGAGAGCCCAATTAAAGGATGGCAAAAAACCCCCAACAAAACCCAACCAACCTGAAATAAATGATCAATGTTAAATTATCAGCTTTGGAATGATTGCCAGAGCTTGAGTGATGCCGAGGGTTTTGCTGCCACAGTCAACAACACAATAAATTGGGATTGCAGTTTTTTGGTGGCTCATAACCAGTAAATCAGGTCTGGGGAACTACACATTTACCGCAAATTTAAGGAGTTGTTCTTTCATTTTTAAGAGTGCATTTTAAATCAAGTCAACAGCCATAAAGCAATATCCAGCCTGCCTAGCTATTGTCTGAGGAATGAGTCCTGTACTGTCATCATTCCTTTTTATTATTATTACATTTTGGGGAAGGGAGAAGAAATTTGGGAGTGAGATTGTCCATGTTCCTCCACCAGGTGAGCCTGGACGTCCAGACATGCACAGGTTTTTCCCAACACTTCCTAATGGTCAGGAGTGGATGGTCTCCATTCATTGCTGAGGAAAAAACCCCAAGAGGTGGATTTAGCACCAAACCACTTTATCATACCAAACTCCTCTCTATATATGAGAATTCTAATAGGCAGAAATACATTTATTCCTTTATCTTGGAACAGATTTAAAATAACTTTACCTGCAGACAAATTCTACAACTAGAATTCAAGCTTAATCTGATTTTTTTTAATATTGAATCTAGTAAGATCATTATTTCTGCCTTGCTCTAGCAGGATGTAGTCTCCCAGCTAAAGGGAAGGTGCATCTGTGTGTCATTAAGGGCTAACCTGGAATTCAGCTCTTAATCCTCAGTACAGACCTTTGAGAGAGAAAGAAAGCTTTTGTTAATGCATTAATTTAAACTTGCTCACAGCAGCAGCAGTAGCTGATAGCTTGAAAGTAAATTCAGTTAGTATTTTTGGATAGTCCAGAGCTAAAGGAAGCTCTTCATGAATGGAAAATCTCTCATCTAAGCCTCTCAAGGAGCTCAAAAGGGATATTTATGCAAACATCTATCTGGGCAGGAGGTGTTCTTGCTCTTCATGTGAAAAGACACAACTGTCGGGCTTGTTAGGAAAATGTGTCACACCACCCAAAATGCCGGATTTATTGGTGTTGAGAGATGTTACCTTTATTGCAGGGAGAAGGGAGGCTAATCAAGACATATTGGCACGTCTTGTTAAATACAACTGTCTTTGCTCATAGCAAACTTCAGGGCCAAAAAGATTGGTAATTCTGGGTTTGTGTTAGGGGAGAAGCTGGCAAATCAAAAGAATGGGATTTTTCAAAATCACTGTGCTCATGTTTCTGACCAGGAAATCCTCTGTAATGAAAACTCATATCGCTCACCAAGGAATGCGTTACACAGCTCCTTTTTTCAATTAGATAAGATAACCTTTATTGTTGTAGCTGAATGCTCAGGTAATGTATTTTCTAACCCTGTGTACAAGGAAGAACGCGCAGAACGCGGCACAGCCTGGGATGATGTAGCAGGACAATGCACCCAGCTTAAATGGGAATACAGCGAATGTTGAAATGGCCAACAATAAGTCCATGTAATAGCATTTGAATGGAGTTCCATCCAAGTGATGGCTTTGCTCTTGATGAAATGGCTCAATTTATGCCACTTCTTGTTTGGAGAGCTCTGAGTTTGCAGACACTGTTCAGTTTCTCAGACCAAGCAGCTGTTTATTTCTGTTGATGGCAGAAGTGCAGGCAGATAAAATTCCTCTTGTTCTCAGTTTTTGAAGTGTTGAAGAACCTTTCCCCACAGCTTATTTGTTGCAAAGGCCCATTGCCTGGGATACGGCCTTCATCTGCGTGAGGAAGCTGAGGAACTGGGTTAAATCATCCTGGAGGAGTGACACGGGTAATTAGGAATTTGGATCTGACAATTCCGTTATTGCTGCTGCAAACAGCAGCAGAAAGAAAGGAATTAATTTATTATCTATTATCCATATACTATAGATCCAAATAAGACTGGACCTTATTCCCTGGCTGCGTTAGGGGCTGGGAACAGGCAGCACTCTGTGCAGGCACTCAGTGGGTTCAGGATCAGACCCTCAGGTGTAAAGCTTAATGAAAAGCAAGATAAATATTCATGAAAGGTCTGATTTTATGTGACCTGCTTTCCACCTGAGCCATGATCCAGGCTGCTGATCCGAAGAATAGATTCTGATTTCCATTTGATAAGGCTTACGTTTTTTGGCAAAGGGAGGCTCAAAAATAATCCTTCTCTGAGCAGATAAATCATCTAAAGCACTCAAACATGCAGGCCAAGGTAGGGGTAAATCTGCTTGCTGAGTTCCTGTGATTGCTTATTTCCAGGAGTCCCTCCTGAGAGCTGATTTTGTGGGAGAGGCTGGGGGGCACTTGGTCCATGGCAGAGGACACAGAGCAGGGCTGTGCCCCAGGGCCAGGCAGAGCTAACCCTGAGCACTCAGCCCTGCGAGGTGCTGGCTCTTTGGAGCATTCAGAAATCCTTCAGCCCTGTTTAAGATGGAGATCCTGAAGGCCCAGCCAGTCCAGGGGCTGCTAATGCGCACGGAGTAAACAGGCACTAAGTGCTTCGCTGGGCTGTAGCCAGGGGCTGACTCTGTAGGATCCCAACCCCTATTAAAATGTGGATTTTAGACCCAGCTGACAATGAAAGCTGTCACGTGGCACTCGGACCTGCTGCTGCCGTGGAGGTTTTGTGCCATGGGCTCCTCGGGCAGCTGGGTGGGATCAGCTACAGCCCTTCCGTGGCATGGCAACAGCACTGAGGAGAAGAGAGGGGTTATGATTGCTTGCTAATTAATCCAGTGCAAGTAGACACATGAAAAATGATCATTTAGAATTGCTGGTAGTTTGCAGAGCAAGGCCAGAGCCTTGCATGCCGTCGAGATGTTTCCCTGGGTTTGTCCTGAGGGACCCTGCAGGAGAACAGGTCTGAAAAACAAATTCCGCTGGCAGGGAAAACAAACATTTACAATTCTAAACAACAAAATGAAATCATGAAATAAGCAGGACTTTCGGTTCTAATTAGTGCTGGAATGTTGTCTAAACCAGTGTACGTATCACTTACCTGAGCCCGGCTGCTCGAGGGACTGGGATCACACTTCCAACACATTTCTTCGTGAACACAGAGCCGTGCAAGGGATGAGTCATGGTACAGGCCCAGATCTCCCTCCTGGAGCAGCACCTGCTCTAACTCACTTCCATGGAAATCCAGATGCGGCATTAGCAGCTCTCGCAGGGCGGAATCAGAGCAGAAGAGAAGAGAATTTGGCTCAGGGACTGGTCAGTCCTGCTGACAGCCCTGCCCAGGGCTGCTAAATGAGCCTTTTTCTCTGCACCAGCTTAAATTCCAGGAGTTTTCACAAGTGCTATAGTAACAAAAAGTGCTATTAAGAATTAAATAATTACGATTACCACTTCATGACTTTTACTCCTAGCTTCTCTTCAGGAACAAAAGTAGGGATGGAGAATTCTCATCTCACCTTCAGACAGAAGGATAAGATGCACAGCCACAAAAAACTGCAAACAGGACTTGGGATAATTTCACCTAATCCTGAGAATTCAGCAACAGGCTTCCCAGGAGGATGATGACATTCAGAGCGTGAGCTGTTGCTAAGCTTTCGAAAAACATTTATTCTTTGGCCACAAGCTACTTCTGGTCTTTGTCATTAGCAGAGACATTTATGTCAGAAAATGTTGTTCCTTTTAAAATATTCTTGATAAAAGGCACTTAGATGTCCAGTGTGAGCTTTAAATTAACGCTGAATTGGGGCTGTGCTGCAGGAGCTGCTGACTCCTCCACGTTCCCATTTCACTCTCAGCAGTGCCAGTCTTCCCACAATGGGTTATTGCTGCAGTTTGAGGCACAAAGACCAGAGTAAAATGATTTTCTTGACAAGGACACACTTGGTTCAAACAATTTCCCTCCCAATTTCTTAGATCAGTGTTTGGTCTACTTCTATGGCAGTAAACAAGTGTAAACTCTAACAAACCCCAAATTGGCTGTTGCCATCTCTGCTGGCTGACTCCTGGCTCCAGAAATGTCACTGCTGAAGGGTGTCACTGAAACACTGGGGCTCTGCAGCAGCCCTGAACTTAAACTCATTTGTTTTAGATGTGATTCTTTTCTTATTTGTTCTCAGAAAACCTTTCCTTTGGCGGCATGTTTAGTTTAACAGCACTGAGTGCTATTTAAACAGAGGAGCTTTAATTCTCTAGGTTTTGCAGAATTAAAGCCTGCTTATGTTATTTTGTTCTACCTTGTAGTTATTTTGCTCAATTTCTTTTGAGGACAAGCTAACAACATTCTCCCAAGTTACAAAAATTACACAAATTGTTCCTAAATCTGGCATGGAAACAGCTGGCTGTGAGCCATTTGCACTGGAGGATTAAACCTTAGATCACACACACAAAAAATATTTAATTTGGGAGAGTTCAGAAAAGCACAGAGAGATCAGATGAACCTGGGCTGTGACACTGATGCAATCGTGTGAGAGTGGGATCTCTTCCAGGAAGCTCAGCTCTTCCCCTCCCAACCAGGGCTAGAACTACCTGGGAGCAATTTTGGCTTTCCTTCCCCCAGCACCTCACTTTTCCTGCCCCTTTGTTGGTGTGAATGGAGAATTTCGATATCCAGACTGACCTTTGACTCCGTGTGAGAGTTCAAGGGCTGGATCCTACTGGAGCCTCAGGATGTGCCCCTGCTGTAGGTATTGGCTCAGATTTATCCTGTCAGCTTTGGCATATTCCTGCCTCCATCAGATCCCATTTGCTCTCTATCTCACCGGTGGCAAGAGGCTCTTTGGGATGGTGACTCACAGCAGGATCCTGAGTCTTTGGCTTTGTTCTTTGAATGATGCTCTGGAGGTGCCTGTTCCCACAGACTGCAGAGGAGGCTGGCATAAATCACAGCTCTAAGAAGCTGTGGGAATGCTTTGGAATCTGTGAATTTTTGGAATCTTGGGATGGCCGCTGGAGTGAAGCACAGACAGAGCTCTAAATGAGCTGGGTGGGAAGGTTGGCATGGGGAGAGGATGGAGAGTGTGGGATCAGGACCTTGTAGTGCTTTCAGTGATGTGGGAGAGAAAAGCCAATGCAGGTGCACCCTGAGGAGCTGCAGTTTGTCTCCACGCTCTTTGCTCCAGCCTTGTCCAGTGCAGTCCTAAATTTTCCTGCAGTCAGGTCTGAGGAAAAAATACCCGGCCCAGTACTGTGAGTGCCTGACCATGTGTGTGCCCTCACCCAGAGCTCCACAGAACCTGCACTGATTTATCTCATTCCCCCTCATTTCCTGCATCCGAAGAGCCCAGTGAAAATCTGCCAAGGGCTGCACTTCCTGTGAAGGACAGTGCCTGGCAATTACTTGGACAGAAGCTGAGTGTGTTCAATTTGGAGATAATTATAAATCTATTTAGGAAATCAAAGAAGCCACAACGTATTTTTAAAGCAGAGTATTTTCTACTCAGTGCGGATAAAAACAGATAAACATGGAAATAAAAGGAATATTCAGCCTTCTCATGTGGGCAGTCTTCAGCACCACATAAAAGCATTTACCCTTTACATGATTTAAAGATAGCATTCTCTTATTAGATGCTGATAATTAGTCATCAGATGCAGAACAGAGCACGTACCAAAGTGAATCCACAATTATTTCACTCCAGTGGATTAATCTCTCCTTTCAGGAGCTTATCACCCAAACACTTTTGTAACGTGGCCAATGTATTCCGAGTTCCTCAGAATTCTTTAACAGCATTGCATCATCCTAAAACCTTTCTGTGGTGAAGCAGAAATTGGTGTTTGGCATCTCCCTTTTCTTCAGCCTGATGCTGATGATTTATTGGGCATGGTGGGGTTCGGTCAAAGGCTGGACTTGATGATTTTGCAGGTCTTTTCCAACCTCACTGATTCCATAATTCTGTGAACTTGTTTCCATTGCACAGTCACAGAGTGCTGGGAATTTGTCCCCCTGTGCCATCGGCCTCTCCCTGCTGGGCTCAGGCACCACAAGGCGCGGTCACAAATCACTCTCTGACCCTATTATTGTTATTGCTGTAACCTCTGGGCAACTCCCCCTTCACATCTGTTTGTTCTGAAGTGTTCTCCAAATGAGAAATGCCAAATCCACCGATTTATGAAATCCCTTTGTAGTTCATATTAAGACAAATGAAACAATGCTGGGATTGTTTTGGGTAGGATGGCAGGGAGCAGCAAAGGCAGCAGAGGAATGAAGTGCAAGGCTGGAAAGGAACAAGATGTTTAAAACAGGGTGGATGTGGCACTTCACGTTACGGTTTAGTGGGCAGGGGGTTGGACTGGAGGATCTTGGATCATCATCGGCTCTGTGCTCCTGGGGCAGATCTTGCCCACGGGCAGGAGGGATCTGCAGAGCCCTGGTGCCAGTGCCAGCCCCAGCGCGCGTGGGAGCCGCTGGCCCCCGTGGCTGTCCCGTCCCTGGGGAGCTGCCTGGGCTCTCCCTGGGGATAAGGAACAAGCAGAGCCCAGCTCTGGTGCCCTGCCTGGCTCGGCTGGGAGGGAAGGGGAGCTGCTGGGGCCAGTGCTCTGTGGGCACAGGGGGCTGTGCCGGGCCGAGGGGGGACGGAGCTCCCAGGGTCCGCACGGGGCCCCCCGCAAACCCCAGCCACGTCCCCACTCCCCTCTGAGCACCCCGAGCACCCTCTGGGCTCCCCATCCACTCCGGATCCATTTAAAGGCATTTTCCTTCTTGTTCAATGGCATTAAAGGCACGCTCTGAGTGCCGGGTGGTGATGCCACAGCTGTGCCAGGTCCGCCCAGAACACGACAGTGAATCAAATGAAATATGAGATTTATTGATCTTGTCTGTGCCGCATTGTTATTCACACTGAGCGAAATTCACCCCCAGGCACAGGACAACCATTAGAGTTGGGAAAAACATTGCAGCTGAATGTTTTATTTGGTGAAAAAAATGCAGGTTTGAATCAGTTGCAAGTGCTTGTAAATTCATGTTGCGTTTGTCAAAAGGGTTTCAGTACATAAAACATTTTTCAGAAAATCAAAACATTTACTATTGATGTCTATTAAATGCAACATCTACATTTTAAGGTCTGAAATAGCTTTTCATTTTAAATATTCATAAGATTTACTTTGAAACTAATACTAACCCCTGAAAAACAAACCAGTATTTTGCTAAGGTTCAAAATCAACAAAATACAAAATTATAAACAAATATTAGTTTGGAAAGAAAGCATAACATTTTCCAGGTTGATTCAAAATATTCCCCCATTGTTTTGGCTTAGCCTATGAGAAATCCATTACCCCAGGTCTGCTGAGCTGGAGCAGGGCATTTGTGCCCCTGCATTGCAGACACGAGCCCGGCGGGTGCCCCGATGCCCCTTGGGGCGTGTAACTTTTGTTACTTGGCGTGTAACTTTTCTGTCTCTGGGCTTGTCTTGCGCTTGTTTTTCCAAGCTTTTCCCGAGTGATATGAAACCAGAGGTGAATATCAGGATGTCAGGGTGCTGTGGCACGAAACTGATGCTTTGCTGAGTGCGTGGAGGCTACAGAGGAATATGTGGAAGGAATAAAATAATAAAAAGAAATGTGTTGGAGGATTATCCCGCATTGGCAATAGATTTACATCGGTGCTACACAGAGCAGAGTCAGCTTTTAGAAAAGTCTGTAATAATTTAATGTGCATTATTAAACAATATAGATCCCGATGCAGCTGCTGGGGCTCCTGCCTGCAACAGTAGCATCTTGTACCTTTTATTTTTAATCGCTGACGATGTTCCCCTCTGTTCATTAATCTTGCATTGAGGTGTTGTTCTGCAGTGGGCTGGCGCGGCTGCCAACGCCAACAGCGCTCAGCGCATCCTCAGGGAGGGCTGAGGCGGGGAAAACCTCCTCAGGCACCAGTTTGTGGTGTCTGTGCCCCAGGACAGCCGGGCCAGGGGTGCTGGGAGTGCCCATGGGGCTGCAGGAGCGGGGTCCTGCGCCGTGGTGGGGATGCAGCTCTGGGAAGGGAGAGGGGAAGGGCAGGACCTACGTGGAGGAGAGGGGACAGGGCAGGAGGGTGGTTGGGGACCCCAGGGGTGACCCTGTGCCCGCAGCACTGGGGCTTTCTGCTGTCACCATCGTCCCCTGGGAGGCCCAGGGGTCTCTCACGGAACAGCCGTGGGGTGACCTGATCCGAGCCGCCAGTGCCCAGCCCCTGCAGCTCCTCCGTGTCCAGGTGGCCTCCAAACTCCATCACTGCTCTGCCCTGGCACTTGCACAGGGTGTTTGCACTGCAGGACACAATGGAAACAGCCCTCAAAGAGGGGAAAAGGAAAAAAAACGATTATGTAACCCTAAAGGAAAGAAAGAGAGAAGTGTGGAGATAAACCGAGACAGCCAAGGATTTATTCGATGAAATCCATCACGTTTGTCTGGGATCTGCTGAATAGGAGCCTCATCAGCTGATGGAGACTGTTTTTCCAGCACCTCCTCGATCATCTACTTTGTTCATTTTTTCCCATCAACCATATATGGCCTCCGTGTCAAAACATCATTTTACCATTATTGTCTATTTCCAGGATGTCTTTTATTATCCTGATCTCATTTTGCAGCCCAGAAAGTGGCACAGGGTTGGCTCTATTCCCTCAGGTTTATGAAAGACTGCGGCAAGAGGGAAGAGCCTTTCTGCTCCTGCTCAGCACCAGTCCCAAGCCCAGGGCTCCCCACCAAACCCACTGGAGAAATCCAGGTTGGCCAGGTCTCCTTGGCAGCTGGACTTGCTCCTGTGTGCCCACAGCTGGGGGAGATGCTTTAAAAAACAAAAATAATAATAAATAATAATTAAAAAAAAAATCTGAATCACACACGAAGTAGATATGATGGGATCAAATTTACTTGTGGAAGAAGAGAATCATAGAAGCATTAATGCTGGAAATTGCCTCCAAGTCCAACCTCCAAGTAGTACATGAGTAATTATGTAAGTAATTATAAAGTGCACATTCTTCAGCTAAACAAGATAAAGCTGGAGATGTGCTAATGCAGCCTTTCCCAGATTTATTAAATATTTTGCAGTTTAGGCCATTAAAATTTTAATAACAGCCACAGCCAAACAGAAGGGGAGGAGAATGTTTGAAGGGGATCCCGACTTTTCCAGGTATTAATGGCAAAATGTGCCCCTGCATTGCTATACATGTGATTCTTTAGGTTCTAATCTATCAAAGGGATGCAATTCTTAGGGTCTGGACAGCTAATTCTCTGCCCTGGAATTTACAGATCATCATCAAAAACATTTAAGCCTTTGGGGAAATGAGTTCAGCTCCTTCAGTTGCTGAATAATTAAGGGTGACCCTTGTTCCAGGCATGGTGTGTGCTATCTATCACTGCATTACCTGTCTGCTTGGCAGCATTTTGCAGGCGCTTTAGAGCTCTTATTATATGTTGTTTTTCATTTAGATGCAATTTCTTTTGTAATGAGGCAGAACTTATTTTCCAGCCCCTACAGGTGCCTTTGTCAGCTCTCCAAATTGTGCATGAAGAGGCAGGTTCCCAACTGATCTCTCAATTAGGGCTTTGTTGATATTGGATAAATGAGGGTTCACCTGGCTTGGACACAGCCTTGTCTGATTGTGGGCCAGGACCTTCATGTGAAAAACACACGTTAAAAAGGAAGGAAAGAGATTTGTGTGTTGTTTTTTCACCCTT
This sequence comes from Eulacestoma nigropectus, assembly GCA_013397775.1. Lineage (NCBI taxonomy): Eukaryota > Metazoa > Chordata > Aves > Passeriformes > Eulacestoma > Eulacestoma nigropectus. Next base: position 455,548 of record VZTE01002021.1, on the reverse strand, counting down.
GATTGTACAGGCTGAGCACGCGGGCTGCTGGTTTGGGGCTGAAGCTGTGGGGTGGGTTCAAGTGCTGACCACAGCCTGTGGTCACCCTCCCAGTCTGTGGATGCAAAGGTTCTCCAGGTTGTGGCAAATCCAACATCTGGGATGTTCCCAGCTGCTCTCCCAAGTCCTTGTGGTCCAGGGTGCCAGGTCCCCAAGCTCTGCACTGGAAAAATGTAGAGCAAACTGTGGCTGGAGCTTCCAGGGGGGGCTGTCCTGGGCGTTTGGCTTCACCTTCAAGAAGAAAGAAACGCAGCATTTGCAGCACAGATGAGGCCCCTGTTGGCACAGCAGCGTGATCTGGTTAGGCAGGTAATTAACTCAGCCTTATTGACCACAGCCCAAACGCCTAATGGAAGAAGTCTGGAAAGTGCTCCAAAAGTTATTTCCTGCTAAATCAAAAGCTGAGATGAAAGAGAGGTTAATTTACAAAGATGGGCAGAAAGTTTAATAGCAGTTTAATTTTTGTGAAAGATGTGTGTGTTGCTATAGCCTGACATTATGGAGGAAATTGCAACAGTCCTGGAATCAAGCTCTGGCTGATTCTCCTCCTGACACTGGATGGTTGGGTTTTATGTGCAACAATTCATTTGATGGCAGACTTCAAGTATTAGATTTACAGTAGAAATCAATGTGAGGTTACAGGCCCAGGCTGAGTTGATGTCACTTTGACACCACACACGAGACTGAAGCCCTGCTCCATTATCCGTGCAGGGAGATGGGATGGGATGGGATGGGATGGGATGGGATGGGATGGGATGGAGCTGCCCCAATCTCTGACATCCCCAGCACAAACACTTTTTCCTCGTGCCAGGATTTCCCTGCCTGCTGCCAGCAGCTGCTGTCCCCCCTCAGCCTTCTGGTGCAAAGTCGACCTTTTCTGACTCCTTTAGCCACTCTGCAGAACTTTAAGCAACAACAACAGCTGCTCTGGAGTTGGGTCACCTCTTCTAATCTGATGGAAAAGTTTGTTTGCCGATGCGAACACATGCCCAGAGAAATTAAATCTCTGCAATTAATCGTGTGGAAAGGATGGGAAGAGGCTGTGTGAATTCCTTAATATCTCTTACAGACAAAATCTTCCTTTGCATTGGTTTTCCACAGCTAGCTGCAATTCCTTCATTTCTCACAGCATTCCCCTGTATTAAAAATCTTTAGATTTATTTTCACTGCTTTAAATTTTAAAGGCAGCACTCATTGCCATTCTTGGGCTGTGCTACTTGTGCTTTATAAAGCATTTTTTTCCAAAGGACAATTCCGTGCGTGCCAGATGTGTCGCTGCCGTTGATCCCACAGACCAGGCACAAATCCATGCATTTTTGGAGGTGTGCTGTCTAATATCAAAGTGTTTGACTTAGCTTGTTACACGATACTGCCAATGTACTGGCATCTCTCTTAATAATATTATGAGCTTTCCTAGGGAGCTGTAGCCTCTTTGGTATACATGAATTCAGTAATAACTGTAATTATTATGAAGTTAATATAAAACATGATGTCTCCCTCTGCCAATTCAAGGGCAATAAGTGTGAAAAACAGCTTTTCTTCAGATTGCACGTGGCTCGCTCTGCCCTGGGCTATGGAGCAGCTCTCGGGTTTCCAGCAGGAGCAGCTCCTTTGCCTTTCCCAGCACTGGGTGATGTGGGGAGCACACGCTGATCCCCCCGGGCCCCCCTGGCTGTGCTCTGGGGGCTCCTCCAGCCCCAGGAGCCGCTGTCCCGCTGCTCTTGCGGTTCCCAGGCCAGGAGAGCTCAGAGCAGCACCCCCGGCTCGGAGGCTGGCGCTGGGAGCAATCCCATCACTTGAGCAAATATGTGTGCTCTGGGCATTTATGGCTCTCTTGGCAGCCACCAGAACTGAGTCCATCTTCCTTTTATGCCTCCAGATTGTTCTTTAAACACAGAATTTCCTGGAGGGGGCATCCAGCCTGCCAGGCTCTCGCCGCAGCCTCGCCCTCCCTCTGTTTATGGCCCCTTTCAAAAATCTCCACGGACTCCATTTACTTTTTAATGCAGCAGATGAAAACCAATTCTGTCAGAATTTCCTTGTGATTCTCTGCCAATGACACCATCGCGGGATGCGGGATCAGAGCCCGGCAGGAGCCGGGAGCCCTCCCGTGGGATGCGCTGCCTTCCAGAGGATCCTCCCGGCCCTTTGATGCTCGTCCTCAGAGCGCCACCACAACGCCTCGCTTGGATCTTCCCGCAGAACGAGCTGAAGTAAACTTGATAATGAAAAGAGCCTTGATGTTCACCTGCTCCCTCTCATCCTGAAAGGAAAACCAGAGACGCTCCCACTGAAATGATTTTCTGGTCGCGCCGGTGTGCCCCGGTGCCCGGGGAGGCGCAGCTCCCCGGCGGCACTGCCGCTCTCGGGGTTCCTTCTCTGCAGGTCAGCGCCCCGCTCCCCTTTCGCATCAAAATGCCGAGCACAAACCTTTGATTCATCACATCTTTTTAAGGCAAAGCTAAAAATAGCAGTTTCAAATCCTCAATCATACATAATTAGTCCTGCCTTTATTTTTTCAACAGATGTTCTCTCCCTGGTGTTGAATGGGGAGTGGTGAATGGTGTCTGTGTCTGCACGAGCAGCCAGCGAGGGAGGGACCCGCAGCACTGCAGCCTTCCCACGGGAATGCTTTAGGAATCGCTGCAGTGACTCCCCACAGCCCCTTTGCTCCGGCCTCCACAGACACATTTTCCTTCCCACAGGCAGGGGCTGAGTTCCCCGGAGAGTTTTCACTCGAGGTTTTAGAGGCATAGTCTGAGGAAATCCATTTCTCCTGCCTGGAGGCACTAAGGGAATTAAGACTGCCACAAGATGATGGATCAGCAAAATTTTCCCTAGGAGATCAGATTAATAGGGATTATAGAAAAGTTGCAGTATATTAAGCAAAAGAAAAAAAGAATTAAATTCCTCCTCCCACCATCAGAACTGATTGTAAATTAGGTAAATCTATTTTCCTTTAAAAGAATAATAACCATAGATCAGACTCCCAGAATCTATAACCCCAAGGGCTCTGAAAATGTATCAAATTAATCTTGGCTACAGGAGCAGCCCAGATCTTCTGTGTTAATTATTGTGCATCTTATTTGCCTTTTATATCTGGTCTGATAAGGCACAGGAGCTCGTCAGATAAAATGAGCTGTGAGGTGAAGCAGGGACTTGGGGTGATTCGGCTGTAGATCATCTGCAGTCAAAAATCCGGAGGCACAGATGAGAGCCTGAGGAGTGTCAAGAAGGGCTTAAGAAGTCCTAAAACCCCTTTCCACTGAAAGTCGGTGTTTGCTGCTGCCTGGCAGGGAGGGAAGAGGAGCTGCACAAAGCTGTTGTCATTTCCTCCTCTTCACTGCTGTTGTGGATTTTCCTGAATGAATTAGAGGCTGCCAGCAGACATTGTCACAGCAGAATGGCAGAACAAAAACACTTCTGAACCTGGACTTGTAATTTGCCTGCAAAAACAAAGATGCTGTTAAAAGAGAGTTGTGACATTTCCTTTGCTTTCAAAGAGACTGCCAAGATTTCCAGGCTTTTGTTTCATCTTTTCCTTTCCTGGTGTTAAATTATTCCTAGTTTTCATACTGTAAATTTACATTAAGATGGCAAATGAAATGAATTAAAGTATCTGAGCTTAAAAACTTGTGGAGGCCTGGCAGCATCAGTGGCTGTGGCTGAGGAAGAGGAACTGGAGCCTGGGTTCCCTCTCCTCCTGCCCGTGGGGATGCTGGTTCCCAGCCCTGCTCCAGCCTCTCTTCCCTTTCAGCTCCCTGTGGCTGGCTGTGTGCACATCCCTTCTCCTCAGAGAGCTGGGATCTGGAGCTGTGCTGCCTCCATCCTGGGATCCAGCAGGCCAGAGCTGATCTGCTTTCCCAGGGTTCTGTTAAAATCAGTCGCTTGTCAAAAAACCTGCAGTTTCCTCCTAATTCCAGTGCAATTACCCTGGAGTGAGGGGTGTTTATTTCATTGTGTCTTTTCTGTGCAGCTCTTTTGTAATGAAGAGTTGGATTTCCCTAAAAGCAGAGACATTTCACACAGAAGCTCTGCACCAAGGTCTGAAATGTTTAAAGCTGATTGCTCATGGATGGTTCCAGCAAAAATGACAGAGGGCTGAAGGTGCAAAGCACCAATGTAAGCCTCACTTGATTCCACTGCCCATGAATGTTTTAACCTCATTTATCCTCTCAGTACTTACAGAACCATTTCACATTTGTGCACTTAAAAGATTAAATAAAATAAATGGAGATGATTATGACTGCCCTGCAAAGCTAATGTGCAAAGGCAGGGTGTTTCGTGGTTGCTGGAATTGTATTTGTGCTCTTTCCGTACTCTGCAAGCTTTCCAAAAAGGGGATGATGAATCATGCAGTCTCCAGCTCTCTACTACTAACGAGAGAGCTCTTAGCAAGACGCTCTTTATGGTGCCCTCTCCAGTGATACCCAGCGATGCTCCCCTCCTTCCGTGCCACAGTGAGGTGCCGGCTGGGTGGCACACGCCAGCACTGGTGCACAGCCTGCAACTGGCTCCAGGATGCTTCAGATCCTTGAGGTGATGTGCAGGGAATCTGGCTGTTATCCTGTTGCTCACTTCGGCTGGGGGTGGAAATCACAGAATTGTTTAGGTTGGGAAAATCTTTAACATCGTTGAGTCCAAGCGTTCCCCCAGCACTGCCAAGCCCACCACCACCCCATGTCCCCAAGGGCCACACCCACACGTCTCCTAAATCCCTCCAGGGCTGGGGACTCAATATTGCACTTTCACATGAATAGTTACAAAGCTCTGGTTTCTTTTTGCAAAACAATCCAGTCGAGATTTAAACCTGTCAAGTTTAAACTCGCTCTGTATTTTCCTGGTTCCTCAATCCATGTCACAGCCTATGGATGCATAGGAGAAAAATTAATTCAACTCATTGTGGAGCTGGGGTGTGGAGCTGGGGTTTGTGGCTGGGGTTTGTGGCTGGGGTTTGGAGCAGGTAACACCTGTGGCTTGCAGAGCCTGGGCTGCAGAGCTGCTCGGTGTGGAGGGAGATGGTGGCAGCCTGGGCAGGCTGGGGCTTCCCTCCCCAAAGCCACTAACTCTCACAGCTTCCCAGGGGCAGAGGCAGCCCTGGAGCCCTTCCCTGACGGCAGTGGCCGTGTGTCTGTGCATGCTGGACTGGCGTGGGCTCCACGGACACAGAGCTGCCTGCGGGAGCCTCTGCAGGGCTCCTCAAAGCACCAAAACACAACCTGCTCCCGGCAGCCTGAGCTCCTTTAGTGCTTCTTGGGGGAAGGAGGCCTCTGTTCCCGTGCCTGCGTGATTCAGAGCTTTCCTAAATGGAACAGGAGGAGAGACCTGCTTGTCCAACCCCTCTCAAACTGCTTTTCCATCTGCTGTCGCGGGTGCTGAGCTGTGCAGGCGAGTGCAGCTAATGCAGCTCCATCCCTTTGCTGTGTTAATGGCATTATTTTCCTCTGGCTGGGAAGTACTCAGGGCTTATGTTGTGACAGGATTCAAGCACTCAGTTGTCAGCCTGAGGTGCTGGATGTCTGTTTAGATTCTAAACTCTGGTTTGCAGCCGCAGGGGAGGGGAAGAAGATTTTTCCAAAGGCAGGGAAGCACATCACCCCCTGCCAACACCTTCGGACCCACTTCCCTGCAGAAAGCCTTTTCTGGGAGCACCAAAGGGCTGGGACTTTTCAGGACTTCCCTACAAGTTTGTTATTCCTCATCAGACACCCATTACTTTAAGCAACTAATGTCAGATCAAGATCAAGCAACACTCTGGTCTAAACTTTATGCCTTTCCCTGTAATAATTACTGTTCAACTCAGTGCTTTATAGAGGCCTTTGACTTTACTTTGAAACAGGCATTGCTGCCTGGTGCCAAAGACAGTGACTAAAATGAAAAATCTTTGATCTAACTCAATATCGCAACTTCTTTTTTTCTGTATTAACATAATCTCTGTACTGAAATTAATCTGTGGTATGGCTGCAGTCTGTTGAAGATTATCTGTATTAGCATTCAAGACGATGACTTTTTTTAAGCAGTAGCAGTTCTTATTTTACAAGCAGCTCCTATTTTAGGAGTGTATGTATCTATTTCGCCCTACAAAACATCCTCAGGAAAAGTTTAGGAGATACTGGCAGAGAAACTGGGTTTACTTCTTTGGATGAAATTGGCTGTAGATGTGACTGTGCAGCTGTTGAACTGTGCTGGGCCAGTTCAAGGAAAACAGAGGGACAAGGCCAGGATTTCTGACCACGTTGTCCTTTATTCCAGCCCTGGACACCAACCCGGACCCTGCAGTGAGACTCCAAAGCTGATGGAGGTGCAGCAGCTTCCCAGTTCAGCTGGGTCAAGTAACAGGAGACTCCTGGGGTGGCTGAGGAAAGACCTGGTTGGGGAGGCTGGAAGGGAATTAATGAAGCACAACCCCCATGTAGGGCTGCCACCTGCATGGGCTGAGGAACTGATGGGTGCCTGCAAATTATCCTGAGAATGCATTTTCAGTGAGCAGGATACAGTCAGTGCCTGCTGCCCCATGGGCGGGGGTGTCCTGGTGCATGGCCTGGCCAGGACAGGGCAGGGCAGAGCAGGACAGGGCAGGACAGAGCAGGACAGGACAGGACAGGACAGGGCAGGGCAGGACAGGACAGGGCAGGGCAGAGCAGGACAGGACAGGACAGGACAGGGCAGGGCAGGACAGGACAGGGCAGGGCAGGGCAGGACAGGGCAGAGCAGCTGCTGAGTGTCACCGTGGGGCTCACCCCAGCTCGTCCTGCCTGTTGGTGCCATGTGCACCCTGAGGAGGGTTTGNGGACAGGGCGGGCCAGGGGAGGACAGGCCAGGGCAGGGCAGGACAGGACAGGGCAGGGCAGGACAGGACAGGGCAGGGCAGGGCAGGACAGGGCAGAGCAGCTGCTGAGTGTCACCGTGGGGCTCACCCCAGCTCGTCCTGCCTGTTGGTGCCATGTGCACCCTGAGGAGGGTTTGCTCCCAGCCGTGCGATGCTGGAGGGCTCAGCTCGGGCTGGGCTGGCGGATCTGGCAGCACAGGTGCCTCATTCCAGGTGGGTTTCAGCTGGAAAAACATCCATGAATTATCCTGTGAAGATCAAACCTCTCATGGGGCTCCCTCCTGCACTGTTCTGCTTTTCCTTTGTGATATCACTCGAGTCAGAAGCGTTCAGCTGCTTGCAGAGGCCTGGAGTTCTTGTTTTGCAATGAGAAATTGAATTATCAGGGGGAAAAATATCAGCTATACATAAAACATCAGAACACATTTAATTTGGGGCCTTTTGTTGCCTCTTTAGCTAACAAAATAAGCAAAATCTGTATTCAAAAGGACAGGAATTTCCAACAGATTCATTAAAAGAGATTGTAACTGACAACTGATGCCATTAGCAAGAATATATATCTCTTATTTAACGTATTTCCATCCTGAAAGTAAAATCTCTATTCTATAAGTCAATTAATATACAGTTCATTAAACTAGAAACAAGTATATAATTAGGAAACAACAACAATTCATTAGCCTTAATGGGATTTAATAAAGTTCCTAAGCAAGGATTCTTCAGAGAATTAATTACAATATATTAATCAGGGAAAAGTCCTGTTCCTCACTCATATATCTGTATTATATATCTGTATTATCTATGTGTGTATCACTTGGAGATTGGGGACTGTGAATCCCATCCCATGGCCATGGCTGTGCCTTTACCACCATCCTCATGAAGGTCCAGGTCTCAATCCAGAAAAAGCAGAAATGAGAATGTCTGAGTTTCATGGTCCTTACCAAGATCCATTTTTCATCAGGGATTTTCATCCAGGCCTATGGTTTCTTCCCTTATTAGCCATTTTCTTATTAATTAAACAGCAGCTTTTGGCTGGCATCAATTGAATTTTCAAGCAATACCTGCCACAATACAGGGAATAAAAGGAGAAAGATGTGTTATTTTTAATGCAAATGGTTTCAATTCAGACATATTTGATCAAATTGAACAGACAATTAAATTATAAATGAATCAAGTGAAAGGGTCAGTGATATGACAAATGACACTGTCGTTGTTACTGTCATATGTAAGCGAACCAGTTTTTAAAAATGAAATGAGAATTGCAAGTGTCAGCTGGTGCTGGCTATCAAAAGTCAGGAGCGAGGATTTTTAGGAGATAGGAATTACTGTGGCCATATTTTCCTACAGTGCATCTGCCAAAGGAGCAAAAAGGAGCATTAATTCCCAGTGTTGGGGCAGAGGAACCATTGCTGTGTCACAGCTACAGCTGGGGCAGCGTGGGGGGACGGGGGGTCCAGCTCTTCCCGCTGGCCTGGGGCTTCCAGAACAGGGAAACGCAGATGGGTCTGGTTCTCTGTCTGTGCTGGGCTCCTTGGGCATAGCCCAGCTCCTGCACAGCCCCTTGGACGTCTCTGTCCATGGAGCCAATCCCGAATTTCTCTTTTGGAGGAACTGTGACAACCAGTTCAAAAATAGTGACTTTTGTTTTGGTACCAAAATGAATTCCTCATGTTTTCCATAGTAGGGCATTCCCGCTGTGGGCTTCCCTGGGCTGCGAAAGGAGCAGCTTGTGCCCCAGGGCCAGGTGAGCTGCTCTCACCATCCCTGAGGGAATGTGGGGACCGTGGTGCCCCTCTGGTCTGGCACAGCACTTGTGAGCAGAGGAAGGAGCTGTGAGTGAGCACAGAGCCCTGGGAATGCCCAGCGGGATCTCAGGGGGCTGCTTTACCTTGGGAGCACTTGCTGACTCGCACACCGCAAATAAATCTGTAAATCAATAACTGTAATGTGCAGAAATCCCAGCTGACTGGTTTGCACCACCTAACTCAGGCCCAGTTTATGTTCATTATGAACTAATCTTTGAGGTGGTCCCTGCTGCAGTTTCCCAAGTGCTGTGATAGGGATCTGCCTCTTCCTCTGGTGTGTGATGTGCATCTGTGAGGGGTTTTGTAAGAACATGTTGAATTCCACGTTGAATTCCATGGTGACATCCTTGACTAAAAGGGCAGCCCACATTATCAGTCCCGCTCCAAGTCCCTGTCTCAGACACTCCAAGCAGTGCAGAGGATGCACATTTATCTCAGCCTGGCACGAGGCAGCTCCCCCGGCTCCCTGCGCCTCTCCCCACTCACGGCAGCAGTGCTGCACCTTGGGAAGGTCTCTCGAATAAATTTCTAGTACAGTTGTATCACAACTTTAACATACTTTGTGAAATCTGAGGAGATCATATCCCTGTATCTCCTTTCTCTTTTCCTGCTTGTTTCCATATTTATTTATTTATTTTACCTTTCTGCTGCCATGTCACCGAGCTGAAGAGATTAATAAAGAATGATTAAGGGCTGCAGAGAATATTTTACAGTGATAGACTTAAGGAGCTCAGTCTGTTTATCTTATCAAAAAGAAGCTTGTAACTTAATTTCTATGGATAAGGACCTTTGCAGGGAGGGAGCTCCAGGTCTTGAAAGGCTTTTTCTTCAGAGAAAGTCACAAAAAGACCTAATAGATTTAAGTTGAAGCCAGAAAAATCCAATTAACAAGGTAGAAATTTTGAACTTTGAGGATCATTAGCTACTGGGAAAATTTGGCCGCATACTCCCTACTCTGGATGCCTTCAGATCCTGATCTGATGCTTTCCAGAGTGACCTGCTCTGATGTCACAGGCACTGATTGCCTGTTACCTCCCAGGCAGCCCAAGATAATTTCACCCTCTGGATCCACAAATATCCCAAGGTGTTGCCCAGGTGCTTTCCTGGGCTGTGACAGCATTCCTGAGGTGTCCTGCCTGGGCTGGGGTGTGCAGGGGTGCTCTGGCAGCTGAGGCTCTGGCCACGATAAACTTTGCATTTTAAAGGTTACTGACCCCAACCTTTGCAAGCCGTGAAAGCAGATTAGAAGGACCCAGCGACAGTAATTGGTCATTTGAGCTTTGCCTGGGGGGCCCCTCCAGCAGGGCCAGCCTGTGAGGCTGCAGTTCAGACAGGTCCCACTAAACAAGAGTGAACAAGGAGGAGCAAGGCCAAGGACAGGGACAGGGATTTCCAGTTCATTTGCGCAGCTCTGCCCCTGGGCTTGTGCAGCAGAACACAGACGTGGAAAACTTCCCTTCTCCCCTGGTTTTGTTCTCAGTCCTACCCAGGTTTCAGCCCCAGGAGATGAGCAAGGACGTTCCTGTGCTCTGTACTTGCCGAGGCCGGTCCATGGAGGAGGATTTGGGGTGGGAGGAGCAGATGCTGGACACATGTACAACAGCAGCTTTCTCTGGCTGGGGGCTGGGGGAGGGACCTTGTTCTCCCCCTCTCCAGTGGGCTCGTGTGAAGCCATTTAGTGCTTGTGACCCTCAACAAAAACCTGCAAAGTCACAGCTTGGACACAGAAATGGATCGAACTGTGTCTGCAATCACCGACTGGAAAACCAGGATAAACAAAGGATGCTCAGGTGTACAAGGGCTAAAATCAGGCTGTGGTGTCCACCCAGGGAATGTGCTAAATACTATGGACTTCTTTGTGAGTGAAAATGTATAATTTTTGCAACAACTAACCTACAGTAACAGGCTTTGGGAAGCATTTCTCAATCGGAGCCAGAGCAGGAGGTTGCCATGGAGATGGGAAGTAGCTGGGTGATATTTTTTAGTTCTGCAAAGACATTGTTGCAAAACACAAATGGGGAAGGAAAAGGAGCCAGGTTGTCTCTAAAGAAGTACAAAATTCAGGTTTAGGTTGTCACACAGAGGGAAAAATGGTTCCCTTGGACTGTGGGGGTTCAGATGAATCCCATTAAACCTGAACCTCAAGCTGAGCTCTGCAGAGCAGGATGGAAACCTGGAAGGGCACCTGGGATCCTGCAACCCCCAGTGAAGTTACTGAGTCAGAAATAAAAGCAGTAAATTTCCTGTGACCGAAGACCTATGTAAATCCAAGGTCACCAGAACCACTTCTGTGGCTGCTTCTTATCATTTAAGGGAGATAAAAAAGAGCAATTAAGTTTAGACTGGCAATTTGGCACATTAGCATTAATCTTCAATGAAATCAGAAGGTGTTTGTTTTTGTGTAAGCTCAGCTAACGTTTCACTTTATTAGTAACAAGCAGAAGCCATAATTACTCTTCTATTTGACAGAATTTGAGGATGATTTTATTGACAGCTCCCATGCTATTTATGCACACAAGTCATTTACTTAAGTGAAACTTTAACATCAAGTATTTATTCAACTTCACTAATTCCCATCCCTTCCTACCCAGCAAGTGGCTTTGGGTGATCTCCATTAAAAGCTTGAGTATTAATCCAGAAATTGTATAATCTACTTAAAAAATCTGGGGTCTTGTATGAAAAATATAAAAATAATTAATTCAAATACTTTCACCCCAGCACAGGCACGACCCCCTCCTGCAGCAGGGACTGCTGCATCACTGCACACGTGGCAACAGAACACACCCCAGGTTCCCCCCCAAATGCCAACACTTTGGCACTGGAACTTCTCAGGAAGGCTTCAGTACTTAATGTTCTAAGAAAAAAAAATCTATTTTTGGCTTGTTATTTAAATGTAATGGATGTAGCTACAAAATACTGTCATTTTCAAATATTAATTTTGTTAATAACTTCATAAATTTTGAAAGGATTTGAAAAGATTTTTGAGAAATAAAGCCAGAATACATCCTTTTTGGAAATGCATTGGAATGAGCTGGAAAGCGTTTCCTGAGCCTGGGGAAGGAGCCATTAGATGCGTTGTTACTGGGACTGGGTTGGTTTCCGTGTTTGTCTGGGAACCTGCAGGGTTCAACCGGGAAGTGAGAGAGAGGAGAGGAACAGCAGCAGCCAGGCAGGTCTAGAACTCCTCGCTGGGAAAAAGCAGCTGAAAATTCCCAGTGGGGGAGAAGGGAGTGAAGGCTCCGGGCTGAGCAGGGGCTCAGGGGGCTGGGCAAGGGCTGTGTCCTCACCCCACGGCTGCAGAGGGACGGGGATGGCTTGGCTTGGATCTTCTGATAATGACAGGTTTAGTCCAGTGTTTGGCCAAATGTCTTGGGTTTGGTGCTCTGAGTGATGACTCCATCACCTCCAGCATCCCACAAGGGCAAATCTGGGAAAACTCTGGTTTTCCTGGATGGACTGCAGCAATAACAACAGCATTTGCACGTGCAAGAACGGGCCTGGCCTTGGCCTTGATTTTTTATTCAGTTCACTTAAGTACTGGTACCATGCTAAAGTGACCTGCACTTGCTGTTTATTCAGCAACACAAAGAACATTTTGTGGTTTATCATACAAAAAGAATAAATTTGAAATCTGTGAGGAAGGGCCCAGGCTTAGGGCTGGGATAAAGTGATGGGTTGCACAGATTGCATCTGGCATTCAGGACTATTTCCAGCACTTAATGGCTTAGCTTTAATGTTTCTGATTTCTTTTTATTAAAAAGTATCCCACAAGACCACGGCATTTATTACAGGGCTGTGTTGGGGGCATACAAGGCATTTCTAAACTCATGGCAACACTCTATGTTAAATATTCATAACTGCAGCTACCATTTGCTCTTGATAAGAACATTGATTTTCTTTGGAAGCACCGGAATTATTTGTGGCCCTTATTGTCTGCTGTGATGATTATGCATAAAGTTTGGGAAAATATCAATCATTGTGCATATTTTGGGTTTATACCCTTCTGCAGCAGGGAAAATAAAGCCCAAATACAATGAAATGGTGTTTCTCAGGGCTGGGTAACGCAGAAGTTGCAAGCTGGGAGCAGAGCAGGCCCGGCCAGCGCGGCTGCGTGGGCAGTGGGGCAGAGGTGCTCCTGACGTGGCTTTGGGGTTTGTGCGGGAGCCCCAGCTCTGGAGGCAGCCAGGACTGGGGTGTGCCCCACATAGCCCTCACCACGCTCCCCCCAGTCCTGAGCCTCCTGCTCGCTCTCTTATCAAATGTCTGCACTGGAATTTAAACTGAGTTCAATGAAACTTAAAATTTGGAGTGAAATAAAGGTAATTAACCAGAGCTTGGAACAGATCAGCAGCTTGAAATAGTGCCTGATCCATTGTCTTCACAATGCCCCGCGCTCCGTGCCCTGCAGAGCCCACCACGCTGGACTCTCACATCTTTCCTGTGGCTGCTGGAGCTTTTCTCTATCAGAAAAGAACGCGTTTCCCTTTTTTCAACCCTCCTACGTTGACTGTGACTGCAGAAGCTGGGCCCTCCACGGCGCCGTGAGGGCAGGGCTGTGTGGGAGGGCACGAGCTGAGGGTTATTGATTTAGCATTTACGGTGTTTCTCGCAGATTAGGGGGTGCTGCAAAGGGTTCTCCCTGCTGGGATATTTGCAGATGATCCCAGCCCTGGGCTGGTGCTGTGCTGTGAGGTCAGGCCTGATGGGAATGTTCTTCCCCAGCCAGGGGAGCACAGCTGCAGGTTCTGTTCCCTCCCTGGTAGGGAAGTTGAGCTGATTTCGAAAAGAAAAGCCGTTTTTTCTCTCAGCAGCAAAGTGCAACACTTTATTTGCAAAGATTTCAGTGTTTCCAAAACCAGAATGGGCCACTTCATCCCCTCGTGGGCGCCAGCCCAGGAGTTTTCATGCCCTGGTTCTGTCCCCCTGGCCTGGCTGTGGGAAGGACTCCGGTGCCTGGGGACTCCTCGTGGGGGGACAGGCTGGTGTGTGACACAGCCACGTCCCTGCCAGCGGCTGTCCCTGCCAGTGGCTGTCCCTGCTGGGAGCAGCCCAGCTGAGGCTTTGTTTGGCTGTTTCCAGTTTGCAGCTAAGAACAAACGTGAGAAGTGCGTGGAATCTGCTGAGCACGGCGCCTGTTCCTCAGTGCCAGCTCAGCCAAGGTGCTGCCCTTTGCACCTGGCTCCGTGTGAAAAGCAGCAAGGAATCAGGAGATGGCCAGGGAATGTGCACCAAATTATCCCCCTCATTTGACCCTGGTTAGCCTCTAAAATGTGTTGGGGTTGGCAGGCTGGGGATGCCTCCTGATGGGATGGCTCCAGTGAGGTGCCTGGTGTTTCCTGCAGCTGTGAGAGCCACCTTAACTCAGCCCCTGGAAAGGTTACAGTGCTTACACCAAAACATCTGCTCTGGCTTTAGCGGCGTTACACTGATAAACTCTGTAAGAAGGGTCAATACAAAGCTAGAAACTCCTTGGATGTGTCACACTCCGGGTGTGTTCTCCATGCAGAGGGACACTGCTCCCGAAAGAAGTGTGCGGGGCATCATGGGGAGCTCTAATTTTATGGAGAAGCACCTACTCTTGCTGTTGCTGGTCTGTTAGAGCGAGAACTGGAAAGGGAATTAGAGCCACAGCGGAATGAGAGCAGACCTCAAGCCACTTCCCTATCTGAGCCTGCTGGGTTTGTTTTAAAAGGACCTTGCTCTGCAGGAGAGCGATTCCTGCTCCAGCACCAGGTGGTTTCCACCAGGATGGGATGGCAGAATAACAAGTGTTTGCTGCACATCCAGGGGAGCCCTGTGGGAGTTAATCCTTGTAAATAATCTGGGCACTGTCAGTTCAGGTCTTCTCCTGTCTGCTATGGAGAAAGGTAGGGAATGACAGAGGGAACGTGCAGCCAGCCTTGGGTTTGGAGGTGAAGAAACAGGAGGAGGCATAGGGAGAACTTTGGCATTTGTGCCCCACCTTAGTGCACACAGAGGCATCTCTTCACTCCAAGGCCATTTGCTCGTTTCATTTATCAGATCTGGAGCATCTGTTACTGACATTAGGAGCACTTTGGCCCTTTGGGAGAGAAGCACCGACCACAGAGCCGTGTCCTGTGCAGGACACCCAGGATGGGGGTTCAGATTTCCCTTTGGCTGGAGAGAAATCAGAGAATTAGGGGTCTTGTGGGTTTTGAGGTTTTGTGGGAGTTTTTCCCCTGCTGCAGTGACAAATGATGTGAGCAGATCACTAGGTACTTCCTGTGGGTATTTCTCATTTAGGATTTAATGTATGGAAGTAGCTCAGCTCTGGGTGTGTGGACAAAAATACTTCACAGTCCAGGGCAACAATAACTCACGTCTCTTGTGCTATTTTCCCTCCTGATGTTGCAGCTGTTCTAGATATGCGAGAGCTTTTTATGTAAGTTCTTTCTTTTTGGTTATTTCAAGTTTCAGCAGAGTAAGACACTTCTCACTGTGAGAAATGTCATCTTTGCTTTTCTGCTGCTCTTTCTGCTCTGAGACCTCTCAGCACTCCGCTTTCCTATTCACAAGACACTGGATTTGCCTGATTTTTCCTCTTGGTACCATTGTCAGGAACTGTTGGGATTAACACATTTCATGGGAAAATGCATGGGAGGATTTCTGTGGCTTCTTGCTCAAACAAGTTGTTTTAAGATTTAGTTCAATTCATTTGCGGTGTTTTTTTCTTACTTGCATTTAACACTTTGTTACAACTCAGCTCATAGGAAACATGCAATTTTCAAGGTGGTTTCAAAAGCAGGGGAGGTGTGGAATTCCTCAGCCATTTTAAAGAAAAACATCTGACACAAAAGAGACAATTGAAAAACTCACATTTGCTTTGTACAGAATATAATTAGGCAGATCCTGAAAGTATCTAACATCAGTTTCCTTCAGGAGTGGGAGATGAATCTGAGTTTTTATAGACTGCATTTCTATATAGTCAATATGTCTGAGCTTGTGTCGCAACTGGCAAAACAAGCAGGGGACGTGTAACAGAAAAATTACTGATCTTATTCCCAAAATTAACATTGTGACACTTCTCATTGATGTATGTTTTTGAGCTATGACAGACTCGAGATAATGTGCAGTATTTTAGTGTGATCACAGTCCTTTCCCAGAGACAGAAATCCAATGTGCTTAAAGGAATCCAAAAAGAGAAACTGAGAAATAAAGCAGTAAATGTTTAAAACAGAGAAAGGAAACTTCAGCAGCACGAGGGAGTTCTCTCCTAGTGCACACTGAGCACTTCCCACCCTCTGGAAATACCTGTCTGGGCTTTGGTAGGGCTGAGATGACACAAAGTGTATTAAAGGAGCAAACAACAAGCAGGAAAATGTGTATAGAGTCTGACCTACCTGAAAGGTGCGTGAAGCACTGGTTTCACTGATTGTGCAGGTCCTTTTGACGTGTTGTATCTGCAGTTCTGCAGTCCCTCAAATATCCCAAGTGGGTGGTTTGAAACTTCATTGGAAAGTTATTGGGTTGTTGTAGATTTTTTTAAAAATAAGGATGGTGTTGATAGGACTTTTGAGTAACAGCTGATCCTTGGACACGTATGGGGCCAGTACACAGAATTTACACAAATATTCTCTTACCTAAACCTGGCAATGCTTTAATGTGTGGAATCCTTGTCCTCCGGAGCACTGCAGTGGAATGCTTGTGCCATTGCCTGTGTTATTTCCAATGTTATCATCTGTCAGTTCAGACTGTTTTTTAAAGAATTTTACTTAAATGCCAACTAATTAATAATTTCAGGTGCACCATAGAGAAAGTTTAATAACTTCTTTTCCCTGATGTTGAGCTGGTTTTCTGGAACCACAATCTCTAATATATTTTGTAAATCTCTCATATCTAATCAGCTAGTTGGTAAATTAATACAGAATTACAACTCATTAGAGAATGATGCAGTGATGTCTCATAATTCCCTGCTTTCTTATTTGGAAGAAAGTAGGTTATGCTGTTATTGAGCTAGTGCATTAAGTTTCAATGCTTTTTTATCATAGGCATTAAGTGCTTTTTAAAATATGTGTTAATTAAGAGATTACATCCACATCAGCACTAAAGCACTGTAGCTGCTGTAATTATGGAAGCGGTTCTGGTCTCTCCAGCCATGACAGAGCAGCCAGGAGTCCCCTCGGTCTGGTTTCTGTGGGATGACTCAGTCCACACCAGGAAAAGAACTTAGAAAGGCACGGGGCAGCATCATAAAACAGTGGGGTTGGAGAGCTGCGCTGAGGCTCCTTGTTCTGCTCCAAGGAATGTGATGAGGCATTCTCTGGGTGGGAGGAATTCCATCCTTTGGAGAAGAGAGGGCAGAAGCAGAGAGATGTTAGGAGGCTGTAAAGTCACAGGAGGTGCAGGACATAGGGACTTTGGTCAACTGTTTCTCAAAAATAGGAACTACAGAGATGAGCTTTGAGGTTCCTTCCAGCCCAAAACCATTCTGTGAATAAAACTGGGGAGCTTGGTTTTGATCTACTGGAAAAGATTAAATTTTGAAAATGATCACATCAGCACATCAATATTAAATGCACACATGAAAGAACTAAAAGTCTATTCTTAAGTGCTCCAGTTTACTTCCTTTTGTTTCTTTAAGTTGAGCAGTATTTTCTAATCTCTGCTCAGCCTGATGGATGCAGCTCAGCGAGCAAAGCGACACCCATTTTTATTTCATGCCATATCAGTACAAAGATAAACAACAGAAAAACCTCCTGTCTGGTGCTACTTATCACCACAAGTTCAAAGCAAGCTCCATTTGTGTAGGATCAACTTATCCCATCAGGCAATTTATCTTTGACAGGAGAGAGGCTGATTATAAGAGGTAGAAATGCCCTTGAGGGAAGTAAATTTAATGAAGTTTGTAACAGACTGCAGGAATATCAACCAAATTATTAAGGATATGACACAAGAAACAGTTAATTAAGACTGTCCATCCATCTTTCTCCTGCTCAGATGATCTTTGTTCTATGGAGTTTATGTCCATCCAAGCAAACTTGCTTTCAGCAGATACCAGATCCTCTGCAGCCATCTGAGCATGAGCCTCGTGGGGCTCCCCAGAACTGGGACACTGATGTCCCTCCAGGGCACTCACAGGGGCACCGGAACACCTCCTGGCATGAGGGAACCTGAGGCACAGGGCCCCCAGGTCTGTCCCCAGCAGAGCAAGGGCACACCCCAGACCGAGTAGGCACACCCCAACCACCCAGATCTGGTTCTTTGAGCTCCGTATCAGGGTAAGTCCCTGCCTGCTGCTTTCAGTAGCTGTTTACAGACATGTTGTCCATGAATCCACCTAATTCCTTTTCCATCCTCTGGCTTCACAGCCTCCCCTGGCAGCACTTCCCAGCTCACTGTCTGCTCTAAAGTCAAACTAAAACGAGACAATTCAAGAACCCCTCTTTTATTGCATTCAAACGTCGTCCCTGGCAGCTTCCGTGAGTTTTGAAGGATTTGGTGAAAAACAATTCTGCTTCAATCTTCTCTTCTGCCTTTATGAAATCGCAAATATCAGTCGTGTTCCTTGTGAGCCCTGAGAGTGGGGGTCCCATTCACAGGAATATCATTAAGAGAAAAAAGTGCATATTCATGTTTCCATCCCTGGCAGTGCCCAAGGCCAGGTTGGACGGGGCTTGGAGCAGCCTGGGACAGTGGAAGGTGTCCCTGCCCAGGGCAGGGGGTGGCACTGGGTGGGCTTTGAGGTCCCTTCCCACCCAAACCATTCTGGGACTGGGTGATACCTGTGACTGCAGTTGGCACTGATGGGTAGGACGGTGGACACCTGGATGGCTGCACTGGCTGAAGAACGGTGCTGAAAAGGCCAATTCACATCGTGCCCCTGAGCATTTATGCTATAAATGCATCAAAACGTGTTAGTTTTAATTATCCCCACAGTCTCACATAATCACTTCCCTGGTCAATTAATTTAATTACTTTTTGGATAATTATTTTTCTCAATGGTGCATTGCTCCAGACTGTGATAGTTGTTGTGCTGCAGAACTGTGAGATGGGAGAGACTTAGCTTTGAAAGACACACAGAACATATCAGCAGAACACACATTTATAACACAGACGCCTGAATTAATGACATCCCTTTGGAGTGGAGATGGAACAATTGCTCCTCTGGATGTCAGAAGAAAAAAGCACTTTGTGGCAACAGTAAAATTGGTCAAAACATGTCAAAAAGACCTTTTTTTTTCCTCTGTGCAGCCTGCTTTGAGTCAGAGCCTGGCCTAAAACTGAGGAAAACATTTAACTGGGCTGTGGTGGGATTTAAGAAGTATTGGGAGCTTTCTGAGTATGAGGCCTCAGTAGCAGCGTCCTTCAGTCAGGGCAAAGACAGCAGCTGTCTGCAAATACTGAGTGGGAAAGGAACTCACCCCGGTGTCAGTCTCACTGGCTCACTGGGGCACGAGATGTGAAATCTGGAATTCACCAGGGTCATTATAAACCCAAATATTTGCCAGCTTGGATGAGCTTCCGGGCTGAGGATGATGGAGTGATCATTAACAAACAGCCAGGACTGGGAGAGAGGCTTTGGGAAGTGATCTGTGGAAGTGATTGTTGTGTGGAATGAAAGAAGCGATAACTCTGCAGCCCCGTCCACTGCACAAATCACCACGAGAAACAGAGCAGGGGATGACGGTAAAAGAGTGAGTTTTAAACCCCTTCACTCGAAATCTCCCCTGCTGCAGCTGTGCTCTCTGCTCACAAAACTGTGTCCTGTCCCTGTCTCCAGACAGGGAAACTCTGAGTGCTACATTACCCTGCACAAAAATGGGGAAAATCCATCCAAACAGAGAGCTTTGTAGAAATGCAAATACGTGTCAAAAATAAGTTTGCCAGTTATTTGGAGGAAAAGATGCCAGGAAACGTGGCTGTTTCAATTCCAAACCTGTCTCCCAGCTCTGAGTGTTAACAGAATAAGGGGCTGATGCCTAGTGAGAGTCTAAATATTGACTGAAAGCAGACGAGGGTGTTTCTGGAGGTTTCCTGAGTGTGCCAGAGCCTGCCTGGCTCTCTGGCTGCTGACACGCTCGGGGGCCTGTGCTCCTGAGCTGCTGCTCCCTGGAACAGCTCAGCTCGGATTTCCCCGCTGTTCAGGGGGATTCCTCCCCCAGTGCTCCCCAGCAGCCTCACTGCTGGCTGGATCTGTGTGAGGGCAGCTGGCTCTGTGGGACCCGAGCCCGGCGTCCCTCCCGGGATTTCGGTGGGAACGGAGCCTCTGTGGTGTCAGCAATGCCCTGCTCCGGCCAGACCTGGTCGGGTTTTCAGGTTTCTGCCCCCATGGGAGCTGCATCTCCTGCTGAGCAATGGACACTGCTCCTGCAGGGATTTGAACGCCAGGGGAGAGAATCTGTTTTTGAGGGATTGCTAATTAGACCAGAAATGGCAATAGCAGGGAAAAAAACTAGAATATAGCTAATGATTTTTAGATTTCTGGCTTAATTTTGCAGAAACAAGAGACTCATAAGGCTTTAGAGAAGTAGAAAAACTATCAGGGGCTTGAGGGATTGCTTTTATTTATCTCAGTCATTACAGGACCTTGTTTTGTTCGTTTTTGCTAACACATCTGTGATGAATTACTTGCCTTGTTGTTATTTATTCTTCACATGTCTAAAGTGTTTGCATGTTCTACTCAAATCTATCTTAACTTGGGGTGAGAAATCCAAGAGCTGCAGTCTCTGGGGGGGCAATAGTGGATTAGCAGCCACGGATGGGAGGTTCTCCACTGGAGCACATCATTACAGCCTTCAAGTGCTTTAAAATCCTTACCTGGAACAGCTGCCTGCCCAGAGAACTCCTAAAGGATTGCTGATATAAAGAGCACATAAATTCATGTAAGTGTACTGTCTCTCTGGAGTGGACATGTATTATGGGATGCAAACTAAGATACCTTCATGCAGCTGAGTGCAGAGTTTTAACTAAAACTTCATAGTGGTTTAAAGCCTTTGGTCAAGTAGCTGAGCTTGATAATTGAGGTGATTTACTCGGGTGCACAGCCCCTCAGTTGGCTCTTTGATATAAACAAGGCAATAAATTGAGTGCGTGGGGACATGTCTATTAAAAGGCAAAGCAAGAATGAGCCAAACCCCAGGTGCATTGTCAGGATTAATCTCCTGGCAGGGTAAAACTGGCCCCGTGCCAGGCCCACGAGGACGGGGCGATGCCACGAGATAACGTGGGCTGACTGTAAATAAACAACAGCAAACAAACAGCGAGCCACACACGGGGAAAGCACAGAACACTCGTGAGCTGGGCAGCCAGATATCACAGCTTCCATAAAGATTTATTTTTTTAGTGATAAAGCAGATATACTGAGCCTTGCCCTTCCTTTTGAACATGAGGGTATTTTTGATTTTAACTTCCCAAGCAGCGGGATTGATGGTGCAGCCCTGGAATGACTGCAATGGATCCCCTGTTGTTATCAGTTTTGTTCAACAGATGTTAGTAAGAGACAAGGAAGAAAAATGAGAAGGAATATTGGACAAGAAAAGCTACTTAATGTGAGTTCTCTCTCCAGTGAAAAGCTTATTATGGAAATACCAGTTAGAAGAATTAGAGAAGCACCTTAGGGCACTTGTGCCAGTGCCACAGCCAGCAGGCAGCCCTCCCAGAGATCCTGTTGAATAGGTGGGGATTAAAAACGATACTGATATTCCAGAGGGCTGGGGGTGGACCAGGGCAGATCTCCCTGTCCTGGGGGCGGATCAGGGCAGGGCCTGGAAACTCCTTTAAATCACCCATTTGTGTTGTCTGGTGTCCCATGTTTCCCGTTTGCCTGGGGAGGGAGGGAGGCCCCAGGTCTGTGTGAAATTGCTGGAAGTGCAGTGGCATCATTTCCCTGGAAGAACACACAGTGCTGTGCACTCCCAAAGCCATTCCCGAGGCACCTTCCCCTGAGCCACAATTGCCCTCATCATAATGTGACAGTGCTCCCATGGAAATGTAATAACCCAAATGTGGTCTAAACCAGCACTCAGAATAAGGGCCCCCCCAGCAATTAGGAACATTTACCAGCCTTTGCTCACTTCAAAACAATTGATAAAGGATTTTTTTTTTTTTGCAGTGTGAGCCTGCCAAAAGGCTTGGGCTAATTAGTGTAAGGAGGGTGTGTGGAGTGTTTGAGGTCTAGAAATGCACGCTGTAGGTTTTTCTGTTGTGAAGTTTACTCAGGGATCAGTTCCTTGGGACAAGGCAGGAGGAATGAAGGGAGGCTCGGCTGCCTGGGGAGGGGGAGCTGGCTCTGGGGTGAGGGGTGTCCCTTTGGTCTGTGCCCAGAGCCTCGCTCCCAGCAATTCTCAGGGGAGTTCTCAGGCAGGAGTAGAAACAAAACAGGGGCATGAACCAAATACCCAGGGCAGTGGTGGAGTCCCCATCCCTGGAAGTGTTCAAAAACATGTGGATGTGGCACTTGAGGACACGGTTTAGTGGTGAACACGGTGTTGGTGCTGGGCTGACAGTTGGACTTGATGATCTTAAAGGTCATTTCCAACCTTAGCAATTCCATGATCCTAAATGAAAGCTTTTACCTGTTTGCAGATGATTAACGAGGCCTATCAGACATCCCACTTTAAAATCCTTTCTATCAAATAAAGCCCCTTCTGTCACCTCATTCCTTATTTTATTTCAATCCATTTTCCCTCATATTTCTTTTACATGAGCTGTCAAAAGCAGTCTTTGCTGCTTTGTATCTGCATGTCACATTTTCTGACAGCCCAAAGAGAAGATTCTCGGACTAAAACCTCAGGAAATGTTAGGGGGAGGTGCCTGTGTCACCTGGGTGACACCGTGGGTGACGCTGTTGATGGGCTCTGGGCAGCAGGGACGAGTGGCCGGCACGTTGCTCTGTCACGGGGAGCAGCTGCTGTCCTCTGCTCCCCTCAGCACTGGTTTCACGTACAGGATTGCATTTCCAGGGCGGTCAGGGTTTCCTGCTGGGAAGGAGTTCCCATAGCAGAGCTATCTTAGTGGAGAAGGTACCAACACTCATCAGCTCCCATGGAGTAATTTCTTTATGGAAGAACCAAGGGTGCTCCTGAAGAGTTATACAAAATAAAGATTATTTTCAAAATATGAGGATTTTCCGAGCCAGAAGGCTCCTAGGCCAGCTCAGCCCATTCCTCTGCTCTGCCCATGCACCTCTTCTCTCCATCCCGGCTCTCTCTGTCACAGAGCTCCTTCTTTTTTCCTGCTGGCACATCCCAGAGATGACAAATGCACTGCATTCACCTCCAGCCCGCTCTGCTGGGAGCTCTGGGCAACGTGGAGGGAGTCAGCTCTGCTGGTGTTGTTCTGACAACAGAGCTCGTGTGTTTGCAGGGATCCTCTGCTGCTCTGGCGCGGCTCCGGGAGGGATGAATGGCACAAAGGCCCATTCAGGAAGAAGTTCCTGCCGACATGAAAGCACCAAGTTGTGTTTCCTTTGCCCAGACAGGCAGTTCAGTTCTTTGCAGTCCTTTGCATCTTTCATGAAAAGCCCATAAACCCCCAAAGCTGTATCTTGCTCTGCAGCAAAAACTATCATGGATTTTTTAAAATGCATTTTTACTAATGTTTGTTACTCAGAGGGCTCAGGCTTTTTGATTTTCATGGCATGGAGCTGTGTTATGCAGATGCACAACTTCCAGCTAGAGAGAGCTCAGAATGGAGGAAAATGAGTCTGTCCTCAAACCAACTCTGCTGTCTCTCCTCTCTCCCATAGATAGTTTTACTTTGCTTTACAGAAATGTTTTGAGGTTACTGATGGGAAAGGTTATGACCTGTGAATAAATAAATGTATATATTTGAGCACACTGGGGACCACTTTGCTCTCTGCAAGTCCCTGAAAGGAGCTGTAGAGAGGTGGAGGTCGATGTTTTCTCCCAGGGAACA
The DNA here is from genome assembly GCA_013397775.1 of Eulacestoma nigropectus. Classification (NCBI taxonomy): domain Eukaryota; kingdom Metazoa; phylum Chordata; class Aves; order Passeriformes; genus Eulacestoma; species Eulacestoma nigropectus. The sequence goes on along the minus strand of VZTE01002021.1, from coordinate 432,001 downwards.
AGACTTAGACTGGATATTAGGGAAAACTGCTTCACCAGAAGTGTTGTCCAGCCCTGGCAGAGCTGCTCAGGGCACTGATGGAGTCACCACCCCTGCAGGGGTTTAAAAGATGTGTGGATGTGGCACTTGGGAACATGTTGCCCCTTGGCAGTGCTGGGGGAATGGTTGGACTGGGTGGTCTTACTGGGCTTTTCCAACGTCGGTGATGCTGTGACTGTGGGAGTGTGCCCATAAACACTCACCCATTAAAAGTCAATAATTGCAGGTAAAACCAAATGCTGAGAAAATCAAGAAAATGCTCAAGAACTTGTACCAAAAATCTGAACCTTGGAAAGTGTTCAGCCTCAGTGAACTTTGTTTTAACCACTGGATCTTTTGGAAAAATACTAAAGGATGTAATCAAACTAGATAAAGCAGCAAATGTGGACAGTATGGATTGTCCAAAGCTGCTGGAGTGAAAGAATTACTCCGTGGTTGGAGTAGTTCAGGGCTGATTTTTGCACTGGAATGGAAAGGCCAGAGCTGTGTTTCATATCCCTGGAAAAGCCATGTGGAGGGAGGAGGTGGCTGGTTCTGCCCCAGGCTGGTCCTGGAGCCCGTGCCACGCTCTGCTCCTGGCTGCAGTCACTGCTGCTTTGCTGGCAAATCCCGTCGGTTTCCGAGTCATTCCATGTTTCTCTCGGCAGGAGCAAGGGCAGCTGCTGCCTCAGACACGGGGGATTGATTGTTGGGGTGTCCTGTGCAGGGCTGGACTCACTGATCCTTGTGGGGCCCTTCCAGCACAGGATATTCTGTGATTCTAAGGTTCAGTATTTCTCCTCCTCGTTTAGTAGCTGATAATTAATTACTACCAGTGAGAGAAGAACACTGGCTGTAATTTCTGTAGCTGCTGCAAGCGCTCAGCTCCAGATGGAGGTGGAGGTTTGGCTCCTCCTCACCAGCCCTCCATCAGCTCACACTTGGAGGGACAGACAGGCTATTTTGTGTTCTCAGTGCTCGAGTGCTCGGAGATTAGCAGAAAGCAAACATCAAGGAGTAACAAGCATGATCTAATTGAAATTTCCTCTTGGATTTGAATGACTACTCAGAGACACTTCTGTCTAAGCCCTAATTGTCTAATTTTAACTATTCTTTGTTTTGCGGGCTGGAAGCTGTTTAGGTGTAGTAGGCAAATACCTGACCTTCGAAACAGCCGAGAATGGAGAAATTAAACAGATTAATGTGCCTGCTATTTAAGCCTTTGTGGTGGGTGGGATTTTTGGCTGCCAAAGCCCTTTTCTGTGAATACGAGACATCAAGGCCATGGATATTTCAACACACATTTTATCAGCAGTGCAAACAGAGACTTAACATGAGGCGTTTTGCATAAAGAACTTAATGTATTCACTTCAGCAGGTTATTTTTAGCTCCCAAGTGCAGTCATGTGGACGCTGATCCGCTTGTGTTGCCCCAGTAGATTGCAGACATATGTTGGAGTAAATGTGGCAGGGAAAGCATGACTGAGATAGGCAGAAATCCTTTTAAGATCAATTATTGACATGCCTCTTACAAAACCTGCTCCCTGAGTTCAGTGGGGCATGGAAGGAAGAAGGGTGGTGGGGTTGTTGTGCAGGTGGGCACCCTGCAGGCATGGCCAGAGGGTTGTTTGGTTCCACGGGCCCTGTGGGATGGGGTTAACATTTCCACATCTAAATGAAATGGGAAGAAAAACAAGCAAAAAAAGAAAAAAAGCTGACATAGTAAAGCCAAGGAGAGGGAGATACAAATCTACTCAAATCCACGCCAACAAGCTCATTCAAAGTGCTTGTACCGAACACGAAAGAAGAAATGATCCAGATTAGGCTGTTGTTACAATGATCATAAAACGGGGTGAATGAGGTCAGCTTTCACTTTAATGTAAATTGGTTTAACTCCGTAATAAATCTGATCTCAAAAACCAGTTGCAAATATACACACTTGTACAGTACCTTTGGCAATATAAAACAAATCACTTCAATCTCTCCGTGTGTGTGAAAGCAGAGCAGCTGGGAGAGAAAAACCCTTGCACTGAAGGGAACACTTTGTTCCAACTAACATTTTCTTTTTTAATTCCCTGGCTAATAAGAAATTACTTAAAAATGCCTCTTATCAACTCAGCCGTGTTAGAAAAATGGTTTGGAGATGCAAGAAAAAAAAAAAAAAATCCTTGTAAATGGTTTTTGTCTCAGGAGCAGTTCTAGTTTTTTATCCTTGATAAAGCACGGAAAGTTGGTACATGAAGGGTGCTGCTCTCCTGAGCAAGGACCAGCATTTCACAGGGGCAGGTTTAACGTTTATTGAAACCGTGTGGAGCTTCCCAGCACTCCAGCCTGGTATCTGCCTCTTCAAAGAGGAGTTGGGATCTGCTCATCAGCTGAGCAGGAGCATCCAGACAAGAGCAAAATCAAACGCTCCTGGTTGTTTTCTCTGCAGCAAAGCAGATCCAGGCTGGCTGCCTGGCCTAGGCTGGAATAAGCAGGCATGGAAATGGAGAGGCCAGCCCTGAGGGAATTCAGAGAAAAGATAAGACAGCTGGATTCAAGAAGAAAGTTCAAACAGAAAAAAAGTTCATCTATAACTCTGTTATAAAGTAGGAAAAATAAGGATAAGCCAAAATTTTATCTCATTCCTGTTTCGTTTCTTGGACTCTCACTGTCTCACAGGAGTCTCTGTGTGCTCTACAAATATTCTGCAACTCTTCAGATTCTCTTTTCTTCCCTTAAAAAAAAAAAAAAGGAAAGGCAAAAAAACCCAACAACAAACACAACCCGAGTGGAGAAGCAGAGGCTCTTTGAACTGGGCATCAGCACAGGTCTATTCTCCCCATGCACTGAGGGAACGTGAGTGGGACAGTGCTGACCCACACCCAGGGGTGCAGGAGGAATTCCCTCTGGGACAGCAACTCCTCAGAGCCTGTGCTCCAGGGGAACCTTTGAAATATTTCATCACTGAGCCCTCATCTCTCTCCCGGTTGTGCCTTCTGGGCCAGGAGCAAAAGTCCCTGCCCGTGCCCCAGAGCCTTTGGGGCCTCACCTAGGAGTGCTCTGCACCTGCATTCTGCAAATGATGCTCCAGGTCAGTGGCCAAGAGGGGCCAAGTGCAGATCAGTGCAGGAAATGGGATTTTAAAAAAAATTTTATTACCCAGCATCCACACTTGACAGCTTTAACACCTGAGCCACAGAGCAGCCACTCGGGCACACGGACTCCAAGCTCCCATGATTTTACTGCTGAGCAGGACGAGTATGGATTTTTACTCCGTGTTCTCTAGGAAAGAGTATTGATTTGGCACAAGAGACATCAATAGATCCAAGGAACTGAATAAAGATTCTGAAGCCAGTCTTAAAAAATAATAATAATAATAATAAAAAGTGCAGCTGATAAGTGAAATGAGCCATTTGTTATTCTGAAAGCCACATTGGTCTCACCATTTGAATTCTTTGCTGAGTGTTGACTTTTCCAATTGCCTTCCATACAGTTTTCTTTTCCTCTCTTCTTGTGAAGTAAAACCGACAAGGGAAGGAAGGGTAAAGGCTGTCTTTATTATCTGCCTGTCTTTCTGGAGATTTCTCAATGCGTTTCTTTTTTAATCTGTAGGTATTTGGGTTCAGAAATGCCAATGGTATGTTCTGGAAAATGCATAACTTCTTTGAAACAGAAAGAAAATTTTCCTTTTCATACACTTTTGTTTCTGGTTTTGATCAAAATTTTATTCTTTGAAGCTTTCTGTTGATCCCCACAGCTTGCAGACAGCTCTGGCAACTGCAGCTCTTCTCAGCCTTGCATGAAACAAGTGTGTAGGAAGAAGTTAGGAAAATGTCAGTGTAAGTTTGCACTATTGTACACCTGAATTTCTGTGAATAACAGCCCATTAACAGCGCTTTGCATCCCCTCACACTTGTTCATACAGCCCACGTCAGCTCTCTGCCAATTTGTGTGGTTGGGCTGTAAACCAGGCGTGTGAAATCCAGCTCCAAAGAAATCAATCATTATTTCGGATAATCTGCTGTAATCTGTTAAATGCAGCGGCTTTGGGCCAATTCTCCTCTGCAGTTATGGTCTAATGTGTCCTTATTCCCCGTGCTCTGGGCTCGGGCAGCTCTGAGCAGCCACTCGGACCATTAAATCCATTTCCCCTCGGATTTCTCCGCCGTTTTATTCAGCACTTTCTGCATTTCTGCCTCGACTTGGAGCTCTCGCATTTTCTGCGCTTTCACAAAGCGGCCTCAGGAAAGGAGGCAGAATAAAGTGGGAATAACATCTGGTAAAATAAACTGAGGAATGCTGGACCCCCTGCTTTCCCATGTCCCCCAGGGCCAGGACCACACTGAGCAACGCTCTCCTGTGCTCACAAAGGTGTCCAGGCAGGGGTTCCAGCATGGAACGAGGGGCACTGTTAGCACCAACTTCATTGTTTTACTCGGAAGATGGAAATTCTGAGGGACGTGCTCCTGGTCAGCCCCGGGGCTCGTGGCTCAGCTGGGCTGTCAGGGAGGTGTTTCTGTGCCATCTGATCCTCCTTCTCCTTTGCAGCAGGGAGTGTTCATTCTGTTCTTGCCCTGGGGACACTTGTACAGCTGCCAGGTGACACTTACCTGGGCACAGACACCGGCCACGGCCCAGCTGCTCAGCTCAACCAGGGAGATCTTTATCCCTTTAATTTTTTTCACCATCTGCGGGCAACTTAACCAGTACGCAGGACTGGTGTACACTGGTGGAAATAAAAAGTGTTGCTCTATTTCAAGCAGGGTATAATCAGGGAGGAAGAGTGTATAAATAAAACATCTTGCATAAAATCTGGCAGGATGAGGCTTTCCATCTGCATCTGCCTGGGGCTCGCAGAGGACAGGGTGCTTCAGGCAGGGGAGCTGTGTTGGCTGAGAGGGGAGGACACAGTTCCCAACCCCACTCCTGGTGCTGCAAGGCAAGAGAAGCCACGGATGTTGTGGTTTGGTGCTTCAAAACCTGCGTAACTGGCAAGGGAAAGAGAGCGATTCCCTCCCAGCCCAGGCCACTCCACCATTCCATGTTCCCACGGCGCCTGTCCCCACGGCTGGGGCTGGGCTCTCCCTGGTACCAGGCTGCTTTGGTTCCCTGGGCAGCTGCGCTGTGAGAGCCTCGGCAAAGCCCTCAGGGAGATCCTGGCTGGAGGCAAATTCTGATGTAAAAATTAATTTTATGCCATTTCATCTTTAAGGACCTGTAATGGCCTTTTCCTCCAGGTGCTGGATGTCCCTGGGCCTGTGCTGGCTGCTGGCCCTGGTGGCACCGTGCTGGGCTCTCGTGGCTCTGACGTGGCAGGGCCAGGCAGGGGTTGGTAAAATCTCTGCTCACTCTGTGGGGAGAATTTTTCCATCCCTCTCCAGAGCTACCAAAGACTTTTGAAATCCAAACATCTTCATTAATGCCTGCTCTACCCCTTTATAAATGTACTAAATATAAAGGGGAGAAACAAAAGAAATATAGGCTGAAAAAAAAAAAAGCTGTAATTAAGTGATGTCAGATGCCTGCAGTGTAAGTGGGAAATCTGAATAAAGACAATGGCATGTGTGAGTTAAGGGTGTGAGTCAGCCTGGAGTCAGCATGGATTGTAAGAGCTGCCTCTGGATTGTCTCCAAGACCTAAAGCTGTACAAAAATAGGCTTCTATTGGTGTTACAGTGGTGAGGGACGTCCTACACAGGCAATTTGGCCTCAGAGAGAGTTATACACTCATTGACTCTGAGGATGAGAGACATTTCTCCATCCTTGTGATACACATGGACTTCAAGGCTTTGAGTTTTGACTTTGAGTTCATTGTTCAGGAGCACTCAGATCTGAATTTCATGAAGGATATGCTTTTGTACCATGAAAAGTTGCAGCTGGAGTACCAAAATGAACAGGTTTGAACAGAAACTTGGATGTTTTTTGAGGGTTTTTTTCACATTTCCAAGTCCATGAGAGAGCAGCATTCAGTGCCTGTGTTTCCTGGAGTTTGGGTTAAGAAATGAAGTGACCATGTGTCTTTCATCACATCTGCTTGACACATCCCTGATGTGCTCTGCTTTTCTTTTTAATGGCAAGATTTTTTTTTCTTGAAGAAGAAGACGCATTTCTCAGTGTTGCTGATTTGACCCCCTGTGACTTCTTGGGTTTGCTCTCAAGTGAGTGGTGCCTTGAGAGGAAAGCAGGAGGAGCTGTGGGAGGTGGGATGTCAGCCCCTGGTGCATGAGGCAGCAGGACCTGCGTGTTCAGAATGAACAGGTCAGGCCTTGCCCTGGGAATGGTGCCTGGAAAGATCCCCACAGGAGTCTCAGGCCCTGTTAAACGTCCATTAAAACCCAGTGGCAGCTGGTAGGCACCAGGTACCCAGAGGATTTTCCACTGACAGAGAGTAAATCACAGGTTTCTGGGGAACAGAACAGCATTCAGGAGAAATACTGTAGAGTGTTAAATAGAGAACGGTCACCATCCTGGAAAATGTAATGGGAGAGAGTTCTGTGGGTGGTTCTGCAGTCCTGGAGGAGTGATCCCTCTGCCTGACCCTGGCTGGGCTCCCACAGGGGCAGCAGCCCCCACCACGGGCTAATGGTGCTGTGCCTGAGGGCCCTTGGAGCTGCACGGGCAGAGTCCTTGCTCCAGGAAAATCAGCCCTTCCCACAGCAGAGGGAACAGATGGCAGTGATGATCTTTAATGGGCTGTCACAGAAATCACAGCCATGAAGCAGCTGCACCAGAGCGGCTGAAAGCAGAACCTTCTCTTGGTGCTATGCAGGGAGGAAAACTGGCATTGTTTAGTTTGGAGAATGATTTCTTCTGCTTCTCTAGAAGCCTTCAGCTAGTTGATTTCTTGTCTCACCAGCTGATAAGGAGTTGACATGTTTCAAAATCTCCATGACATCTTGACAGCTGGGAGTGTTAAGGTTCTTGGGCTTTTTCAATGATCAGTGTCTCAAAGGGGCCAAGGAACAACTCGCAGAGAACACTTTGTCTTCAGATTACAGAAACATTTGTGTGGGAGATGCTCTGGTGGAGAAAAGTCTGCAGGGGAGAACAAGCAGAAGCAGCAACCAAGTTGTAATTTAATCAAGGAACCCTTACTAGAACAGTAAACAAAGAGAGCACCTGGCTCAAGGGACACCAGGGAAAAACGGCAGCAGCTGCAGTTGGAGGTGGATGCTGAGACCCACATGGGAAAGACCTTAGAGACAGGTGGTGGGAGGTTGGTGGTGACTCCAGGGTATCTGGGCAGTCGAATTCCAAAGGGGAAGTCTCTTCACTCAAGAGCAATCTAAAAAAGTCAAAGAGGACCCTTTGATGCTATAGAAGGACTGTTGTCATTCCAATCTTCCTCTTGGGCACTACAAGGCACAGGAGGGAGAAACCAGGAGAAACCTCAGGGAACCACAGGTGATTTCTGTGACTCAGGTGCTCCCTGTTAACAGGCGGTTGAGCCTTTCTTTGCTGAGGTGGCCAAAGAAAGTGGTTAAGAAGCCATAAAGCCCAAATACCACCAGCCCTGGGGGATGTCACTGTCCTCCTCCAGTGTTTGCTCCTTTCCAGCATCTGCTAAGGTAGAAAGAGCTGAACCTGCTGCTCTGAGGAGAACATCAAAATTAACCCTTTTCTCCCAGCCTCACGGGGACCTTTCCGATCTCAAGCCAAATCACAGAACAAGAGGTTTGTAAATAAACCAGCAGACAAAATCCCCATAAATCACAGCCTGTCACGGCACGGGCCTGGCAGCTGAGGGAGAACTGTAAATAGAGCCTGACTGGAGAGAGCAGCAACAGGCAAAGACAATGGGTGAGGGTAGTGCAGCAGACAGTGAATTATCTTTGCCATCTGCTTTTTGCTAACACCCATTTATAGAAGAAACTAACATTTGGAAACACTGAGTGCTGATTGTTGTGCCTGTGGAATAATTTTCCACTGGATACAATTAATCATTAAGCCAACAGAGGACTTGTCCCAGCATTGCTCCAGCTGCATCCAGAACACCTGCTGAAATGTCCGAGTTCAGCAAGCAGGAACTTCCATTTAAAGACTCAGGCTCCATCCTAAAGTTTAATCCTGTATTCCAGGGTTCGTTTGAAAACTGGAGAGGGAAGCTGGGATGACAATTTGAGCTCTGCAAGGAGTGGAGGCCAACTGGGAATTTTTAGAAGAAATGCCTTCATTTCTGCTGACGTGTTTGGCTGATGTCACTTGTCCCAAAATTCAGGTTTGGCTGGGGGAAGGAGGCAGGCAGGGGATGCAGGAGTCTCCACACACATGGAGCAAGGCAACCCCTGCTTTGAGCACATGGAATAAGCCAGGCAGGCTGGAGAGCAGCTAGTGGTAATCACAATCAATTACAGTTGATTAAAAGCCTCGAGAAGCCAATATATTGCAAAGGAAAACAAATAGCAACTCTGCAAAAAAGTTAATCAATAACTAGCCAAGCAGCAAACAATTAAAAGGGGGAAAATATCCTTATTCTCCCTGAACTGTGTAGCATTCCTTCTTCAGCCTCTCGGAATGTGCTGTTCCCAGGCAAAAGGCTCCGGTGGGTGGGGAGGAGGAGGAGGAGGGCAGGGTTCCATCCTCATGGAACATCCTGCCCACCCTGGGCCGCAGGACACCAGGAACTCCTGGGGGGTTGCGCTTGCTTTTCTCTCTCCGGCCAATTCAAACAACTGAACACTTTGCCAAACCAGTCCCAGTATCCTGGGGTATTGGGATATCTCTGACTTTGGAGACTTTTGTCCCAAATTGGACCTTTGTTTTTGAGGCTGTGGATTGCCGTGGATCGCTCTGCCCAGCCTGCAGCTCAGGTGGAAGGGATGCTGCGTTTTGAGGTCACACAAAACGCCTACAGAGAGGTTTCTACCCAAAAGCCTGGGCTGCCTTGCTAAATTAATGTGATAGAAGAGTTTACTCTCTGGCATGAAGTGACAAAGAGAATTTTCTATGAAGAAAACTGAAAGTGAACAAGACAACATAGAAACCATTTAAAAATTGCTTTTTTTTTTTTTTTTTAGCAACAGCTTGTGGCAAGATGAATAATTTGGAAGTGAAGTCATATTTTGAGACAGAGCAAGAGCCTTTGATCTGAAACTAATTTGTTGTCAAAAAGAGTTAAGGGATTTTAAGTTGGGCTTTATCTCGAGCAGAAAAACGCAATGTAAATACAGAGACCCGCTCAGCTCCTCCACTGCCACAACAGCTTTATGCTGCTTTAAATCCTCTTTGAAATGGTGTGAAGCCAATGAGGCAGGTCCAGCAGATCTTGATTCCTCTTTAGCTCTGGTGAATATTCTCAGAGGTGACTGGAGGCGCTTTTGGAACAGCGTGAAATGAGTGGCAGCAGAGAGTGGGGTCGGTGGGGGAGGGAATGAGGAAGATCCTGCAGGGGTGGAGCAGAGGGCAGGAACAGCAAACCCCTCCCCTCAGTTCAGTGCTTTTCGGGGTATTTTGTTGGCACGAACAGCCAGTGGGCAGCGCCCAGGGTGGCAGTGCCCAGCAGTGGAGCGCTGCTCCCTGGGCTCTGCTCCCTGGGTACCTGTGCCTGGGGAGGGCTGACCCTGGCTGGGGGGCACTGGCCATTTGGACAGCGCTCTCAGGCACAGAGTGGGATTTTGGGGTGTCCTGTGCAGGGACAGGTGCTGGATTTGGATGGTCCTTGTGGGTCCCTTCTGGCTCCGGATATTCTGTGATTCTATGAAAGGAGCAAAGGAGTTCATAGTGGTTGGTCAGATTATTTATTGCCAACAATTTACACAAACAATTCAGATATTTTTGGTCAATACATTATTTGTGGTTGTTTTCCTGTCAATGATTGTTCAGCCATGGAGGCACTGGTATAATGCTCAATTAGTGATTAATTCACTGATTGCCACCTTTCACCCTCTGTGGGACGTAAGCGGCTGCAGCCCTTGTTCCCTTCTGGAATGAATATTGATGGCAGGGGTGGCACTGGATGGGCTTTGAGGTCCCTTCCAAGCCAAAGCACTCTGGGATTCTGTGATCAAAGCAGGCCAAGCCATGTAAGCGCTGCCTGCTGGGGATGCTGACAGGTGGGGTGTCCTCCCCACCCTTGGGCAGTTCTCTGTGGTAGCATCAGAGCTGATTCTTCCTCTGGAGCAAAGGGAATCCCCCTGGAAGTTGGCAGAGCTGATGCTCCAGCGTGGAGTTTCTCAGCGGCTGGGATGGACAGCGCTGCGCTCCGCACAGCGGCTCCAGTGTCGGTTCCGTGTCAGGGTTATTTTATGTTCCCTGCTGAAGCTGCCTGCTCCTTGCCTGTGGAGTGATCTCTGGTGCTGCCGGAGGAGCTCAGCCATCATTTGGGAAGCTGCTCTGTGACACAAATCATTTCTGGCCTGACGGCCACGGGGCGGCCGTCGCACGGCAGCGTGTGCTGAGTAAACAGCATCACGCAATAAAGACTTCATTATAAAGCTAATGGTGTAAAACTATTATGATTTGTGGAAAATTGGTCATTAACTGCAGGAGTATGAAAACCAAACATTTTTCCCTGACACTTCCACTCAGCCACACTGAGCAAACACACGCTTGAAAATTTAGAACCATCACACATTACTCAGAGTGGTTAAACACGATGGGTTGAATTTCCCTGGGCTGGTTTTTGGTTACCGAACGGAGTTTGGCTGCCACATTTGCAGGGTTACACCCCAGTTACAACCACTCTTCCACAGAACAAGGCAGGGAGCTGCCAGAGGTGGTGGGCAGGGATGGACCCATGCCCTGGGACAGGCTGAAAAATGACTTAATGAGGAGCCAGAGTTTCACCTTTCTGATCCAAAACACCTTCCCACTGCCATGGGAGTGGGAAAAGAGCACCTCCTTTCCCTGAGACAGAGCAGAAAACTTCCCAGCTGCCATCAGCTGAGGCAACATGTGCTGATGGTCCCAATTAGCCTCCCAGATTCAAGTTTGTATCCAATCAAAAAGATTACTAATGAGAATTAGGTCACTTTTAATTAGCTGTTGTTAACATAGTAGCTTCCCCTCTCCCAAAGACATAACTTTTTCTGATATTAACTATCAAGTAGTCTTTCTCAGAGCAATTATCCCATCAAAACTGGTTGCTCTCACAGTTAACAATTTTCATACTAATGCATTAATTGCCCCTGGCTTACCCACTGTCTAATCAGCAAGGTGGGTATTAGTTTCTGGAAGTGATTGATTTCAAGGGACTTTGTGCTTAATTACATTTTAGCAAACTCTGTTTTGAATCCTTAGAGAAGAGAGACTTTGGCTTTGAACTTGCCGTGTTGGAGAGATCCAAGTATCTAAATTATTCCATTCATTCTTAAGCATGCTCGTCATGAGATGGTGGAGTTTTGTCACTTCTGATTCATCTTTGCCCAGAAGAGCTCACCCCAATTGTAGGGTTTGCATTAATAAGTAAGTTTTCTTTAAAAAAATAATTACATTATATATATCTGCACGTCAGGCATGGAGAGAGTAGAGTGATCTCTCAAAATGTAATTTGTATATCAATCACTTAACTCGATGGTTTGGGATGAAATGTTCTATATAAACCCAAGGCCATAATTTATCTTCTTTATTCTTGTGTCTCAACTTAATTGCACCTTTATTGCCCACTCTCACTCCCAGAACCACAAGCTGAAGGGCTGGGGTACAGCAAGTGCCCAGCTCAGGCGATGCCACTGGCTGAGAGCTCCGGTCTCCCTGGATCCAGGGGACGTTGTGGAAACCTCCCGTAGCCAGGTCTGGAATCATCATCTGCCAGGCATTTTCATGGAATCACAGAATCCCAGAGTGGTTTGGGTCAGAAGGGACCTCAAAGCCCATCCAGAGCCACCCCTGCCCTGGGCAGGGACACCTTCCACTGTCCCAGGCTGCTCCAAGCCCCATCCAGCCTGGCCTTGGACACTGCCAGGGGTCCAGGGGAAGCCACAGCTTCTCTGGGCACCCTGTGCCAGGGCCCCCCACCCTCACAGGGAAGAATTTCTTCCCAATATCCCATCTAAACCTGCAGTCACCAGCCCTTGGCTCCATCCCACAGACACCCGGTGTGTTGATTTCCCAGTGGTAGAAGATGCTCCCACTGATCTGCAGGAGTTGATCTCTGACTCCCCTTCTGAAAGTCACATTTGTTATGAGTAGGAACACTTTGGCATTCTCTGCCTGCAACCCCAAAGCAAGAGATCTCCAGTTAATGCATTGATTCCTAATGATGGAAGTGGCTTGGGGGAGAAGGAAAGGGAAATGGGAGGAAGAAAACCATTTTGTTTACAACCTTTAGGAATTTTTTTACTTAGGGCCTTTTAAGAGGGAGATCTACAGACAGATCACACTGTCCCTGTCATATTTTTGCCACAGGCTCTTTATTTCTGCTTAGAAATGGTCTCATTAATCAAATGTTCTGGGAATGCATGTGATCAGTGGTATCAAAATCACTAATCATCATTAAGAAGCAATGAAAATTCATTTTTGCCTGCAGTTTGCTAGACCTTACTTACAGCAGAAGACATTTTCCCACCTTCTCCCCAGCTCTGAGCCAAAGGCTGGCAGGAACACCAGGCAGCTGCAGGCTCCAGGAGAGGGTTGCCAGTTCCGAAGAGGAAGACCAAGAAAAGCAGGTCGTGTGGGCTCCATCTCAAGACACCAGAAAAATTGGGAATAGCTGCAAGGCTTACTATGGAGGGATAAGTGTTTGGGATTAGCTGTTGTACCCCAACTCAGCATGGCTGAACAAAGCCTCGGCTTCAGGTGTCCTGTGTCCATCTAGGTGAGCACTTCCACTCGAACTCCCTGTGGCTAAATTGCTCTGAGCCGCTTGAAATTATTTGGATCAAGCAACTAACAAATCTACAAGTGAAGGAGGAAGAGCACACAAGGAATTCAGCAATTTTCAGCATCCTCCTCATTCACCCAACACCTACAGCACACCCTGGCTCTTGAGGGGTGCAGGGCTGGCAGGGTGATGGGAAGAGATGGAGCTCTCTGGATGACGGCTGTGTTAGGAGCTCAGAGCATCACCACCGCCACCGCTCCCACACCTAAATCCTGTCACAGCTGCTCTTTCATCTGCCCTCCCCGAGCTGTGACAGAGGCAAGAGCTGATCCTGAGGAAACAGCGCCCAGCACGGGCGGGAGCCGGGGCCGGGGCTCTGCAGGCTGGGAGAAAAATGCTGAAGTGGGGAGGGAGAGGGGAGCTGGAGAAAGTGTTTTTCTACTTGAAAAATGATAAAATTTTGATAACTTCAAGCCAGCTCAACCGGCAGACAGGCGGCTTAGACAAATGTATAAAACATCAAAAGGCACAGGATGGAGAGCGGTGCCGGAGAGCTCCAAATATAGATCCCTGCAATGTAATTCATTCCTGAAGCAGAAAGGGGAACTTTGCCATAACATGTTGTGTTGCAGCCCCATTTCCATGTGTGCAATGAGCCAAGATGAAAAGGATTGCAGAGACCTGTGCATCAGTCTCAGAGATTGAATGAAAAACCCCACAAAAATTAGACACGTGCATAAGAAGTTAACAGGAGGATATGCTCAAAGTGTGCTGAAACATTTTGCAGCTTGCTAAAGAGAGAGAAAAAAATCCCCACCCCAAATTCTATCATGTGAAGACTTTGAAATCACGACAAAGATAGAAAGGATAGATTTGGAATTCGGGTTTTGCAGCTCACAGTGTAAGGTGTTTAACTGTTTCATTTGCTGCAGTGTAACTACAAGGGGATTATTTATTGCTGCTGGGAGGAGCAGGGCACAGCCGCTCCGAGGACGGCAGTGTGCCACAGAGAGAGCCTTCCCAAGGCACGAAGCTCTGCTCCTGGAAAAGCAGGAATGCTCCCGACCGCCGGCGGGAGACGAGGCGCGATTCCTGTCTGCGCTTGAGCACGTGCTCAGGGGGGCCTCGAGTCCTCTCGACATCAATTGCTTAAAGAAAAAAATCAGTGGAACTTGAAGATGCTCTCCCAGCTCCTTTGCCCTTAACAGTGCTTGAGGGTTTTTTTCTAAGCTCATCCTCCAGCTGGAGAAGAGACCCCAGTGCTGCCAAGGGACCCCTCCGAGCCCCCAAAAGGGCTGATCTCCCTCTGGCACGGGGCTGGTTGGAGCCCGTGCGCTACCGGGGCTCTCGTGCTCTGCCCACGGCAGCAGGAGCCTGACACAGGACAAGGCACCTCCTGGCAGCATAATTACACATTTGTCTTTTCTGGAATTACCAGCTAATTTATTCCTTCTGACTCGGGCAATCCTTTTCCATAAGCTCTAAATTTTACTGATTCATCTGGCTTTCATTTCTGTATCAATCAACAGCAGAAGTTCTCTTGATAAGCAAGTGGGTGTAGGGAGAATCTCATGATTAGTCAATTCTAATTAATGTCCACTTAGAGTAATTATTAGCAGGGTTTAATAATTTGTAATTCTGATCTCACTAAATAACCAGAAATTATTACAAGGAATGCTCAGCTGAGAACATAATTAACCATTGGTGCATAGATCTTGTTTGGGAATGGTGTGGCAGCCGACAGGATCCTAAATGCTGTCAGCAAACAGCACTCATAGCTATCTACAGATATGAATGGTACTAAACTTTTACTAATTCTAAAATAAAGCTCTAATTAGGCAGTTTAAAATACTGCTGTGTTTTTCATAGGATCACAGACTGGTTTGGGTGGGAAGGGATCTCAAAGCTCATCCTGTTCCATACCCTGCCATGGGCAGGGACACCTCCCCCTAGACCAGGGTGCTCCAAGCCCTGTCCAACTTCCAGGGATGGGGAAACTTTATCACAACCCACGAGGCAAATGTAACAGGGCAGTTCCCAGTGCTGTGCCGGGAGAAGCTCCAGCCTTACAGGACCTGGGTGTCCGTGGGAGACAGCAAAGCTTCAGCCCGATTCCTGCCCATGGGATGCTCCCAACCACACCCAAAAGGTCCCCCAGAGGCAGCGTGAGGTGCAAGTGGTACCATCCAAACCAGTTTTGGATCTCTGTGTGTTTTCTGAAGAAATTAGGACACAATTCTTTCTTTTTCCACATAAAACTTGGGCCCAGGCACGTGTGCTCCTTGTGTCCCAGCAGAATCCTTAGCCAGGGCTTAAGGGAAGAGCAAATCTGCCCCGATGGGATTGAAGCTGCATTTCCAGAGCAGCCTGAGCCTTTCAAACCTGCAGTGTGGAGCGCCAAGGCACTGAGCAGACCAGGCAGGGCACCACAGCAGCTGGGTTATCTCCACAGGAGCCATTAAGAGCAGGGAACAGGAATTAGGAAGCTTTGATCAGCTTTGGGGATGAGGAGTAAATGTGCACCTAATCTCCGAGCAGGAGCAGAAAGCTTCCACAGTGAGCATTTGTGTTCCTATTGGTGTGATTGTTAATTGTACAAATTAGGCAAAGATAAAAAAAAATCATTAAAGTGCAATCATAGCAGTGATACTGGTTTATGGCTATATAAGTACATTAAAAGACCAACTTTGTAGGTCTTTATGTGCTTAATAAAGCTGAATAATTTACCAGAAAAAGATCTGTGGTGGCAGCAGCAAAGTGAATTTTTTATCTCTATTTGACTTCAGGCATACTCCAGGTATAGAAAGAAAATACATTACTATATTTCAGATCACACGTTTCCATATTGGGATGAGGAACAACAATTCTAGGGCAGAAAAAAAGTTAAAAAGAGAATGATGTGCAGATTCTCTCTCCCTCACAGCATGGTGTGGGGTTGAAAGGATTGCTGCACCTCACTAGCACCGTGCCTGCTTTCCATCTTAATCCTTCCCCATCCTTCTCCTCCCAGGGTGAAAGGGGAGGAAAAGTTCTGTGATCAGATTCGTTTCTTGCAAGTAGGAGCTGCTCATGTGAGGTCCTGTTTCTGTGGGAAGTGGTTTCCTCTGCAAACGTGTGTCTGGCTGTCAGCACAGCCATTAAGAGGCCTTGTGGCACAACAGAAAACGTTCAGTGCAAAATCCAAAAGCTCATTAAAATACTGGAAGGTGCTCAGCAATCTGCAAGCACACGTGGGATGGTGCTGGTTGCTCTGCCTCCTCCAGGGCCGAGGCTGGAGATGCTTCTGTTTTGGCTTCTCACTCTCCTCCCCCAGCGAGACCTCCCAGGACATTTTCCCCAGTGTTGTAACCCTCGAGAGCAGGTGTTGATTAAGGACATTCTCCCAAAGGAATCTGCCAAAAAATGCAATAGAACTTTCGTTGGGTTTAGTCCTTTAATATTTTCCCCAGTCTTTATATTTCCCTGCCTACCCACTCATTCCAGCAGGTCCATGGAGCAGGGTCAGGCTCTGGCCAGGTGGCCTGGCCTGGCTTGTCCTGTCCCCATGGGGTGCCCAGATCCTCTCCCCATGGCCCTGTCCTGCTGAGGGGCTGCCCAGGACGCTCCAGGGAGTGCATTTCCCACCCAGCTCATCTTTGACTCCATTCTGTTTATTTAGTAACGAGGCCAAGAAGCCCCAGCACTGTGAGATGATGTATGGCATGTCCCAATCCTCAGGGATTAGAGGACTTTATGTTAAAACTGACAATTAGTTAAACAGTGCTGTGTTTGTGGCTGAATAATTGCCATACCCAAAAGCGTCCCCCATCAGCATCCTGTGCTGAAAATGCCATGCATCATAAAGAAGGGGTTTAGCCTGGCTCTTTTGCAGCAATCCCTGGAGACAGAAAAGGAATCAATAATAAATTTAAAATCTGGCAGGTTTCAGGCTGCTTGAGCTCCTGAAATCAGAGCCCCCCTCAGCCGAGACACTCGGGCTGTAAGGACAAGCAAACGCTGATGAAAATGTTGTTTCCACATTCACTCCACTCGATAAAAGGTACAGAAGGCTGAGATTAATGTCCCACTGCTCCCATCGAGCCTTACAGGTATATGGGAGGTGCAGACTCCAAAAATTCTTGGCAAATTAGGATTATTTCGGCTTGTCTGCAGAAGGTCCCTGTGCTGTGTCCAAAGGCAGGGAGCCTGCCAGGGATACAGCAAGACATGGAGCAGCAGGGCTGTGCTTTCCCTGGGTTTAGAGAGGGCTGGACACCAAAACCCCACATTTCCAAGTGCTCAGGAGCTCGGGCAGATATTAGATTTATATTTAGCTTCATTTCCATAAGCAGACTGACATTTTATTTAGGAATTTCTGTCGGATTGAGTGGATGAGACCAAATACATGGTCCATGTGAGCACATGGAAGCACCAAAGCAGTTGTGTTGAAAGACACATGAGGATCTCAGGCACAGGGTGGGATTTCAGGATTGTTCTGTGCATGGCCAGGAGCTGGACTTGGTGATTCTTGTGGGTTCCTTTAAGCTCAGAATATTCCGTGGTTGTGTGCTGTGTGTGCACACTGTGAACATCCAGGTGCAGGTGCCTGTGCACGCAGAACAGAGATTTATCAGGAATGGCTGGTTAGCAGAAAGGAGAAAAGAAATGAGAAATATGTTTAAGAGCGGATGCGGATCAATAATTCCATAGAAAAAGTGTATGGCCTATGTATGTGACAAGAAATGGAAATTTTCAGCCGAAAAAGTCTGTTTTTTGTTTCAGCAGGTCCCCATTTCCTCTCCCTTGTAATGTTACTTTATGCAGTTTCAGGTCTCCAACACCTGGGAGACAATCAGTGAAGTGTTTTCACTTTTCCTAACAGGAACTCTGTTTAATTCTTAAAATAACCCTTGTAGCTCTTTGCTAGTGCCAGTGCTCATCCCTCCCTGCTCCCCTCTGCTGCAGGCTGAGGCTGGGGCAGCTCAGACGTGCAGGGTGCCCATGGACAGCCCAGGGCTGTGCTGTGCTGGCTGGGACAGGGGACCACGCAGCCACAGCCTTCCCCAGCGTGTCCCCAGCCCCTCTGATGGCTCCAGGATGGCTCCCAGTCCTCCCAGTCCCTCGCTGCTGGAACAACAGCTACTCTTCACTCAGGGATTTTATGGAAGTAGCTTAACCACTTGAAGTTATTTTAAGGATCTGGGGGGGAAACCACAAGCCCTGAGCTCCCGGTGCAGCTCCTCCGAGCTGTAACCTTGCTGGGTAAATCCAAGGTTGCAGCACCTAAGCACTTAAGAGTCCATTCAGCATTGCTGGAAGCTATTTCCTATTCCTCTTTTTGTCTTGCTGATTTATGTTATTGCTGAGGAACGAAGTGTTAAGAGTAAATCAATACCTCGTGGCGAGGCTGCTGTGGCCAGCAGTGGATTTTTGTCGCTCGCAGTGTCAGGGCACGTGGCAGCCCCACGTTAACTTGGGTTCCTGCAAAGCTGTGGCCTGATCCCGGGAGCCAGGGGCTGTGTGGGACACTCCCTGCTCCCTCCTTCACCCAAACCCCTCTGGCCACGGCCGCGTGTGCGCTCAGCGCCCGCGGAGACGGCGACGGGATCCAGAGGCATCTGGACGGTGCTTCCAAAAATAGCTTATTGCCATTGATGGGCCAGATCGAAGCAAGGAGGGCTGGAAAGCACCCACGTGGAGAAACAGGTACGAGGTAGAGAGAAATCGTGGCAGTCAGGGATGGGGCACAGGGGCAGGCAGGGAGGTCCCTGTGGAGTACAGGGGAGTGGGTGAGGAGTCAGCTGAGGCGAGGGAAATGTGAGGATGGGATGGGATGGGATGAGAGATGAGGAATGAGGATGGGAGAAACACCTTCTCTGGGAGCCTGTGGGGTACCTGCTGCTGCCATTCACCTGCCACTCTCCAGGGATGGGGTCAGAGGCACTTGGTAAAAATTAGTCAATAATTTCTTCTTCTCAGAGTCCATCTAACTCAGGGTTAAAAGGCTGCTCTGGCCCAGCTCTCGGCAGTGCCAGGAGCTCAGTGCCAGCATGGAAGAGCTGCCTTTCATCTTTGGAACCATCCAGGCATCCTCCAGGACTTCTTTAGCTGCTTTCTGGCCTCATCACACTGGGAAGATGATCCACAGTGCCCCACGCCGTGTGTTCAGCGAGGGCGTTGGCATCCCAGGGGCTGTGGAATATTTATAGGAAATTATACAGCTGGTTGAAAGTTTGCTATTGCTTTTTCTCCCCCAAGAAATTCTTGTCCTTTCGAAACCCAAAGCAAAACAGTTTAAATAGATCAAGACTTGCTTCCAACGCAGCTTGCGGTGTGTCTTTCCCCAAACTAGAGGACATTCTTTCAGAATGCATTACCCGGTGTCATTTGTCCCGATTCCTCCCCATTGACAGGCGTGAGTCAAGACAGATCAGCCTCCTGCTCCCTCCCATCCATCCGTGCTGAACACGATGGCTTTGACCTTCACCTGGCAGAGCTCCCTGGGCATCAGCTGCAGGGCCCCCGGGCACTCTGAGGAAGGCAAATGCCATCTCTAGATGGCACAGGGTGCCCAGAGAAGCTGTGGCTGCCCCATCCCTGGAAGTGTCCAAGCCCAGGTTGGAGCAACCTGGGATAGTGGTAGATGCCCCTGCCCACAATGAGATGAACTTTCAGATCCCTCCCAACCCAAACCAGTCTGGGATTCTGTGATCTTCCTTTCAGAGAAAGGAAAGGGAAGAACAGAAGAGTTAAGTTGTGGCTGAACAGGCTGCTCTGCAGCAGGAATTCCTGCCCATGGGCACCTCAGGCAGGTACTACTTGGACCTAACCCTCCCAAACCCAAACCTCAGCCCCGGGGCTGCCCCACTGCCAGGGCTGCAGCCTGAGGGTGGTAAAAGGATTTTAGGGCCAGTCCTTGGTACCCAGAGTTGTTTTCACCAGTTCTTTGCATATTTTCCTCAATTTTTTACAACTTATCTGCAGTCAGACTTGACTCTTCAGCCAGTGAATGTGTGCACGTGTATGAGACAGAACACACCTTGAGGCACCCTGGGGGAGCAGCCTGATGCCATCATTCCCATGGCATCAGCTCTGGGGGATGTGTCACAGCTCACTGGGACAGGCACACACCTCATAAGGCTCAACAAGTCTTGTAAATATAAAGACGAAGCTCCCTCTTTCCTCCAGCAAGATGTTGCTGCTATTTAAGGTCTATTATCCTCCCTCTGCTCACACATTGCTACCATCAGTGTTAAAAATGGGCTGGGTGTACAGAGAAGAGAAGAGACCCCCAGGGTAGCAATTACTAGAACTGAATTGTCTGATGCAAAAGGCAGCATTACCCTGGTGTAATTTGATCATAAAATAAATTGCATTGCCCATAAACTTGCTGAATGCTGGAGTTTCCCCCTGAGTTGTTTCCATGCATTTGGAGCCAGAAGGACTGCAGGGAAATAGCCCAGCTCCGGCCACCGCCACTCTGAGACTCCAAGGAAAACTGTCATGGAACAAGTGAATATTCATAATGCGATTAAACTCATCTCTGACATGGTGCCAATGCTGATCTTCCCCAAACAGGCTTGGATGGGAACTGTGTGGAAAATGTGCCCACGCTCTTGAGCAGCAGCTCCGGGGTCCCTTGCCTTGTCAGCTGCGGGGCTGGAGGGCTGCTGTTGTCCAGGTAAACACACCTTGGGGTCCCGGTCTCCTTCCAGGCAGGTCAGTAAGAGGCAGTTGTACCTCTCCACAGCGTGACTCTGTTCTAACCTCACCAGCTTTGAGCAGGTCAGTGTTTGCATAGGGAACCTGCCAGGGAAAAAGCAATAAGAAAGGTGTTTATCCACCAGTGTGCTCTGATAATGAACCGGAGCCCAGTTTGATGCTAGGAGCCATCGCTACATTTTAAATTAAACTGAAACTCCAATTATTTGTGGTTGTCAGAAATCTCAGCATAAAAAAACAAATCTGCTGTCCCGGCAGAAAGCTGGGTGGGTGCTGTGCTGGGCTCTGCCTTCGTCACCTTTTGGCTTTTATGGCTATGGATTGCTGCAGATAATATCTGGGGAATGCTAATTGCATCTCTAGTTCACTGCTATGTGGTGATCAGATACGAGGTGAGAAACAGAAGTGGCTGGAACAGAAGAGCTGCTGTAAACCAGCAGAGTTTGCACTGTCAGGCAGGCTCTTGTATCCATAGTGTCTCTCTCAATTTATTTTCTGTACTTTCTGTAAGAATCCAAAGTAGCAACCAGATTCTTGTAAAAGAGGGAGAACATCCCCCAGGCTCCTGGAGCTGAGGATCTGAGCTGCTTTCCCTGTCTCCCTCCTGTCCATGCACTGGGAGTGAAGAGAGAAAAGAGAGAGTATTTCATCTGGAAGGGACCTACAAGAGTGCTGGCTGAGGCAGCCCTGCTGCTCCTTCCCAGAGCCCTTCCAGCTCCCCACAGCTCAGCAATTTTGGGTGCTGTGAAAAGCACCCAGTGCCCCCCATCTCCTGCATCTCTTTCTCTGGTTGCTTTTGTCACCTCTGTTGTGCATCCAGCTCCCACTGTGGGAGCAGCAGGTTTCCATTTACAGCCCCATGGTCTGTGTTAACCCAAGGGTATCTGGATGATGTTGGTTAAAAACCTGAGGCAGAAGCTGCAGCAGAAGCAGGGACGAGAATCCACTCTCAGACTCTCTCCTGGCAGACCAGGAAGGCTGCAGGAAAGCAATAGTTTGATAAATTAGAGGTCCTTTGATGACAGACCAACTTCTTGTGGTTATGGAGAGATATGTGAGATCTGGAAGGATGATTTGGGGAGAAGGTCCCTCATTTATGTGCTGACCACTCCTTTCAGTGGGGGTAGTAGTTATGTTTGCCTCTGCTCCCTTTGGGGTTTATTAATCACAAATTTAATAACTCATTAGGATTAATGAATTCAGTTGGAGGTTACTTCCAGGTTAGCCTCATGACGAAATAAATGGCATTGGAAATCCAATTAGACACAATCATACAATAATTATATAAGAACATAATCCCCTCTCTGCAAAAGCAGGACAGGTGCAGCATTTCAAACCTTTTTTCCATGGAAAACCACTGGATTACATGCAGTCAAATGGGATTTGCAGCTGTAAATTCATGCATTCATGCTTATCCTAAGGTGGTGGTGGAATAGCAATTGCTGAAGACAAGCCCAAAGATAAGCACACTTTCAGGGTCACAGGCAGGAGACCTGAGCTTATTAAAGTATGTTCTAATACTTTTCAAGTTATTTTCCTTTCCCTGGTGTGCTGTGTAGGCCATGAATACAGAGGTTCAGAAATTCCCTGTTATTTTTATAGAGATACTGCTAAATCTGTTGACCCTGAACAGGTCTTGCAAACAGAGAGATTTTTATAAAAGGCAAGTGAAAAAAGAAATGAAAAGGTTTCACATCTTTGAAAATAGATCATGGAAAAGCATCTAAGGACCGAGCATCTTCCCTGTTAATAAACTGCAGTGCTACACACATGGAACTTGCTGTGAGACACTGCTGCATTTTAGGGAGCTGGGATGGAGGTGCCAGGGAGGTAGGCAGACAAGGTGGTTTAAACACTCTGAATACGAGCAACTAATTTCCCTGAAAAGCAGCTGAGACCAGAGAACATCTGAAAGATGAATGACTTAGTGTCTTTTGACCCAAAATAATAGTTCCTTTTGCCCCAGCTTTCACATCCTTCCTCCTGGGCTGGAGGGAAGGCAATGGAATATTTTGCCGCAGGTTACAACAGCAGTGACAGGAAAATAACTGGGAGCAGCTGAGCTTGGCCGCGCTGTGAGCTGGAGTTGGCCCGGTCTGGAAAGCAGCTGGAAAGCAGGTCCCAAGGAGTAATTACCACTACCTGGAGTCATGAACAGCCGCTCCACAAGAAAAGAGTGGGCACGCTGTGGTGTTATTACCTCCTGGTCCTTCATGCCAATTTTCTGATTAATAACATCCCCAGCCACTTGATGCACTATTGATTCTAAATTCAATAAGAAGAACTGGCAGCTTCTGGCAAGATCACGTCATTTTTCCTCAAAAAATTTTCCCTAATATTCAACCTGAGCCTCCCCTGGCCCAGCCTGAGACCGTTCCCTCTCCTCCTGTCCCTGTTCCCTGGGAGCAGAGCCCGACCCCCCCGGCTGCCCCCTCCTGTCAGGGACTTGTGCAGAGCCACAAGGGCCCCCCTGAGCCTCCTTTTCTCGAGGCTGAGCCCCTTTCCCAGCTCCCTCAGCCGCTCCTGGGGCTCCAGACCCTTCCCAACTCTGTTGCCCTTCTCTGGGAAGAGAAGCCCAACCAATAAACAAAAGCTGTTCAGATCCATTAACAACCTAGGAGAGAAAGGCAAATATGTAACAGTGAGCAGAAGGCAGCTCAGAAAGTGTGGAGAAGCCAAGAAATATTGAGCTTTGATCCAGAGAGAGTATTTCAACAAACGCTGAATGCTTTGCAAATATTCCGTACTTGCAGGAGCCAAAACACATGGCAAGGGAGGAGTAATGATGCCCGAAGCTCCAGGGTGGGCAGCAGGAACGGGTTCCAGCACACATCTTCTGCTTCTTTGGCACTAGGAAAAGCATCCTTTACCTCAACACGGTTTTCCACAGGAGCTGCCGCCACTGGCACCTCTGAACTGGGAACAAGGCAGCTCCTTCTCAAAGCTGCATCTGTGCCACGTATTTCTGAGCAGGGGGAATATCAAGAATTTTGTTTCTTAAAATGATGCAGGAACCAGAAAAGTGAGTTTTTTCTCACTTTTTGGAAGAGAGTTTAATTCGGTCAGGGCTGGATTTTCAGGGGTTACTGTAGGGAGGGAGAGAGGAGATGGAAAGCACTGCTCTGGGTGTGAGTGCTCAGCTCCTGCAGCCCCTGGGCAGGAGGTGACGTAAAACCCAGGCATTCCCATTTTCTCCTTTCAGATTTGCTCAAAGACAGCCCCACCACGACCTACCTGTTTTGCTGGGGCAGCTTTGCCCAGGGCTACCCAAACTGTGGCAGGGTCTGGGCAGTGCCAGGTGAGGTGAGGCTTTATCCCAGCACATCCTGCACTGAGCGGCATCACGGAGCAAGGGAGCCCCAGGACTGAGGCACTGGCATAAGCACATGCAAATATGGGGAGCTGAGAATCAGTAAAAGCCCAAGAAACAAACAAACAAGCAAGAAAAGGAGCACCTGGTCGTTGAAACTGGGCTCTGTGTCCAGCCCGACCTGCCATCCTCACCAGCATCCTCTAATAAAGAGAATAAAAGAGGTTCTCTGTCTGCTCTATTGAGACCTTCAAATTTTCATCTTAATGGGACGTGGTGCCTGACAGATCGAGCTCCACTGAGCAGCTCATTGTAAATTCAGATGCGGGCTCTGGGGCTTACTCGAGCCACCGAGCCCATTTCCTCCCCTTGTTCGCTGGCTGGGCAGGGAGTGATGACTGCGCGGTTTGTCAGCACCGGGCTCCAATCTCCGCAGCCTCCGCCGTTCTCCTGCCTCCCACCCAGCCAGGCGTGTGCAGGGCCGGGGCTGCGTGGGCTGCGGGGATGCAGAGCTGGGGGTGGGAGGAGGATGGACTCGCTGCTCTTGGGGGACAGATTTCATTTCACACGGGCAATCGCGTGTGCAGCGGGCAGAGGGCAAGCACAGAGGGGCTGTCGGCAGGCAGGTGTCCTGCTGGGTCCTGCTGAGTCCTGCTGGGTCCTGCTGGGTCCTACTGGGGGGCCACAGGGACCCTCCTGCGGGGCAGCCCCCGGCCCAGCCCGGCGGAGCTCGGGACCAGCCACCAGCTCCTGTCCTTGCTGTTCCCGGCTCCCCGGGAGCTGGAGGAGAGAGAGCCTCATGCACTCCATAAAACCGTGTGCCAGCATGCCTGAGGAGGGAGGAAGAGTGTGAGAGCCACAGGAACAGCAGCAGGAGCCGCTGTCCCCAGAGCTTTGTGCCTTGAGCCCTCGGTGGTGCTTAGCAGAGTGGAAGAGGAGGGCTCATGGCTGAGGAACTGGGAATTGGCTGGAGAAATGACTAGAAAACACTGGGAAATGGGCAGCGGGGAAGCACCGAGGCTGAAGATCAGGCTGCAGGGAACCTCATTGGCATTTCTGCCTCTGCAGGCACAGGTGGGGCTCAGAGCGGGCAAAATGCCCCACAGGTCACAGATTCTTTTCATTCCTTCTCCCTGTTAGTCCCAGGCTTCTGAACACTAAAAACACATCGATTCTTCCAATTTGAAAGGAAAAAGGCAGTTGTCTCCTACTGAGTGGGAATGCAGTTCTGCCCATGGTTAGATTTTTGGCCAAATTCAGCAAAGGGAGACCATGGTTTTCTTTTAGATATGTTTTGCCATGTGAAAGCCAGCCCCAAAAATACTAATTTTGCTGCTTTATTTATTTATTGTTGCTGATTTTCAGCAGTCTCTGGGCTATGAATTATGTAGAAGATGCATAGCAAATGAGCTGAAGCGCTGGCAGGTTTAGCACGGCTCCCCGAGCCGGGTGTCCAGCTCCACCTGTCTGCAGCAGCTCCTGCAGCAGCTCCCTCTCATCCCACCACCCTCCCGGAGTGTGGACGTGGGGGCTTTCTGACAACCCCTGGGCAAAGGGGATGACAGCGCCGGCATTCCCCGTGAGGCTCTCCAGGGTGATGATTCCCGGGGTGGGTGCGTGAGCTTCCACTGCCACTTGGATCACACATCCACGCACCGTGTCCAGACCGACCAAATAGATCAGCCCAGTCATATAAATCTAACCACGAAATCAAGGCCATGGATTCTCTCCTTAAAAATCAATTCTCATTTGTGCCTTGGAGCCTGGAAGCTGCGCTGACTTCCTCCTCTCGGAGTAGCTGGCACTTAGCACTTGCTTTTTGTTTTTTAACCCCTAAGTTCTAGCTTTTATTTTTTGTTGTTGTTAAATCCACATTTAATCTTGCATTTGTGTGCACCAGGGAATAAGAGAAAGGTTTTATTACTTGCATTATTTATGAATGATATAATTTCAGGGCATCTGTATTAAAGTAAGGTTCTGAGTGGAAAATAATATTAAACAAGACAAGTGTGTATATTTGTTTCATAAATCCATAAAACCTGATTAACAATGCTGCTCCTAATGCTGGGTTGATCATTAGAAGACTTCCTGTATCTGGACCAGGGTGCTGCACTGGAGGCTTTGATGCATTAGGACAGAGCCCTGCAAAGCTCTGTACGCTGAAATTTGTGATGCAGCAGGGTATGATTTAACCAAGGCTTTGCTTTTGGGTTTTTAATTATTTTTTATTACTATTTCTTTCTCTGTGAATTTCAGAGCTGATTAACAATACAAGAGATGGAAACTTTGCTGTGTTCTGCCAAAGCAGCTGCTGGCTCCCAAAGCAAGGCTGATGCTTTGTGTTTCCTCCTCAGGTTTTCTCACTGAATTTGTGGCTGTTCCATCCCACTGCTCCCTGTGAATGGTTTCCAGCAAACACCACCCCTTCCCCTGCTGCGAGGCTGGGGTGCTCTGGGGTGACTTTCTGTAAGTGCCAGCAGCTGACAACCCACTGGGCAGTGGGACAGCCAGAAAATAGAGTTTTCTATCAATTTCACGTATTATTTGGTAGCAAAGACAGAATTCCAAAGTTAAGCCTGAAGAGTAAAGGGCAGATTAGGACATTTTCCTGGGTACAGTTAATGAACTGTCGGCCCCCTTTGGGGCTCCTTTCAGTGCCGAGTGCTGGTAATTTATTTCCTTGAGAACAGGATTTGTCAGTCTGGAGGGGACAGACTCTGTCAGCTCCGAAGGTTTCCCAGAGCCTGTGTGACAGAACGTGGTGATGTTCTGCCTGTTACCAAAACCTCACCTCCAGAGCCCCCAAATCTGACCCAGAGCTCTCGCTGCTCATGCTCCGTGGAGTCACTGAAACCTGAGTGATGCTGGGCAAGAGCCAGAGGTTAAAGAACACTCCTGGGGGGCTGCAAGTAGTGGCTGCTCAGAGAAAGAAGGAAATATTTTTGCTAAGAAAAATGAAAGGATTTCAAGAAATTCATATGCAGCTCAGTGACACAGCAAGTGTGACTCCCTTGCAGTGAGACTCTCCATATGACTCCTCCACAAGTGGTGATAGAGAGAATTTTCTGCTGAAAAAAATTAGCCTGAAGGTGAAAACTTCAAAGGGGCTGAACTCTGAATCCAGCAAGAGACTTATGCACATCGTGGAGCTGAGAGGAGCAAGTGTTGATAAAGCACTTCAAAACCCTGCCAAGCCTGTGATCAGCTTCCTCCCGCGGCAGGAGCCGGGCTCTGGCCAGCCCTGAGCACCAGTGGGGACCAAATGCTGATGAAACGCTCTGAAATCCCCCAGACAAAGTGTGTGGCAGGGGAGGATGGGAGGAGAGCAGAGTGTCTGGGGCAGGGTGGTGCTGGGCAGGTTAAGGGAACACTTGGGGAGCCTGAGCTGCCAGCCCTGACACCCCAGGGAGGAGGGTGTGAGCACAAAGTACCCAGAGCTCCTGGCCCCCATGACCCCATTTCACCTCTCCTGGAGTGTCCTGAAGGGAAGAGTCACCTTGTTCAGCCCCAGAACTGTGGCTGGAGTGACAAATCAAAGTGAGGTGAGCAACAGCTGCTCCCAACTTCTCTGGGAACGGGGCCACCGCCGTTGGGATGATTCATCTGAGCCTCGGTGCCTGAAGTCCCTTGTTGGATGCTGCTGCTCCTTGGGCAGGTGGAGCATGTGAGAGGAGCCAGCCCCTGCTCAGCCCCTGCCGTGTCACCAGGGCACAGCAGTGACACCCTGCAGCCTGGAGGTCGCCTCCGCTTTCCAGTCCTTCCCCCTTGGAGAAATGGAATTTCTGTATTGCTGGCACATGAAAGAAATAGGAGTTTTCTTGCTGCAAGCCATAGAAAGCAGGCTTCATTCAGTTCCTGAATAATTTAGAATACAAGCCTTTGATTAATTTCATGAGAAAAAGGAAACAAAGTTAGCTATAACTATAGGCCATTCAAAGTATGGATTGCCAGAAAAATGTGCAAAGCGCTGTCATGAGAGGATTAATTACACAGATTAAATATTTTATAAGTTAAATAATGTGTATTTTTTGGAGACAAAATGGAATGTCATTTTTTCCCCCAAGACAGGGAAAGTAACTGTATTCACTTCCATTTAGCCCACAGAGCAACACAGACTCCAATGACAGAGGAGGATGGATCAGGGCTGTAATTCCCAGCTGGCACCAAAATCTATATTCTGAGCAGCATTTTATCTTCTCCCCGAGAGCCAGCTCTGAGCTTTCAAGTCTCTGTCACTTGTGAGGTTCTTCTAGGGGGAGAAGAAAAGGGTCCTAGCAATTGTTATTCTCTCTATTATAGTCTTCCAAATCTGGAAGGAAAATGGACTGTGTAGAGTGATTTTAATTATTGTGTTATTGTCCTGGAGGATAATGGCAGAGCCTTTCAAACTGTCTTCCTTTTTCCTTTACAGAAAGGAAGACCTGAAGCCAATTTCTGCCTCTGAACTGTCCAGAAGGCTGAATCCCTCTGCAGAAGAGTTTGCTCCGTGGCACGCAGGGCACGTCCAGCCGCTCCCCCAGGGGAGTCCCTGCCAGAGAAATGGATGCAGGGGAGGTTTTCCAGCCATCACGCAGGTTTGGCCTATGATTCCATGATTCTATGATTCCATCCCAACAGGAGCATCAGTCTTCGTGCTGGTTTTTATTG
Organism: Eulacestoma nigropectus; assembly: GCA_013397775.1. NCBI lineage: Eukaryota > Metazoa > Chordata > Aves > Passeriformes > Eulacestoma > Eulacestoma nigropectus. Next base: position 403,582 of record VZTE01002021.1, on the reverse strand, counting down.
CTTGACTCAAGTCCAGAACATCTGACAGCTATTACATTTTCTTCCTATTGAAATTGTTATATTTCCTAAAAGTTAAGAATGAACAGACCCCCCCATGCCTGTATAATCTTCTGCACTGGGAGCTGATGTGCATCTTAATAAAGACATGGAGGAAATCGCCCTTGTGAGGCAAAAGAGGGACAGAGCCCAGTAATGAGCCTGAGCCAACGCTGTGCTCTAATCTATAGCAATTAAATTGTCTGCTTTGCATTGAGCAACGAGAGCTGCTGAGGAATGGTGATGCAGTCAGAGGTACTCCTGTGAGCCTTTCATCTTTAAGTGTTTCTTCTGAATTTTGACAAATAAATTTTGCTGAAGCTCTTTAAGTGTTGAAACAGAAGGTGGGGCTTAGTTTCATGTGAGGCAGTCGTATAAGGATTAATTTGTTTTCAGTGTGATGCCCTGGAACTTCTGATGATGCGACTCAGAGTGCAACTTGGGCTTCCATCAGGTTTAGATGGGATATTAGGGAAAATTTATTTCCTGAAAGGGTGGTCAGGTATTGGAACAGGCTGCCCAGGGAAGGGGTGGAGTCACCATCCCTGGAAGTGCTCAGAGGAGTGTGGATGTGGCACTTGGGGCACACAGGATGTGGGGAGTGCAGCACTGCTGATGCAAGGGTTGGATTCAGATCTTTTCAGCCTTGATCATTCCATGATTCTGTTACTGGGCAGATTCAGGAAGCCCAGTTAGTGGGAAGTCTTCTCAGATAGAAATAACTCCCTGCTCTTATCTGCATTTTGAATCAGTGATTTTCCTGTCCTGCCACTGCCTGTTCTGTCCCTGGGGGAGGTTCTTCCCACCCTGGGCTCTGGCACCTTGTGCCAGCTCCTCCTCAATCCCTGTAACCTCCTCCACCACCTTGCTGCATTCCAGATGCCACCGCAGTCCTCGTTTTATCTCCTGCAAAGCCTTTCCCTGGTGAGGCCTCTCCTCTCCCAATGCAGCCACTCAGAGCACCCAGGCTGCTCAAGAACATCCTTTGGCAAAGGCACTGAAGCGGTGTGTGGGAAGATGGAGCTGAGATGGAGCAGAAAATCCTCCACCCCTGCTCTGTCTGGGTGTTATCCCTCCCTGGCATGAGCCAAACCCTGCTCTGCCTGATCCTGCTTGCTCCAGGTGCTCCCGCTGGGAGCAGGACCCCAGCCTGGGAGGCAGGGAAGGGTCACCCCATACATGTGCACGGTTGCTCCTTCAGTAATTTCTCATCCTTGTCCCATTTGTGCCACTCTTTCCTTGAGAAAAGGGAGTTTAGAGGCAATTTGCCTTGGAAAATTACAATTATGTTATTGATTGGGTAAAAAGGAACTGTTTTATTAAAGCTTAGAATCCTGCATGTTTCTTTTCCTTACAAATATCCTATTACATGCTCAGAGACCACCCACACGCTTTACTGCTTTTACATTTGCCCAGCAATCTTTCATGCCAGTTGACTTTTCATTTCCAAATCCCTTTCTGCATTAAACACAGACCCACACACTCCAACCCATTTTGCTTTGAAATAAATCATAAGTCCGTGCCAGAAATGACTTGGGGTGTTCTTCAGAATTTGTAAGCAGCACTAAAGTCTTGTGGGAAATGTCACAAAGTGTTGCTCTGAATTTATTAAATAGTTTCTTATCTTAAATGTCTATATTCCTGTAGACAGCCTGACAGTGTTTCTACCTGTAATGGCATTTGATGGGTGGGTGGATTTTGGGGCTCCTGGAAAATCCCACAGATCCAGAAAGAGGAAGGAGCTTTGAGGCTGTGCAAGCTGATTTGATTAAAGGACAAAGAATCTGTTTTGCAGCTTACTATTAACATTTCACTTGATAAAAGAGAGGAAAAAATGCAATTTCTTTGGCCATGGTCAGGATTTGCTGGGTCTTGCCTACTCAGAGGATAGCCCTGACTCGGACATTAAAGCAGCCACAAGCAAATCCCAAAGGAAACCCCAAAACCTCTCTTGGTTCTCCATAAGGGCGTGGGGGATGGAGCCACTGCTAAAGGGCCGTTGGTGCCTGGGTGCAGCAGCAGGAAAAGCTGCCCCACAGGTGGTCCTGCAGCCCAGAAGCTCCAGCAGCTGCTTTTTCCTCTCATTTCTCGTTCTTCATTCCCCAGCACTTTCTCTTCTGCCAAGCCGTGTGCCTCCCTCAGTGCTGTGGGCAGTTATCCCCATGAACCAGGCAGCACAATAAACCCCGTTAGTCAGAGGTGACGAGGGGTTTTTTTTAACCCAAAAGGCGAAGGGGTGACCCAGCCCCTGCTCCTGTCACCCCCAGGCTGAGATCAGCTCAGTGGGGTCACACCGTGCTGACCCACAGGGTGCTGTGGGTGAACCACCTCCTGCGCACCTCAAGGCTGAGGAAAGGGGATGTAAATCTGGGAGGAGATTTCCTCCTAATCCATGAAACCTTCTGGCTCTGCAGAGGAACAGGCCTTTATTTGAGACATTTTCCAGTGTCATGAAATGAATTGCTGGTGGCAGAAGACAGCGAGCCACCCATGAGGAGGTGGCTGGGGAGATTTTAGCACTTTTCCCTTAATCTCTCGGCCTACAGTCTTGTTTTCCCAGGACATCAGCTGGAATCCAGCCACTGCTATAATTAGCAGCATCACCAGAGATGCAGCGGATTTTGTGGCCACACCAGGCGGTTTCTATCCAGCTCCCTACTCTAATTCGAGTGCTGCCTTGCACCAGCTGCTTAGAGGGTGTAAGAAATACCAAGCAGGCAATTCCAACATCAGAAAGATGTATTGCCAGCTGAAGCATGTTGGACATAAAAGCAGAACAGCTTTTAATTAAAATTTTTTCCACCAGCCGTGGAGGGCCTAAACAAGGAACAGGAGTGTTTTACAGGAGTGAAAACTCTCATCACTTCACTGTAGCAAGAGAAAAGCAGCTTTGAAACCAAGAGCAGAAAATGCTGATGGAGAGCAGGCTGTGCCTGGGGACTAGTGTGTAGGATGGCACGTGGTCCATGTGGCTTTTCATCAGGATTTTCCTGGCACATCTGCAGGAACCTTTCCCCGAGCCTTGTGGCCATCAGCTACAAATTTTCTTGCACACGGTATCACAGAGGGGTGGAGGAAGAGCCGGCAGGCCAGCCCCACTCTCGCTTAATTTTCATTTGCCCTACATTAGTGCAAATACCAAAAGAGATGGCTCAGGCCACAAGAGACCTTTGAACAGTTTTGTGCCATGACAGCTGCTTGGCTGTAGCTTGAAAGGAGATGGGGCTGGCAGGAATATCCCACCACCGGGTGATTGGTGGGCCAGGGCTCCCGAGCCCCACAGAGCATCCCAGGTATCCTGTAATTGCAGTGCTGCCATATGGAGTGATTGCTGGCACAGCTCTCACGGCGTGGCAAATGTCTGAGTGCTTGTGGAGTTCTGTTCCTGCTCTTGGCTTTGCCATGGGGCTGCGTTCCCTCTGCCCCAGGGGAGGCTTTCCCTGGCTGTGACCTTGCCAGGGCAGGTAGATGGGACCAGACCCCTTTTCCCTCTTGCCCCTCACAAATCTGACCTTTCTGATCGTGCTTACTCTGAGCAGTGTTTAGGGGAAAACATCCCTTGGGAGCTCCACTATTCCGGGGGCACGCTGCAAGTACAGCGAGTTCCTCCAAGAGCATGTTCAATGTAAATATATAATGTGGCTGCTCGGAATGATCCTCCGGAGAAAACCTGCATAAATGCATATTGTACAGAATGTGAGAGTGATAGCGGAGGTGTGAAATATTGCCCTGAGGGCTTCCAAGCTGGCTGGGAGGAACTAGGAGGACTTTGCTCCACGCACCACGGGACTGTGACCAGCGAAAGCGCCGTGGCAGCCGGAGCTGCTGGGGCAGGAGGGCGGAGCTGGGTGTGAGCAGGGGAGCGTGTCGGGGTTGAACGCTGCTCCTGCCCTGGGTGGATCTGTGTTCCCGCAGAGTTTATTGTTAGCATTGCATCACAGCAGCACCCGAGGCTCAGAAGCAAATGAGGGCTCTGCGGAGCTGAGCCTCGGCAGGGGCAGGGCGGTCCCAGCCCGGGCGAGGCTGCGCTCTGCTGCACGGGGAGGCTGCTGGGGAGCCCGGCTGCCCTGTGCCACGCTCTGGGAACGCCTCAGGGACGAGGATGCGGGGTTCCAGCTTCCCTGGGGAGCAGCGTGCCGGGGCTGATGTGCCGGGGCTGATGGGCCAGGGCTGGTGTGCCGAGCCCAGCAGGAGCCGTGTTCCTCGGGCAGCGTCCGGCTCGGGGCCTCCTGCTGCTGTCTCAGGGCACACAAAAGAACAGAATTCAAAGGGGTTTGGCTGCTGAACCCCGAGTTTTAGATCAGCCCGCAGCTCTGCCAGGGAGAAGAACAACCAGGTCCCAGCCTCATCCCTCTCCCCTGCCCCTTTGTTCCTGGGGGAGCAGACCGGCGAAGGGATCCTCTGGCATCAGGCTGTACCCGCCTTGCAGGTGGAAAGCTGAACTGTACTACCTGGGGATTGTCGGAGGCACCAAATTCAGTGTTTGAGCAGGAAAGAAATCAAAGCAGAGGAGCCTCTCTGTTCTCTTGGACATAATGACAATGACTTTGCTGGCTCCTGTCACTGGTGATGAACTTCCCAGGTGCAAACAGCATTTCTGGGTCTGCTGTGGGTACACAGTGACAGGTCGGGAGTACATTAAATGAGCTCATCCTCGATGTGTGTGATTCCCAGCTGATCAATTACCTGCAGGGCCAGGCAGTGAGTTGTGCATTATTTGTGAGCTCCTTCGTGGCCCAAGCCCAAGATCCTGCTATAGATCAAATTCAAAGTCAAGCCAAGCACTTTCCTCACAGCGCAGCGTGAGGGCTGTGCCAGCCCCAGGTGTCCCCTCCTTGCAACAAAAATGGCAGTGACAATGTGGAGAGGAACAAGAGGAGAAGGTTTTGCTGGGAGCAGGTCCCAGCCCTGATGGATGAGTCTGTTCACTTCCCAGAACTCCTCTCCCCATACTGACTTTGTTCATATGGAGTTTTCTTCTCTGTTAGGGCATCAATTACTGCTGTAAGTCAGCATTCATCCAGCCCAAATTGTTCTACACTGAGCAGAATCTTTAAACAAATAGAAATGAGAAGGGTTTCAAGTTTCTGGGTCTGTGCAGAGAAATCCATTTCCTTCTGACACTGCCATCTGGGCAGCTCTCCTGCCTTCCTTGAGCCGCCGGCCTGGGGAATTCTTGCACTCAAATTAATTGACATTCTGTCTCTTAGTTTTCTGTCTGCTCCCAAGATAAGCTTAATAATGCCAGAGCTGCCTGACACAGAGTTCATTCTCAAATCTTTTTGGTTTGTATCAATTTATCTCCTCTTGGCAAAGCCAGCCAGTGGTTCTGAGAGTCAAGGAAAAAGCTGCCTTGTGTCCCCTCAGGACCTCGCTGCTGTGCCCGTGTGTGCTCGTCCCTCATCGCCTCCAGGCCCTGCTGGTGTCCTGCCCTGGTTGCGGCCGAAGGAGCCAAACCCCCAGAGGGACTCGGAAGGCGCGGCCACAGGCACACAGCCCGGCTCTTCCCGCAGGGCAGCAGCTCTGTGCCATCACCCTCTGTGGGGCGTTTACGTTTGGATGAGATGCCAAACCCAGTGTTGTCGTGTCGGGGCAGTGCTGACAGACCCAGTGGGTTGAATTCCTGCCCTCCCAGCAGGACAAGGAGCTCCGTGCCAGCCGGCGATGCCGGGCAGGAGCCACACGCGGGGACGGCCGGCAGGAGAGGCGGCTTTTGCTCGCTCTCCCCAGCTGCCCATTTAAATCCCATTTTGATTGGCACTGCCCTTCCCAGAGCAGCCTGGTGGGCTGGGTGGGCACGGGGCCACCGAAGCAGATGGACAAGGCTGCAGCTCCCTCGGAGCACGGATGGAGCCGGACAGGACCAGGAGAATCCTGCTGGGAGGAGATGCTGGTGGAGAGGGAGGTGTCGCTCAGCAGGGCTGGGCTGGGGGGAGGATTTAAAGAGATGTCGGGCAGCACATCTGTACCCTCCGTGGCACATCCTGGAATCATTAGGGTTGGAAAAGACCTCCAAGATCATCAAGCCCAACCTTTGGCTGAATCCCACCATGCCCATTAAACCATTTAGCAAAGTGCCACATTACTAATTTTTTTAACACTTCCAGGGATGGAGACTCTACCACTGCCCTGGGCAGCCTGTTTCAACACTTGACCACCCTTCCAGTGAAGAAATTTTTCCTAATATCTGACCTGAACCTCCCCTGGTGTAACTTGAAGCCACTTCCCCTTCAGTGGGGCTGAGCCCTTTGTTAAACACCTCCTCTCGATCCAGGCTGGGTCTGATGTGCAGGCATTTCCATCCTGTGTCCCACCAGAAGCAGTTCCTCTTGATCCGGGCCTGATCTTGCTCTCCAGGCATTCCCATCCTGTATCTCTCCAGCTTTGGGACCCTTCTGAACAAAGATGGGGGAATCAAGCTGTTGATGTTCACGCTCCCTTTGCACATGACACAATTACATGGGAATTAATTTTGAAATGTGCCTTATCTTCGTTGTGACTTCAGTCTCCCTGGAGGGGAGAGAGCTCATGTTCCAACCAATTACTGTTCACCCAGGAATTGCTCTTCCAGTTTCTTCCCATGTGAATATTGCTGGTTGGGTAACAGCCAGGCTGAAGGCCTGGGGTGAGGTGGGGGACTTGCATGTGAGGTCTGATTTGTTCAGAGTTTGTCATTTACACTATAACTGTGATTATATTCATCTTCTTGGGCACAGGACAATGGTAAACTCTTCATTCCTTCCTCTGCAATATCCATCCCTTCTCCACTCCCTTCAGCAGCCCAGCATTGCCAGTCTCCGCTGCTTTTTCCATCTCCAATGTCTCTTGATGTGCGTGGGGTTTTATTCTCTTTAATCAGATATGCTGATCAAGATGTTTTATTTCCTGAGCCCACATAACTGACAGAGATGTCCTGTCAGTCTCCTGAACATCAGAACTCATGATTGTGCTGAGAAATGTTTGCTTTATTGTGCTCATAAAACCACAGGATGGGTCAAAGTGGAGCTGTCCTGGGGTTTGGCTGATCGATAAATCACAGTTTGCAAGGCTGGGCGTTTCAGTTCTCATCTTTATGCAATGGGAGATCTTCCTTAGATATCTATTTCTTTCTTTCTTTCTCTCTTTCTTTCTTTTTTTCTTTCTTTCTTTGTAGCATAATATAAAAGAATAACCAAAAAGTTTTCATAGATGGAACACAGATTTTATTTGCGCTGGATCTGTCAGAAATAAACTTTTCTCCCTAAATCATATTGCTTGAAGAAATGCACCGATCTCAGGGGGAACAGGATTCATAACAAGCAGTTCATGCCCACAGCAGATCTGCAGAGACTCTCTGCTGTTGTGTTACTGTGATACACGACGATGGGTGATGTAAAACCACTGATTTTTCTTAATTTGTAGTAAACCAGGGCAGGGCTTGGAACTAGATGAGCTTTAAGGTCCCTTCAACCCAAACCCTTCTGTCATTCTTTTATTCTCTGATTTTGTGACATTTAAAGTGTTTAGTATTAAATAATTAAAATGTATTTAAATACAAAAAAAAAAATCCATTTAAAAAAACCCCAAAAGTGGCAGTAAAGCAGCTTCCAAATATTCACGAAAAATATGAAAATGTCCAGCTTCCCAAGGTGTCCTTCTGACTGCTGCCTGTTAGTGCAAAGTGGTTTAATTGGAAACTCCTCTTGCTCCCCTCCTGCACTGAGAGCAGTGATGATGTGTCTGGGGTCAAAGGCTGAATGCAAAAAGCAAAACAGGATAAACACAGCTGCCTCCTGACAGCTGCTGTGGCACTATGGGATGCTGATATTAAATTCATATTAAATTCAAACCAGCTCAGCAGTGTGCAGAGTGCTTGCTGCAACCATAACTCCTGATATTTATGTTGTGGCAGTAAAGTAGAGGACGCAGTCAGGAGCTCCAGGGCTTCAAGAACTGGATCCGTAAGGAAAACACTCTGCCTCATTATAAAGCAGTGGATGTTGAGTCCAAAATGCCATTTCACATGTCCAGTGTTGTTGCTGAATAATTTTGTCCTTGGAAAATCAGTTTTTCTCTTCCACCTCACATTCCCTCCCAGTAGCATCATTTAAATGATAATTTATCTGTTGTTATAACAGTGGAGCAGTAACTGGAAAAAACACCAGCCTGGGGATCTGTGTTAGGGGGTGACAGGGTTTGATAAAGTCCATTTTGGCCTCTGCCATTAACGCTGGGGTTTGTGCCCTTGCTGGAAGCCCTGTGTTACTGGTTTAGCACCAGCTGAGACTCCCTTTGCACCGGGGTAGACGTTGATAAAAACACGTTCTTGGAAAAGCCAGGCCTTCAGCTGAGTTCCTGGAATCTCTGATCCACGAGTGAGCCCAGGGAGGACAGAGCTTGTGCTTGACTTGCTGCAGTGCCACATCCAGCTCCCAACAACAAAGTGAGTTACAGGAGAGCCCTGCTCAGGTGTCTCTGGGAAGCTCGGGGATCTGTGTTTTAAGAAAATCAATTGCAAGGGAAAGAGGGAATGGCTCGTGGCTGCTCCATCCCTCTGCAGTTCCTGATGGCACCTCGGCAGAGCGGCGCTTCCCAGTGATGGAAGGGGCAGGCAGTGTCTGCAGTCTCTGCATCCCTGAGCACAAACTGGGCTCCGAGGCAGGAGATTTCTCATTCCCTAAGAAAGACAATTTATATCTTGGGCACTGGCAAAGAATTACAGAGAGCAAGGAGGAAAGTGTGGAGAGGGCCCGGGGCTGCCATGGCAGAGACTGTTTGAACAAGCTCCTTGTGACAGTGATGATCAATCCCAATTTTTAACTTCCCACTTTCTAAATAAAGCATTACCAAATATTTTTATTACAATCACATATTATTACTATACATGATTTTTAAGGGGGAAACTGAGGCACATGAGTGGGAGTGACCCTGCAGTGATGCTTGTTCAGCTGCAAAGTCCGCTTGGGGACGTGGTTTAAAGGTGGACTGGGAAGTGTGAGGTTAATGGTTGGACTCAATGATCTTTAAGGTCTTTTCCAACCTAAAACATTCTGTAAATCATTTGATCGTTATGATGGGACAAGGAATGGCTTTAAACTGAAAGAAAATATTAACGGGGTTAATCTCCTTTCTCTTATTTCTGAACTTGTTACATTTTTATGGTTGGGCTTGCATTGGATCTATTTATATTTTTCTTAATCAGATCTCACTTTATCTCAGCATTTTCTACCCAAAGCCAAAACGAGTGTGTTTTGCTGGTGTTGTCCCAGACAGTTTGGCTGCAGCAGAGAAACACCAGCAGGATAAAAGGGGCTGCTCACAACAAAATCCAATGCATGGAAAAGGAAGGAAAAATTTCAAAGCACCAAAACCCCTGTGCTGCTGAAACTTGTTTTTCTATTTGTTTCTCTTTGTTTTACCAAGAGAAATTTATGAGATGTCAGAGCTTGTTAATGTTGTTGATGCTGGAGAAGCAACAAGCACCCTGGGCTGAAAGGCTCCAAAAAAATAAAAATAACCAAGCGAGGGAGGTGGTTGCCCAGGGCCAAACTCATTAGCTCCAGTCACTCCTCTGCTGGGGCCGGGGGGGCCCACACGGAGCCAGGGATGCTGTGGAGGGGAGAGGAGGGGGACAGGACCAGCCAGTGCTGGGCACGAGGGCTCTGGCCCCAGGGCGTCCTGGACGTGGGGAAATGGTGCCGCAGAATCCATGTGAGAAGGTGGAACTGTTTTCAAATGAGAGATGGAAAGGAGAACAAGAAGGAGAAAAAGCACGTGCCAGGCTGAGAGTCTTGATGGGAGTTTTGTAAATAATTCAAGTCGCTCTCAACATGAAAAATAACGTCGTTAATTCTTGTGTTTCAGTAGGACAACAGCAGGAGCTGCTCTTTATGGCTGATTTTCTCCCATCTCGTCCAGGCTGGAGGATGCAGCCACCTCCTGCAGATCTGTCTCAGAAGGGCAGTGTGGGGCTGAGGGGTCTGTGGTGCCCCCAGCTTGGCCAGTGGCTCTCCTAAACCACAGGACAGTGACACTCCTGTACTCCAAACTGGGGATGTGACACCCCTACTCCTCAAAGAACAGGATGGTGACACCCTGGTACCTCAAAGCTCAGGACAGGAACTGTCCCTTTCCTCCTGGTGAGGGGGGATATTTTAACACAGAGTGTGCTCCTGTAACTCCCCAGCTCACACCAGGAGGGGAAGGTTTTCCTCAGAGCTGATGAGAGGTATTGATCTAAGGATAATTAAAAGCCTCACATTAAAGAAGTCCAGCCTGCATAATTAAAAGCCTTGCATTAAGAAAGTCCAGCCTGCAGCAATGAGAACAAGCCGGGCTGCTGGGAGGAAAGCTGTGGAAGTAGCACCCGTGAGACACAAGATGTCAAATTACTCCTTGCCATTAAATAACCTGATTAATTTAACCACTGTTTTGTGTGTGGTTGAGCCCCATTTCTATGGATGTATTCATTATTCATCAAGACTGACCTGAATATTTTAAGCAAACAATTTTTGTCCCGTGTGTTCTTTGGTGCTGTTGGGTTCTCCAAGCTGCCATGTGCAACCCAGGTCTCTGCAGAAACCACAGCACAGAGCAGGAGGAGGAGGAATGTTACCTCCAGGCTGGAAATGTCTGCAGGACTTGACCAACTCTCTTCTGCAGGGGTACGAGGATTGTACCTGAGTCGTGTGTAATTAATTGCACAGAGGGCTATTAATGGGCAAATGAAGAAACCAGACAAAGAGGGGCTTGCAAGAGAATCAATTTTGTTTTCAGTGCCTTTCAGTTTTTCTGCTGGTGTGTTATGACAGATTGTGTTAGACACAGCAACTATAGGATGGTCTAAAGAAGACAGATATTTTCATATATTCATTGTTACATTATGGCCACAGCCCTTGAAAATGCAAAGTTACGGGTTTGGGGTATAGGCTTCATTCCAACCACTTATTATTTTTAAACAAAACTTGAAATATTGCAGCCAGCAAAGTCTTTTGCATAAAGTATACAAAGTTTCCATTCTATTTATTTAGCTGTGATTACCCAAAACATCATCATTCTTTAGGTGCATATATTTGTCTATGTTTTGAGGGGGAAAATGTGAATAAAGCTAATTATTGTTGTGCTTCATTAAAGCATATTTCCAGCTCTGGTTATTTATCAACAAAGCTTCCCGGTGTATAAATTACTGTATCTCCATGCTGCAGGTTCCTGGTGAGCCGTGTGAGAGCTGAATCAGTCCAGCCCTGGATGTGACACCACTGGCAGGTCCCCAGCCCTGGGCAGGATCCGAGGAGAGCTGCTGTGCCTGTAGCAGAGAGCGTGAGCCTCCCGCAGCCTTTGGGGGCAGGTAAGTGAATTTATGCAGTGATGGCCACAGGAAATCCATGGAAAAGGTGCTGGGGAGGGGTTTTTATCTCACAGTGGTTCCATCACCCTGCTGGGGAGACAGGCACATCTCACCAAGACAAGGATTTGCCATCCCACAGCCTCTGCCCTCCAGGGATCCAGCACCAACTCATATTGGAAATAGTCCCCCAAACGTGTCCTCTCCTTCCAGGGAGAGTGTTGACATTTAGATTCTTTGCACCTCTGTCTTTGAACAAAAATATTTTGTACATTTCTCTGGATAAAAGAGGCTCACAGGGTTATTTTGGGAACAGTTTTGCAAGCTGGTTTCAAATTCAGCAGTGCACTAAAGGGCTGTGAGCCATGACTTTGCCTCAAGCCTGAATTAAATACATTTCTAGTTCACAAATACAAGACAAGTGCATGTCCTGGTGTCACTCAGAGGTGACAGTAAACACTTCCACGGCCCCTTGGAGCAAGACCCCTCCACGGGTGCATTAGTGATGGGTGCAGTGTGTCCCGTCCTCCCACAGGACAACGGAGCTGTCGGGCACTGGGAGGAGATAAAGGCAGTGCTCGTGTCATTAACTCTGAAATACTTCAGCAGATTATGTCCTGTGATACTTTTAATGTCCTATCCATGAAAGTTTGGTTCCTGTCCTCTGTTTTCACTCGAGCAGCTCTGTGCTGCAGAGCTGGGGCTGTTTAACGCGGAATTGGGCTGTGCTACTTGGAGCCCCTTTGGGCACTGGAAGGAACTCTTAAGGTCTCCCCGAAGCCTTCTCTTCTCCAGACTGAACAGCAGGTTCTTTTCTAAGCAGCTCCATTAACGCATGTTCTTGCCCAGAGGTGGCACAGGGAAGGAAACCTCTGAGTGTCTGGGCTCGTGGTGGCTTTCCAAGCTTGTCCAAACCTCTCCCGAGCACAGCTGCTGATGAGCACGAGGGCACCCGAGCAGAGGAGGCACTCACATCCATCAGAGTGACAATTAAATCTCCCTCGTGCTGTGTTTAGGGCTATTTTGGGGAGCCTGGGGGAGTTCTGCATCTCAAAGCCTCCTGCTGTTTGCAGGAGGGGGTGAGTGCCGCGGGCTCAGCTGTGCCGGGGGAAGGCACCGCGGCTCAGGAATGGAGCAGGGAAATTCGTGCAGATGGAAAAAAGACTGCAGAGTCAGATGTGAGTTGTAAGCTCGTTTCTAGGAATTGTCCTTGGGGAGTGAAAAGCCCTGGGAGAGCTGAGCTGTGCCTTGCGGCCGTTCTCCTGCTCCGAGCCGCCCTCCGCAGCCTCCGGCACCGCTGCAGCTGGGCCTGATGTTCCTCAGAGAAACCTGCCCTGCTCCCCTCCTGCTGGAGGCTTGGGCATTGCCATGGCTCGGTGACAGATTCCCTCTCACCCTGTAACTTCCCTCTGGAGAGCTCTGCTCTCGGCTTTCCCAGTCCCTGGAGTCTCATTGGTGCAAGTGGAGCTTTCACACGTGGAAGCACAGCACAGGTAATGGCGTGGAGAGACAACAAGGGAGGTGAAACACCCCAGTTAGGGCGCTGAAGGGATGAGGATGTCAAGTTTTCCCAAAAAATCTGTCTCTTGAACTGCCATTGAAGGGATTTTTGCCAGAAATGGGAAACAATGGTCAGTTCTCTGCGAGCACAGCAAGGTGGTTTGAAAGGTGGTTTGGTTATTTCAGAGGTAGCCGACAGCACCCTGATGAACACCAGGGCTCCTCCCTGTCCCTTGTGCCTCCATGAGATCAACAGTCTTTTCCTTTTTAAGGTCAGAAGTGAAGGATTAGGAACTGATGCAGCTGGAGGAGCAGCTGGAGTAACACGGCAGAGTGATACTGTCCCCATGGGATGCAGGGTGGGATTGCGGGGCTGGAGCGAGCCGCGCCCACCTCGGCAGGGGGAATTCCTGGTGGAACGGTGCTCTCCAGGGGCTTGCCAAATTGGGAACAGCAGCAGTGAGGATGGGGGATGCGGGGTCAGGGCTGGGAGCGCCCCGGCACAGTGAGGGGGTGGCAGGGGAGGTGCTGCTCGGTGCAGCCCCTGGCACCGCAGCGTGTGCTCTGCTCCTCACTCATCCTGCGTTTATCACGGTAATTACGGGATGCGTTTCCCCATAAGCACTTGTCCTTGAAGGGCGTTGGTGCTGCTGATCCCGGGGGTGTTTGCGCGGGCAGGGACATGACGGATGAGTCCGGGAGGGAGACGCCTCCCTGAGGCGCCTGGGAAGCCGCAGGCACACGGTACCAGGGCAGTGCCGCCTGTTCGCCTCTTCTTTCCGGGTGTCTCCGTTTTGCATCTGATTGTTGTCTGTGGGAGTGCTTTGTTCTCTCGGGTCACCGAAGTCAGCAACACAAATCTGATTTTTCAGGCTTTCTGCTTTGTTTAGATACTCCTTGAGTAAATGCTTCCCATCAGGAGGCTCCCTCAAATCCATCACTGAAAAATTTATTATTAACAGTGCTTGGCTGGGGTGCAGCAGCCTGGCAGGGCCCTGGCACTCATGGCAAAACCTTCCACTAGCCCGGGGACACCTCCCACTATCCCAGGCTGCTCCAAGCCCCGTCCTGGCCTTGGACACTCCCAGGGATGGGTCCTCACAGGGAAGAGATCGAACATTGCCCCCATCACTGAATGTACAAATTAGACATACAATTAGTGAATTAGGCACCATGTTTCTACTTACATGCATGCAAGCACAGCCTCGTCACTGATCCAGGGAACTCCTCATCCTCGCCGTGCACCCCCAGTAGCGCTCTTGAAAAAGATCAAAATTAGGAGATGGACACTCGCCCTCTTCTGTTCCCAAAACCTCTCCCAGCAGAAATGTCAAGAGAACACGCAAGCTTCTCCAGCAGACTCTTGCTCCTACATTGTACGTAGGAGCTGTATGTTCTGTACACCTCTGCGTGGCCAGCAGACCATTGTAGCTTGAAATCAAAATTAATTAAACCTTGTTTACCATTTGGAATTACTGAGCTAATGAATATCATACCTCTGAGGCATCCATCTTGGTCAAATATATTGTGCCTCACAGCTGTTGTTTTCATCTAGATTAGGTTTTCTCCAGGTTTTATGAAGACATCTACAAAGTAATAAACCCTGCGCTTATTTGACTCAAAAAAAAAATTATAAAATTTTTATTAGCTTCCAAGGAATTAGGTTTTCTAGTTTTTTCTGGCAATAAAAGTTGATTTGTTCTCTATCTGCCTGATCGAGTACTTGGGTGCTGGCTATTACTTAAATCTAATGACTTTTTAAAAGACATTAGGGTTGTCTCCTGTGAGCAAACACACTGGGTTTGTGGAATTACACACTGATTACTCCGTTATAAATGTGGTCACACCTCTGCTATTAAATTTTACCTGCATAAACAATTCCAATACGCAGAAATACTGCTATACAGTTATTTATACCCACTTTATTAAGGTTATTTTTTCAGCAATCATGGTGCTTTTAAATCTGCCGTGGCTTATTTAGTACCAAGTGACAGAAAATCCAGTGTGTCATGGGCAAGCATCGCTTTCAGCCCTCTCTCTCTGGCCACCTGGATTTATTTACTGCTGCAGGTGATGACAGAGAGCAAAAAGACAGGAGATAGCAGTCTGTCCTCCCAGATATCTCTCCGGCACGGCTTCTCCCAGTGCACATTTTGCTGCCCAGCCTGCGTTCCTTGCCGCGAGGCGAGGCACTCCCTGCCACATGGAACTTTGTCTTGTTTCTTACTCTGCTGTGAAATCCTGACGTTCAGTGCAGCTCAGGGCTCTGTAGGGATGTGTCTGTGCTGGGGGGACCTCGCTGCTCCCAGTCCAGCCCTGGCAGGAGCAGCCCTGTTACAGCAATTTCCAGAACCTGATGGGGCTCCAAGAAAGACGGGGAGCAACTTTTTGCAAGGCCCTGGAGAGACTGGACAAGGGGGAATGGCTTAAACTGAAAGAGAATAGGTTTAGATGAGATATTGGGAGGAAATTCTTCCCTGTGAGGGTGCTAAGGGCCTGGCACAGGTTGCGAGAGAAGCTGTGGCTGCCCCATCCCTGGAAGTGTCTAAGGCCAGGCTGGACAGGGCTTGGAGTGACCTGGGATAGTGGAAAGTGTCCCTGCCCATGGCAGGGGGTGGGAATGAGGTGAGCTTTAAGGGCCCTTCCAACCAAAACCATTCCAAGATTCTGTGATCCCAGGAGAAGGGGCAATGCCTTGGCACAGGGCTGCATGGACACTGCTCCCTCCCTTGGGAATGGGCATCCTTCAGAGCCTGGGGAGCTGGGATCCACCCCTGGGGAGTCAGGGACCTACAGGGAGACAAACCTCACCAGGCATGAGACACCCGTTCTGCCAAAGCAGCCTCCTCCCCAGGAAGGGAAGGTGGGAAGCCATTAGGTGGAAAATCACAAGCTGTAATCCTGACAAAGCACCTGGGTCAGAGTAATGTGGATTAAAGTGGGCTCCCCTTATTGACATATTGCCTGTCAGAGCAGGGATATAAATATCTTAAATGAGCACCCACTTCAGGCAGGTTCTGATGAGTAACACGGCTGCCAGCCCTGCAGAGGGGCAGAGCCCTGTATAGACATCAGCTCTTAAATAAGTGGTCCCTCACCAGATAAAAGCCAGACCGAGGGCCTGGTGGCAGCCTCCGTGTTGCTTAGCACTTGTTGCCACGCTACGGAGAGCCAGGAGCCGCACGGCCATCGGCCATCACCCGCTGTGCTGTGGTGCACTGGCCTTGCAGCAGGAAAACCTGCCTGCATTTGGAGCGAATGAGCTGCTTTCAGCATACAGAGGGAGCCGTAGCGAGAAGTGCAGACAAAAATTCCATTTTGGTGCTTCCCAGACCGGGTGGGAGCAGAAGGGGAGGAGAGAGAGGAGTGAGCTGTGTCAGGGACGTGCTTAACCGTGGATGTGACCTTGCTACTGCTTGTCTTTGCCTTTGAGCTCCCCAATAAATCAGACATTTATCTCAGCTTATTGCTTATTTATGACTTCATCGGAGCTGCAGTGCCGGGGCCGAGCCGCGCGTCCCCAGCGCTGTGCACACGCGTGTGCGTGGCTGCGCATCGCCGGGAAAATAGCGAGAGCCGTAAATGATAACAGAAAGGCCCTGCTGGGGACCTGCGGGCTCCGGCAGCAAATGTTACTCAGCCATCTGTTCAAACCAGCTGAACTTCTGTCCTTCGGTGCATTTCGAGCAGACTTCACACCCTGGCAGCAGTCGCTCAGGGCCCTGCGAGGTGGGGACGGGGCTCGCTCCCAAGGGCGCTTTGTCCTCTGTGCTCCCAGGTCCCCGATGCATCCTCGGCGTGGCTGGGCTGGATCTGCAGCCTCTGGTGCTGCATCCCATGGGGTTAGTGGAGAGGGATGAGATGCTGAGGACGGTGTCTGGGGGTGTTTGTGCAGCTCAGCCACGTGGAGAGGCAGCTCTGCAGAGGGGTTGTGGTTTCCTGCATGAGACTGGCCTCGTTCTTCCAAAATACTCATGGGAAAGGCAGCAAAAGTTAATGGAGCAGTAGATATTTCTGTAGCTCGGGATGGATTGGCAGGACTGGTCTCTTGGGAGGAAGTGCTCAGGATGGTGCTGGTGACCCCTCCCTCGGCAGGTGCAGCACGGGGACGCTCTGGATCAGCTCGGGGCTTGGGCAGGCAGTGCCGACCCTGCCCTCGGTGTTTGCTCTGAGCTTGACTTCTCAAAAGCCCATTTCTGACAGGAATTCTCCCCCAGCCTGTGCTCTGAGGCTGTTCGGGATTTTATCACAGAATCCCAGAACAGTTTGGGTTGGAGGGAACCTTAAAGCTCATCTCACTCATCCCTGCCATGGGCAGGGACACCTCCCAGTGTGCCAGGTTGCTCAGAGCCCGTCCTCCAGATGAGTGATTTATCCCAAAGCCTGTGGGAAAACGATGAGAAAACAAACTTTCATTTAAACACTAAAGCTTCACTTTTATGATCATTATGATTTTCAACTCCCTTACCTGTTCCTGCATTCATTTCCATCCAGGATAATGAGGGTCACATTTGCAGAAAGTGATTTAATTACAGGAACTTTTGCAAAGCAAGGAGTCTTTTTTTCTTTAATCCAGAGTGTTAGCAATTCCCCACATACTTATGTTCATTTTAAGAATCAATAAAGCACAAACATGTCTAATTACCCTAAAATATTTTGCAAAATCAGAAGTCAGATTAGATTTTGCTTAAGCATCAAATAGAAATTTTAATGTCCGCCAGAATCAATGTTACCCCCGGGTCCTGAGATTTTCACTTACATGGTTGATCATACATTATAGTGAAGGTTTGTAATAACATTAAAACCTTCCTGAATGCATTTTCTGTATAATTTACTTTTTTTCCCCACTTTCTGTAGTACAGAGATCCAAATATCATTACTCAGAAAAATAATGCACAGCTGCTTTTCTTGTCCTGTTCCCTGAATTTACTTGCTGATGAACATCAGCCTGAAATATTTTGATGATTTAATTAAGACCTTACTAAAAATACTTCTACTGCATTGTAATTCTTCCAAAAGGGGGAGAGCTGCATGGCTGCCCTTTCCGTTCTGCACAGGGAGTGAAGCTGGGCAGGAGTTACTCCCTCTGTCCTTGGCAATCCTGTCAGCTGACATCAGTTCCCAGCCAACTCCGCAGTTCTCCAAGACCCCCCACCTTTCCCCTGCACCAGAGTCCCAGTGGGTGCCGGGGTGGCCCTGGGGTCAGGAGCCAGCCGGGGGGCACGATGGTGTGGAGTGGCTCTGCCCAGCTGCCTCCCAGTGCTGACCGTGCCCTGAATGAATGAATGAACGGATGAGTGCAAATTCTCTTTTTGCACACTTTCCTTTGCCTCCGGGACCAGCCGTATCTGGGTGTGTGAGGGAAGAGCTGAGGATGGGCTCTGGTCAGAGTCTCAGTTCCCAGCGTTTTTCCTTTCCCAAGGAGAGTGCCACAGCCCTTGTCCAGCCCCCACCCCGGACACCACCAGGGAGGACACAGAGACTGTCCGAGCCAAGCTGCAGTGCCAGGGGCTTGGCAGCAAACGCTCACTGGTGTCTGCCAGCTCCAGCCATTACCCTGATTACCCCGCGTGCCTTCATCCCACAGTGGGATTTCTCACTTTGCCTCTATTTTCCCCACACAGATGAAGCAAGGAATTAAATCCCTGAGCCGGGCTCCTGAAGGTGAGACACTCCTGACAAGGGGCTGGGGCCTGCTGGGGGCTCCCTGGGAAGCACCAGGACCCTCTGTCTGCCCTCCCAGCTCCAGCTGAAGCAAAGCCATGCTGTGCCATGTGCAAAGCTGCAATGAGGACTGAAAACGCAGGGAAAGATGTAAACAGGGTGGCTAGAATGCAAAGATCAAGCCCATGGGGACTCAGAGGCTTGGTCAGAGTCGCCCTTCCATTTGGGAGGTTTCCCAGGATGGGGATCCCACCCCACAAGGCAGCTGAGGAGTCTCTCTGCTCTGAGTGCTTAGGGAGATTCAGGGGCTAATGAAGGTGTAAGTTTGGTTAAATTTCTTCAAGCTTCCATTTAGATGGTGCTACTTGGAATTAAAATGAGGCAAACAAAATCAAGTTAGTCCACCTTAATTCTAAACAAAAGTGTTTACAGAGGTATTTAATGCAATTTGACTAATCCATTTAAAAGTTAATTCCGATTATTTTCCTGATCTCACTGGGCACACAGGCCCTCATTAACTTCAGCAGAACTTGGCAATGCACCAAGCTCCACACTGAAATCAGCCCAGCCCAGGCTGGACGGGGCTGGAGCACCCTGGGATAGTGGAAGGTGTCTCTGCCCATGGCAGAGGTGGCACTGGATGGGCTTTAAGGTCCCTCCCAACGCAAACCATTCAGTGACCCTGGGTCCTGTCCCACTCCACAGGACCTGGGTGCTCCCTCCTGCTGTGGCAGGGACTCAGCAAGACTTGTGCAGTGGAAGGGGTGGCTCTGCCTCTGCCGTCCCCAGGATAACCAGAGGGATAAGGGACACCGCTGCTGTCAGCTCAGCACCTCAGCTACTTAAAATAAATTCTGACTGCAATGCAGAATTGCCATTTTCCCCTTCTGTTTTAAAAAAGGGGTAGGATCAAGTAGCTGCGGAGCCTGGTCTGCCAAGCGTGCAGTAGCAAGCTATTATTCCTCCCAATTAAAAACCATATTAACATTTGTAGAGCACTGTCATTGAGCCTGTAACAATCTCTGCTGGCTCTGCTTTACGTATGAATGAGAACTTAACAGTCCTTTGCAGACAGATGGAAAATGACTTTACTTTCTCATCTGCTGTGTTCAGAGATGTGGGAGCATTAAAAGCTTTAAGCCCCTTCTTAGAAACCCCACGTTAGTAAAGCCTGTCCATGTCACCAGCAGGACCAGTGGCAGCAGCTGCAGCAGCAGAGGAGGGAAGAGACATTCTTCCAAAACAGAAAATCTCTGCCAGGAGTAAGTCACAGAATCACAGAACGGTTTGGGTTGGAAGGGACCTTAAAGCCCATCCAGTGCCACCCCTGCCACGGGCAGGGACACCTTCCACTGTCCCAGGGTGCTTCAAGCGCTGTCCAGCCTGGCCTTGGACACTGCCAGGGGTGGGGCAGCCACAGCTTCTCTGGGCACCCTGAAGTGGCACAGGTCTGTGCTCCACCCAGGAGGACCAGAGCTGTGTTGTGCTCACAGGGGATCATCCCGGTGCTCCCCACGTCTGTTCCCACACGCAGAGCCCCAGGAGGAGGCAGTGGATGTGCAGAGAAGCCTTTCCTGCTGTCAGCTCCCATCTCCCACCTCAGCTGGAAGCCTCTGGCACTGCCTGCTCTGCTCCTTCGGGCCCATCCATCACTGCCACTTGCTCTGAAGTTTTCCAAACATCACCAAGAGCAAACCCTCAATATGTTTTCTCCAAGCAGTGCAAATGAGCCCAACAAATTCCACTCATCTCAGCCTTGCACTTCCAGGTGCTCTGTTAATATTATTGAGTCTGCGGGTGTGAGTCAAACTTGTCCAGTCACTGCTGATGCTGGGGTGGGGAGGCTGGGACTCACCTCCCCTGAACAACTTCTCTCCCTAAGTTTAGTGCAGCCCAACCATCACCAGATGTGTTGGAACCAGCTAATCCAGCCTAATGCACAAAACCATGAACTTTCAGGGCTAAAGCTGCAGTGACAGGTGTTTCTTTCCTCACCCTCAGTGTTACTGCCAGTCAGAATGTAAGCAGCCACATCAAGAGAGCCTTTGCCTTGCTGTCCTTGGATTTTCCAAGCCCTCACAGCTGAAGAGATAATTCAGTGTTGGTCTGGTTTTCTGTAAAGTGCAAGTGACCCTCATTTCCACATCCCTCCTTCCCCTTAATTGCTTCGTTCTCTTCCAGCTTCTCAGCCTGTTAAACCCAATGGTTTTGCTCTGCACATCAAAAACTGATCCCATTCTTGAAAAGATTCAGTTGAATTCTTTTTGCTGCTTTTGTATTGCAGATTTATGCAAAATTTATAAACAAAAAAGTCCCAAGCAGAAATCTCATTTTTTTTCTTCTAAAAATATTCAGAAGAAGACTTGTGGAACATCAGGAATGATGATTCAATGATTCAATCCAGATAGATTTCAACAGCAAGGAGAAAAAAAAGAATTTCTTGAGAATGGCAGATTGAGAAATGACTACATTACAAATAAAAAAAAAGAGTGTGTTAAACTTCCTAACTTATTAGACTTCCTGCCACAGATCTATTAAATGGCATGTAAAGGAGGCAGTGAGTCCAAATCAAAGCTCTCCTCCCGAATGAAGCCACTGGGAATGTGCCCATGTCTGTCCCCATGTCCCCACGTGCTGGAGGAGCCAGGGGGAGGTGACCCACCAGCTCACCTGAGAGCACCACAGGTGAGCCCAGGAGAGACTGTTCCATGGAAGAGCTACAGATTCAGGTTTTGCCTCCTTGTTCTAGGCTGTGTTTCAGCCAAGGACACCTTTGGAAGTGCCCAAGGCCGGGCTGGGCAGGGCTTGGAGCACCCTGGGACAGTGGGAGGTGTCCCTGCCCAGGGCAGGGGGTGGAACAGGATGAGCTTTAAGGCTCCTTCAGGCCAAACCTTTCTGGGGTTCTGGGATTCTCTGATCTTCACCAGGACCCTGAGCAGAGCCATGAACAGATCCTATCTGGTAAAGAAAAGAGGCTTTGGGGACTGCAGGATTTTTTCCTTTATTGCAAGTTTATACTTGGGGCAGTACTTTACACATCAAGAGACTCAGACAGGCCCCTCATGGAGTTTTCAGAGGTCCCAGGCTGTACTGATTTCATGCCTATCTACACCTTTCAGGGCTTTAGCACATTTCAGAATCTGGCCGGAGGATCTCTACTGCAGCTTATTTTGGCAGAGCTTTCACTCGAGATGTGGGGCCAAATCCTCAGCTAAGATAAATCACTGACACGAGTGGCACTATGCTGATTTGCACCAGTCACAGAGTTTAAATTAAAATTTAATTGAAAACTTAAGCTGTCATTAATTTTCAATGAACAGCTTTCACAAGAATGCAGCCAGATCTCCACCAGCTCAGTCTCCTGCCTGGCCGTCTCCAACAAAGGAACAAAGAAATGCTGATTACCACAGCCATGCCTGGTGTATTTTGATCCTCTGCCTTTACCTTTCCCTTCAGCACTGTCTGCCAGCACAGCCTGTGTGATCCTTTCTGTCGCATCAGTTATTTCCATGCAAATCTCCTTAGTTATCGTCACCCTCTCCTACAGAGTAATTGACTTTCTGGGCCCTGGGCTGTGTCGTGGCTTCCCCAGCTGGGGCTTCTATTATGTTGCATCTTCCATTAAGTGTTGCCCTAGAAAAGCGAGCAAAAAGCAGGAATTTACAAGATAAGGTGTGTGCACGTGTGTGTGCATTCACCTGCAGGGCCACACACACAAATAGTGATGGACACACCGGGATATTGGTTTTAACAGGATAATAAATTAATTTTGACTTTGGACAAGGGATTCCCACATTTGCTTATAGCATGTAAATATTTCACTCAGATTTCTTTTGGAAATAGCTTGCAGTCCAAAAGAATTCCTGTCTACCAATAACATAAAATCCAAGAGAATTGGGATGGTTCAGCCTGGAGAAGAGAAGCTTCAGGGTGACCTAATTGTGACTTCCCAGTACCTGCAGAGACACCACAAGAAAAGTGGAGAGAAACTGGTTCCAAAGGCCTGGAGTGACAGGACACAGGGAATGGCTTCCCACTGCCAGAGGGCAGGGGTAGATGGGATATTGGGAAGAAATTCTTCCCTGGGAGGGTGGGGAGGCCCTGGCACAGGGTGCCCAGAGAAGCTGTGGCTGCCCCTGGACCCCTGGCAGTGTCCAAGGCCAGGCTGGATGGGGCTTGGAGCAGCCTGGGACAGTGGAAGGTGCCCCGGACCAAGGCAGGGACTGTAACAGGATGGGCTTTAAGGTCCCATCCAGCCCAACCATTCCACGATTGTGTGATTTTATGATCCACACCTGCTTGCCAGGCTCATCCCAAAGAAATAAAGGCAGGTGTCACTTTTAAAGTAAAAGTGGTTCCTACTTAAAGCATAAAGATTATAGAACATCCTGAGCTGAAAGAGACCCATAAAGATCATCCAGTCCAGCTCCTGGCTGTGCACAGGGCACCGAAAAAACCCACCCTGTGCCTGAGAGTGTTGTCCAAACACTCCTGGAGCTCTGGCAGCCTTGGGGCCGTGGCCATTCCCTGAGGAGCCTGTTCCTACTGAAGCCAAGCCATCCGGAGCACGAGGTAACGGGGAGTGGGATGACTGATGTAACGAGTGATCTAATTTCCCGATCGGTTAATCCCAAATTAAAATCCCTGTGGTAAGATTTAGGTCTCTGGTAGTGTGGAGCCACAGTTTGAAGCAGAGCCCAGCTCGTAATGAAGTGACTCCCATTAGCAGGGACGGCGTCCCTCGTTAGGCAGCACCGCTGCTCCTGCAAATGAGGAAAAATGCTTTAGACGGGACGTAATCAGGCATGGAGAGGCACAGCCACGGCACCAAAGTTGAGGTGACTTCAGAGAGATGTGATTCTGTGCAGCAGCAGAGCACAGGAATTGTGCTGATGTGGCTTTAAAATAACAGAGGAAGCAGCCAGGAAGTCTCCAGCCCAGTAACAGGAGGGCCCTGAGATTCAGAGGATATATGGAGGTGAGGCTCCCCTATTTCACATGCCAAATCACTTAATTATTCATAATTCAAAATCCATTGGCTTGCCTGGAATTGCTTCCCACCAGCTGCACTCAACAAAGAGCAGGTTTGGTCTCTGCCCGGCAGTTTTATCAGATGTTTTCTTGGCCCAGGGAGGCAGATTTTGAAGATGGTCTGGAATAGTGCAGTGGTGGGAGCCAGGGCAGAGGGGCTCTGGTTTGCACAGAGGCTCAGTGTCCTCCAAGAGCCCACTCTGAACCTGCTCCAGGGGAGTTTTCCACTGTGCTGTGCATGGAACGGACCCTCAGTGTCAGCAACTCACCCCGGAGCGTTCTGACAGTGGGTGAGAGGGGAGGGCTTTTCCAGTGGGTTTGTTTTCAATTCCATCCCTGACTCTAATTCCATCGAGTGAACAAACTCGTCAGTGTGGGGCAGTATTAATTCTGCAGCTTGGCTGTGAACTTCAGCTCCTTGTCTGTGACTCGTGCTCGGGAAATGCCAGAGGGAGGGTAACCTTTCGCAAGTGCCGGTTGTCTTGAAGCACGACTCTGCTCCCCTTTCAGGAGAGCAAATGCCAACATGATGAGGGCAGGTGAAAGAGCAGAGCTCTTGTGCATGTCCTGCAGAGCTGGGTGCTGCTGTGTTGGTTTTCAGCAGGAGTGGTTTGCCCAAGTGTATTGTGATCTGAATCTCGCCCTTCCTCCCACAGACCTCTCTGTCTGTTTTCATTCCTTCATTACTATTCCCACATCCCCCTGTCCTCGTTTCCTCCCAAGCTCATCCCTGGGCAGGCACTCCTGTCTCCACTGCATATCAGAAATGCCTGTTTGAGCTGTTCTACTCTCCAGCATATCACAGATCGTTCCTAAAGGCTTTGTGTGTGATTTTGACTGTTGCTAGTGTAGAGAAACCATCATAACCCAGTCCACAGCTGTCGGGATTCAGGGTGAGGGGCCGGAGCCTTCCAGAATAGTTTTATTGCAAACAAGGTCTGTAGTGAGTTCAAACTCACTCTGGCTGCCTCTATGCCTGGAAAGTGTGGAAATACTGAAAATGAGCCCAGCCTTCAGAGTTCTGTTTCCCGGTGATGGGAGGTGTCTGTGGCACCCGATGTCAGGGGGGCTGAGCCACCAGGGCCTGTGTTCACCCTGATTCATACCCAACACACGCTAATCAAACATGACCACAGCCTCAGACAGTGTTGTGTCACAACTGCTTTAAAGCACGTTTCCCTTGGATTCATTTTCACGTGCTGACAAGATCGGGCCCTTGGACTGACAGCAGCAGTTGGAAGCCAGAAGGTGACGTGGCCGAGCAGCTCCTTCCAGGCGGTTCTGCCTCTGCCCTGGCTGCAGCACTGACCCCAGAGCCTCCACCACCATCCCCAGGCACACGAAGCCTCTGTCACTCCCTGCAGTGACTGCTCCTGTCTCCCTGCTCACGCTGTTCTTTGCGAACAATCCATTTTCCACTGGTGCCAGTCCAGGATCTCCATCAGAGGCAAACTCTGAGCTGAAGGATGTACCTGAGAGGGAATATTGCTGTCTCTCCCTCAGATCATCCTAACGGGACTGAACTCTGTCTATAAACTGTCACTCTCTTCCCTGTGACGCTTGAAAAATTCCAGTGGAAAGGGTGGAGGTTGGATGGTGGACATGGGAAGCTGCTTTGAATGCAGGGGCAGAGTAGGATCCAGTAAACGAATGCCTATTTCTAAACTAAAAGCAACAACAGAGGAAAAGTAGGAGATGAGGAAACATCTGGGTGCTCCACTGGTGCTTGGCGCAGTGAGAAGCTTGGTCTGGAGCATTTGCTGGGTGCACAGGATCCCTGCACCCTGTAGGAGCTTCAGGGCAAGGACAGGCTCTAAGAAATGCCACTGCACAGAGGGAAAGTGGGAGTCTGAGCTAACAAACTGCACAGAGGGAAATGGGGAATGTGGGGCAGAGGCAGGAACAGGTCGCAGCATTCCAGAGCCTTTGCAGCTTCCTGAGGCATCGTTGCCCTCCATCCTCCCTCTGCAGCACTCAATGCACAGTCCCCGTGTTCATGAACCCTCTGTGCACAGCACTCAGGCTTCCTTCTCCTGCCTGAAATGCATGGAGGCGTTTCAGCTGGATTTCTGGTGATTTGACTGTCAGTTTTAATAAACAGCTTAAACAAACAGCACGTGCCAACCACTCCTGCAGCCTCTCACTTGCTCAAACAGTTGGCAGATTTGAATATTGGGCGATGGATTTAAGGGAAGCGTTTGCGCTCGTGTACCAGGCTGGTGGAACAGCTCAGCTGGAGCAGCGTGGAGGGGGAATCCGAAGGCTCCTGCAGCCCTGGCTGGAGCTCTCAGATGCTTTCCTATTTCCCCAAATCCAGTGGCTTTCAGGGTAAAGTTAGTTCTGTATTTCTCAGCGCAGTCTGGTTATCCCTGCAGCTTGTTGGGAGCAGCAGTGGTGGGGATGGATTGTGTTGTGAAGTCAAGGGCATTGATTTCCAGCTTGAAATCAGTGTTACCTTTGAAAACACTTTCCTAATTTGACAATTTTGGGCAGAAATGGATTGAACAGTTGGGAGAAACAAAGAAAAACAGCAAATAAAAGAGACAGGGACTAGGGTGGGCCATTTATCCTTCCCTCCTGCTCCAAGATGTGGTTGGCTGTTCCCAGGTAAGCCCGAGCAGGCACATCCAGCTCATTCCTGGGAGCCTGCTCGGGCAGAGGTCTCTGCACCATTATCTGTGGTTAGGAAGGAATGAGAGCTGCAGGGCTGCTGGAGGTGACCCCGAGGGTCCCGTGGATGACACCACCCATCACCCACGTTAAGGGTGCTGCTCCAGTGCTCATTAACAGGGACATCATTATTCCCCTCTCCTCAGTCACCAAATTCCTGCACAAACAATATGATTATATTAAAATTGCTTAAAAACCATTTCAGATTATATATTTTCTTGCCTGCCTGCAAAGTTTTCCTGGTTTGAGGAAGTTCCCTGGTTGGCCCCAGTTTCCCAGCTGGCAGAGGATGGGCAAGGGGTGATGACAACGATCACTGCTTGGCCAAAAACACTTCCAAAGGGGAGGAAAAAAGGATGAAAACAGGGGAGGATGGAAGTTGAAGAAGAAGCCGTTGTTGTCTGTATGTTTGTGAGAGGAAAAGAGGAAAGAACTGATTTATCCAGCAGGTAGGGATAGGAGAAAAAAAAAATTCAAATTGATCAAAAAATTAAATATTCATAGGACATTATTCATCAAGATTCATCTTGCCAAGTGGGTGAAATGAGGCAAGGGAAGAAATTAGCTTGCTTGAGAGTGTCAAAGTGATTATGTGATTAAATTGCAATTTATAATTTCTCCTTCAAAAGTGTTACTCCTTGATTTGTATTTCTGCCCCCTCTCTGTTTTCCCAGGTCTCCCATTCCGTGTCTGTGACCAGTGCACAGACGGGGCTTGTCTGAAAGCAAAGCCTCAGACACCTCCTGCCCACACCTGTGCGGGGCCAGGCGATCGCTGTCCCCAGCACATCCCTGCCAGCGTTTCCCATCGTTTATTTTCCTAGAGGCTCCTTGCACATCTCATGACCATCCTCTCCCCATCCCCACAGATCCACAGCTTTATTTACCCATTCCACAGGCTCCTCTCTGCTCCTCTCAAACTGTTGTACTCTATAATCCATCCTCCCGCTGGATCTCTGAGGAGATTTGGTGCAGAAAAGCCGTGTTTTGGCCCTTGTTTCTGTAATCCCCCAGAGCTGGGGAGGCTGCAGCTTCCACTCACACAACCTTCACTCCAGCACATCCCAGATGTGCTCAGTAAAGGCAGCAAAAGCAGGAAATAAACTTGTTCTGATATTTTACTCTCATTTAAGAACTTGGCCTCTCACTGTTGTTGCAGTACCTACCCTAGAAAGGGGAGCTGTTTCTGTTTTGCTGCCCAATAAAGATTTACTGGCATATGCTGGCTCTTTGAAAAAAAAACACTATTAATTCCTGGCTTGTTTATGAACAGCACAAGGCTTGCACAGGTTAATTAGTTGAAGCAGGCTTTTCTTCAAGTGAATGATCAGGCACAGGGTTTATGGCTCTGTCACCCAGTTTATTTGTTCACTTTCTGTTTTATTTGGAAATACACTTACACAACGATAAATAAAATCAGCCATGACAAGGCTTATGTCTGCAGCAAACATTTAAGCCCTGCCAAGGTAGTTATCCACAGAACACTTGGAGTTATCAGCCTGCAGGAGCTGGGCTTGTCTCCGAAGTGGTGGGAGAGATGTCTGGGGGCACGGGGGCAGTGCCCAGCTGCAGCCAAGAGGGGTGGGGGACAGGAAAACTGGTGGGGAAAATGACAGTGTCAATGGGCTGCGTTGGCTGCTGCTTGAAGGGAGAGAAACTCTCATCCCTGAGCCTCCTCCGTGGGCTCTGCCGGTACAGGATCACAGAAGAGGGTTGGAAGGGACCTCTGGACATCATCCAGCCCAACCCCTGCCCTGGCAGGGTTACCCAGAGCAGGGGACACAGGAACGCATCCAGGTGGGTTGGGGATGTCTCCAGAGACGGAGACTCCAGGCCCTCCCTGAGCAGCTCCCAGGGCTCTGCACCCTCATGGACAGAAGTTCTCCCAGGGTGAGGGTACAGCCAGTGAGCAGAAGGCTGGAGAGGAGGGGTAGGTGTTGAAAGCCAACAAGTAAACCTCATAAAGTGCAGGTTGGGCTGATAGAACACTGGAATGGCACTGAACTCAAGGAAAACTCAGCCTGGTTAAACTGCTTTAAATCTGTTTACTTGGTAGTTTCTGCTTCACTTGCAAGACATCATTATAATCGCTTGGCATTGGCAAGCCATTACTCAGAGGTTCGGGGCCGGGCTAGCAGAAGACATGATTGTCTCATAAATCCGATGAGCCATATTGATTAGTGGAGGATAAGGACTGGGGTTTGAACAGCCCGTATTCTTTTTTTGTCTCGTTGTTAGGGGTGTGTTTGCAGCCTGGACTTGGCAGTGAGTTATGGGGATGCCGGGTGTTTTTATGTCACATAACATCTCAGCATCTGCATCCCCTCCCCTTGCAACCAAAATCAGTAATAGAGGGAAAGTGAATTTGGACCTTGCTTTGAATCAAAGGTGCTGACGGGAAGCACAGCCCAGGGTGTCCGTGAGCTGATGGCAGTGGCAGTTTGGGAGTTACAGCAGAGAGTGGCCACTTTGGAACGCAAATGAGCGACCTCTGATGTTGTGTTGGTTAATTATTTGTGCAATGGGAGCGCTTTGCTGCCCCAGACAGCAACAGGGATACGGGGGGTGTGCGGGGTCCCTGCCCAGGGGACCCCACAATCTCCAGTGGAGGTGGGAGCCTCGGGGTTATATCTGGGGCAGCCCCAGGACATTGCTCTTCACTGAATCCAGGGTCTGGTGGTGCTGAGGGGAGCAGCAGCAGTTCGGACGCTCAAGGGATGCAGACAAGATCCTCACCTGCTCCCCAGGGACATGCTCAGAAATGCCACTTGCACAAAACAGTAGAAATGAGGCAGTAGGAAATTAAATATGCTTATTAGAGCTAAAAATAGCAGCTCCATTCTTTGGTGATGCATGAGAAAAAGCCCCTTGTACCAGAAAAATACTTTGTGTCTCTGCCAGGCGACAGATGCGGGGAACCTCTCGCAGCCTTGCTGGCGGAGCCGGTGCCGCTGCCTCCGAACCTTGGGCCTCCTATTTTTAGCAGCGGATCAATGCAGGCTCTTCTGTCCACCAAGGAAAAGGCAGACGGGGCTGTCCGGCCAGCACGGCGGGTGTGAGGAGCCTGTGTTAAATATTAACTCCTGTCAGACAAAGAGTCGTTCTCTCCATCACTCGGGCGATGCGGATGGAGGAGCCCCGCGGGCTCGGGAGGGTGGCGGTGACAAGGGTGGGTCCCTCGCTGAGCTGGCAGCAGGAAGGCACTGCCGACCTGGGGGAGTTCCCTCTCCTTGAGCAAGCCGTGAGCCAGATGCTTCCTTGAGTCGCGCTGATGATGAGTCCGTGGATCCATCTGTGGGCAGAGGGGGGCAAATCCTCGAGCAGGATGTTGGATATGAATCTGTCTGAGAGCTCATTTTGCGAACTGATATTAATTAACGTTGGCAATGCCCTTGTTCTTGCACTGCCGACACTGCCATCCTGGTACTCGATGTGGGGAAACTGAGGGAGGCAGGGATGACACATCTCTTCTGTGCCCTCCAAAGAGCCACGGAGCCCACGTTATCCTAGTTCCCAATCCAATAATTTAGTGTGCATTGCTCCTACAGACTTGGCTTGTTCAGACTGGCCACAAAGCTGCTCCTTTCCCTGCTGTCCTTCGGATGCAGCTGTGAACCCATCCCCGCCCGCGCGAGAGGGAGCAGCAGCACCGGCAGCAACACCGCAGCTGCATTCCCCGGGCAGAAGGTGCAATGCTGCACCCCTGTGGGAACTGCGAGCCTTGGACATCAAACCTGGGAACTCCGGGTGGACACACAGGAGCTTTCGGTGATCTACATCAGCCCTATTTAAGCTGCCCGGGCACTGGAAGAGGGGGAGAAAAGGGGGTCCTGGACATGCGACTTCTCTCTCAAACCCCTGGAAGTGATGTCGTTCCCTGAGGGATGGAGACAGCTGAGTTTCTCCAGCTTGCAGGGATCCTGGAATTGTATTTTGGAGATAACAAGCAGTCAGCACTGTCACTTCTTGCAGGCAGGTTAATCCTCTAAACCTGAAATGTGTTTCATCTGGAAGCAGGTATATTTGATCATACAAGAGGCGGAAAAATTAAACAGGAGCCCCATGCAAATAGGAAATTATGTAAATCACCTTATACATTAGACTGATCAAGTTTATGGTTGCTGTTTCAACTCCCATTGCCTGAATGCAAATTCTAAAGTAATCTGCTAAATGTGGGCAAGCCTGACACACATGATAACACCAGGCCAGTTCCCCTTTGTGCCGTGGGGCTGAAGTGTCGCTCCCCACACGGGCACTTGGGTCCTTGCAGAAGCTGTTGAGGTTTATTGAGCACCCCCACCTCTCCAAGAGTCTTTCCTCTTGCTGAGCACATTGTCATTTTGGAGACCCAAAGTCAAGCCTGGAAAATAAGTTCGCTCGTGCCGCGGTGTGGGGGTGCCGGGGACGGGGCACGGCTCCATCCTGTGCCAGCTGGGCTGTGGCACGGTGCAGCTGGGGGACAGAGAGTCTGGGGCACCCCTGTGCCCCCACCCCGCTGCCCACCAGTCACACCCGAGCCTGGTTACGCTGAGAAAGCACTTCACCAGAGGGAACATTGTTAGTAATTGTGGTTGGAGTATCATGACTGAGCAGTACAGAGCAGAAATCCTGTTTATAAGCTGCCTCAAAGACTCTGCACCACGGTTTAATCGGGTATGAAATCACAGTGATCTCAGAGCCGCCTTCCAGAAGTTATTTGTAAGTGAAGTCCTAATGCAGACGGGGCTCTTATTATTGCTCCTGACTTTCCTCATTGCCCATGGCCTTTAAAGTGTTGCTTTCACATCTTCTTCCTTATCTTCCATTCCCCCCCTGCCAGCTCAGAAATAATCCAAGCAGGACCTGTGGCTTGTGCCAGTTATTTGTGCGACTCCTGAGTGACTCCTGCTCCTGTCCCAGAGCTGTGTTAGCACTGGCTGATATCTCTTGGCTTTGAAGGGGAAGCTGAAAATTTTGAGGTCTTTTGCTGCCTCGCTCATCTCTGGATCTGCAGCATCTCTGCCTCCTGTGCCCAGTTCTGAGGAATTCTCATCTTGACAGCACTTCAGAGTTGAGATAAAACCACCTCATGGCACACTCATCCTTGGTTTAAGTAGGCACTGGTGAATTAACCCACAATTTCTGGCCATAGAAGGATTTTCCTGGTTTAGGGGAGGGAGGGGGGTTCAGCAGGTCCTGAGGAGTGGATGCTGTGGAGTCCTCTCTCTGTTTCCTCTCTGGCCCGTTGATCCCCATTAGGAAAGCCCTCGGTGTCACTCTGCCTGCTGAGAGAAACCCTCCTCGGCACATTAACGGAACAGCGGAGCTGGCACACAAATAACCGGCACAAGCCAAGGAATGCGGAGTCGGAGGGAGATGCTGGAGAATTTGCCACTGCTGGCAGACTCAATGTGGAGAGCTCAGGAGCACAGAGGCCGGGGATGCAGCAAGCGCCAAATTTCTGTGGACACAGGACACGTCATAAACGTGCAAGTTGGATAATCTGGATAATGTGAGTGCAGAGTTCCCCCGTGCTCCTACAGTGAGTTAGGCACAGGGGAAGGAGCCCAGAGCCATTGCTGCAAGGTCTGCTCCTCCTCTGGAGGGGCTCCCTCCTCTCCAAAGGTGCATAGTTCTCCCTAAAGACACTGAGTTCCAGGAGCAGTCAGTATTTCTTATTTTTAAATAGTCCCCACAGAAGGTAAAGCTGTTTTCTGCTGACTTCCTCCATACCCTGTGCATCTGCAGTGTAACTTCTAATTTTTGCACCCTTGGTAAGCAGCTGCTCCGTCTGGGCTGTGACAGGATGTCACAGGGTGTTTGGTGGCTGAAGCACTTCCCCTGCGCTCCCCAGATTCAGCTCTTTCTGGTCCCAATTCCACCACTGGCAGGATTGCAGCAGGTTCCTCTTCTAGAAACTCCTCTGCTCTGTGGTTCCCCATTCAGTGCTCTTGAAAGGCCCAGCTGCTCTTTAAAATGCTTTGCTCATTACAATGGGTTTGACCAAGCCACCCCATCCTGAACCTCAGAGGTGCTCAGTGAGGCTGGGAGAGCCAGCCCTGCATGGGAATGCCACAGAGGGAGGGGCTTCCTCCTGTTTTAAATGCAGGAAGAGATGCTTCAAGGCTTCACACACTAATGTAAAATAAT
This sequence comes from Eulacestoma nigropectus, assembly GCA_013397775.1. Classification (NCBI taxonomy): domain Eukaryota; kingdom Metazoa; phylum Chordata; class Aves; order Passeriformes; genus Eulacestoma; species Eulacestoma nigropectus. Next base: position 371,230 of record VZTE01002021.1, on the reverse strand, counting down.
AAATGAGTTTCCACGAGGGAGAAATAAAACAGAGCAAACCAGCTTGTGAAGAAAGACAACCTAGGAGTGATGGCAAGAACAGGTGCCATGCAGAAATATATTGCTCAAAAATGAGGACTAATTTACACTGTGTGGCCATGAAGCTGTGTGAGCCCCACACAGCTCCTGGCATTCCCCCTTTTCCACTTAGAGAGGTAATTAGGAAACATTAGCCAGCCAGCTTGGTGCTCAATCAGTTCAGGGAGAACTTGCCCTTCCCATTAATTGTCCTGGTTTTCACACTTCTCTTCTCTCTGCTCTCACGACTGCAGAGGCACAGAAATCAATCAGGGTCCCAGGGCTTTGGCAAGCATTGTCACAGAGCAATTCCCCAACACACGGAGCGCAGGGTAATTCAAAGAAAGCACGACCACGGGCTGTGCTCTTAGGTGAGGGTAATTTCCAAGGATATTTCTGTTTTCTACTCCTTTTTACACCTTGGTCTGGCCAGAACAGTATTAAGTGCTGCAGAGAGAGCCCAGCACGGTGAATGACGTGGCAACAAACTCCTGCTTCTTATCAGAGCATTCAATCACTGTCAGGAAAGTCATCGACAGCCCAGCAGCTCCCAGAGTGCTTCTTCCAGGGAAATTGCTAAACAGCTTCAGGAGAACAAAGCAACATTTCTTCTCACTGCCTGTAATTAATACTTTAGGTACGGCAAGGAGCTCCCTGCCCAGGGAGATCAGTGCCACGTGCTGGGAAGCAAAGGCTGTGGGATTCATGGAGGGGACCCATGTTGCCCCTCTGCTCCCAGCAAAGGGACATTATGTCCATGTGAAAGGCCAGTGGATGAATTATTGGATGAATAAATGGTCATGGAGAGAAAGAGAAATCACCTGAAGAGATTAGAAAGCCTGGGATGGTTCCTGGGCTGGGTCTGTGGCAGGACTGGGTGGGGGATTATCCGTCAGCTTCATGTGGGACAGCACGTGTAGAGCAAAGCTGGGACAAACGAGCCCTTACTGGAGATTTAATGACCAATTTGCTCAGCTCCAGAATGGCACAAATGGGGCTGGACCAGGTGACCCCAACCTTACCCATCCTGTGCTTCTGTGAATGCAGGCAGCATCCTGAGGGGTCCTTACATCTAAATATGACACGTAAATGTATATGATATGCACGTATAAAGATAAAAAGGCAAATTTAATTTCCTCTCAGCAGGCATTTCCATTTATCAAAATATCAACAAAATTTCTTCTGGTTTTTTCATAGACAAAATTAGTTATTAGATTGAAGTTGCACCAAAGCAGTCATTTGAAAATAACAAAGAATCAGCCTCCCAAATGAGAAATCTCCCTCTTGTGTCATAAAATACACTTTTCTGTATTACTTCTGGAGAAGTGATGGCTGTTAAATCTTATGTAATGTAACACCAGCCTTCCTGAAGTGCTGAGAAAGCCAATTCAGACGGCGCTAGAGTGCCAAGGAATGGAAGGGAAACACTTAGCAATTGAAATTACAAATTGCCTGATTGGAAAAAGGGTTTTCCCAAATCCTTTGAACTGGAGCTGCTTCTTGGCTGCTCGAATACTCTCACTCCAGCACTTCACAAAGTAACTGAAAGGAGCCACAGCCTGGCTTCGAGGGCTGAGAGTCATTTCCCTGCTGAGCCCGGTGTCTTTTCCCACAAGGTGGGAACAGAGGTTGGGAGCAGCTCCAGGAGCTCCTGGGTGGGGTCTACAGCGACATTGTGCTGATGACAGCTCCCTCAGCCTCAGTCCCTCTGGCCTGGGCGAGGGCTGGGAATCAGCAGCCACACTCTGGCAGAGCCAGACACCACCAGGGGCCGGGGCTGGATCCAGGACTCCCACGGCCCTGAGCACCCAACGCCAGTGAAAGGACTTTTCGGTGCTCACGCTCACTTGGGTTCCACTGTGTTCCCAAGAGAGGGCATTCACTCCAGGAATAATGCTGAAAGAATTCTACCGTTTCTTGCACACTCACTTTGGAAGACTGAGGCTTTTTTTGGCTTATATACCATATATTTTTATGAAATGCTTTATTCCCACTTCCCTTTGGTATAATTGGATTTTTCTCAGTAAGCAACAAAATAAAAAAGGAATTTAGAGCATCTTTTCAGCATTCACTAGTTTAAAAGCAAACAATATCCCAACGCTTAAAATCAAGGGTGCATTTTGAAAAGCAAGGCAAGGCAGTAACTTCTACTTTAAAAAGCCCTGCAAGTTTTATGAAGCTATTTTACTCAGCTCCGGAGTTTCAGAAGGGAAGGAAAAAACACTCAGTCAAACCCAGAATATATTTTTATAGCTGCAAATTTTCTAAAATGAGCCTATAGATCTTGTGTTAATATGGGGAGCCTTCAGAAATACACACCCACATGCCAGCACAAACAACACGCAGCTCTAGAGATGGATGTCATACAGTATTTAAAAAGAAAAAATACATAATTCCCAGGAAGGCAGGGCTGGCTCTTTTCCCAGATGGATTCTCATTCCGACAGCATCAAGAACATGACAGATGTGCTTCTTCCTAATTGTTTGCGTTTGTGGTTTATCTCTCTTGCCTGTGATACTTCAGGAGAAATCTCTCTCTTACCACTTTGTCCCCTCCTGGGAGTTTTCGGTGGTTGATCCTCACCAGCAGGACGTGAGCCTGCCCAGTGCTGCTGAGGCGGCTGCACCCATCCCAGTTCCTCCTTTGGCTTCCCGAAGAACCAAGACCTCCTGCTGTCATCCCACAGCACCTGCAGCCCCCCAGGAGCCCCTCGCTCTTACCTGGACTCGTGTCACGGGTTATAACCAGACACAGGGAGCCAGCATCTCCCACACATTCCTGTGCTTGTCCTCAGGTACGTGCAAGTACTGGAGCCATCTGGACCTGCCCTCTCCTTGGCATGTCTCTGCTGTTTCCTTGCACCAGAAATCCACCCTGCACAGACTCACAGGCAGGTACCTGATTTTTCTGCCTATATCTGACACACCTGGCAATCACAGAGTCACAGAATGGCCTAGGTTGAAAGGGACCTCAAAGCTCATCTCATTCCACCCCCTGCCATGGACAGGGACACCTTCCACATCCCAGGTTGCTACAAGCCCCATCCAACCCGGCCTCGAACACTTCCAGGGATCCAGGGGCAGCCACAGCTTCTCTGGACAGTCTTGTGTCGATACCTCTAGTGCATGTTTAAAAATGAAAAGTATAAGGTGACCAAACAGCCTGGAGAGAGATGTCTTCCAGACCTGGAATGCCTCCTCCTTCTCCTGTGAAGATGATTTATTGCCTGCCCAATGCAGACCAGTGGGCAACTGAATATATTCCTTATCTTTTAATATATTTTTTCTGTATGGGCTCAGCTATGAAACTTTTTTTTTCCTCTCAATTGCACTAATTTTCAAGGCTGCAGTTGTTTATTTGCCATCCCTGAGACCACCTAGGATGTTTAGGACTCTCACTCCCCTCAGATGTTTGCTCTGGCTTCATCAAGTGTCCTCACCAAGCCCCAGAACAGAGAAGCTTTTGGTGCCAGATGTTCCCTCATGTAACTCATGCATCCATGACCTTTCCAGGCTCAATTCATCACTAGTCAATCAGCCTCACGCAAAGCTCTTTCTGCACAAAGGTCTCCTTTCTCCTGTGTTTCCAGGAGCGGGACTGGGCAGCACCAGGAATGTTTGCAGCAGGAATGACCAGCAAGCAGAATGATCCCGCCGACGGTCCGTGCCAGCCTGGAAATACAAGGAAATACAACCCCTCCCTTGCTATTTTGAGATGTGAATGTTTCGGATATGTTTTGTGGGACTCGGAAAAGCAGCTCCAGCGCAGCCTATCCTGAACAGCGGAGCCGGGTCCGGGCAGGGAGCGCTGCGGACGCGCGGGGGCGCGGCAGCCCCGCGCACCGGGAGCGGACCCGGCCGGCCCCGAGCTCCGGCCCGGGGCGCTGGGGCTGCGCGCTTGGCACAGCGCTGCCTGGGGCTGCTCAGCGCCGCTGGGCCCTCACGGCCAGCGCGGAGTGCGGGTGGTGGGGACGGTGCGTGTGTTCTGGGAACGGCAATGTTCTGGGAACGGCAATGTTCTGGGAATGGGTACTCACCGCAGCGATGACTCCCCCGCTGACCGTCACCACGCGGTGTGGGTCTCTGTCCCTACCCACTTTTGCTTCTAAAGCCCATTTTTTCCAGGAAGATGAGATGCTGTGCCAGCTTACAGATCCCCGTGGCAGGCTGCACGTCCTGCGCTCGCAGGATGTGGTGAGTTGTCAGCTTTTTTTCCCCCAAACTTCCTTTATTTGTGGCACTCCAGGAGTCCCCTTCCCCTTTTCTCCAGCCGCAGACAGGGTGAGCTCAGAGTGCGCAGCCCTGCAGACAGCCCAACTCCCTGTGCCTGCAGCCACCTCCTCCCCTGGACATACCCAGCCTTCTGGGAGCATCCCCCTCCTCCTGCACCCTCTCCAGCCCATCCCTGCTCCGCCAAGGGCTTCACCCCCATGTCCCAGTGGGGGTGAAAATAGTGTGTAGGAAGGAAAGCTTGTGATATGAGCTGCCACCATTTTTCATGTGCATATTAAGGGATGTCTGCCCTAAAACTTTATTTCAAGGATTAAAGAAGAGACAACAGGTGAAAAGCAGAGACAGCAGAAGCACAGGGTAATCACAATTAGACGTCTTAATACACCAGCTGTTTGGCAATGCCACAGGGGCACTTCCAGCCTGGCACAGCTCAGGCTGGGCAATCCACGTGGCTTTTTTCCCTCCTGGCCTCTGAGTCTTCATGACCAGAGGCGTTGCAAAACGTCCAGTACTTATCAAGGCTGGGAAATAACACTCAGACAACCCTGTCTAGACAAAACCATCTTCTGAACGTACTAGACAGAGACTGCGATGGTTAGAGGTGCTGTGTAAAGTGGCACCGTGTCACTGTGTCACCATGTGACACCTTTTTGCAGTGGCTTCAGACACTGCTGGTTTCATGTCACGTGTCACACGTGTCACACACGTTGTCAACCAGACCAGAGCACTGAGTACCATGTCCAGTCTTTCCTTAAACACCTCCAGGGACAGCAACTCCACCGCCTCCCTGGGCAGCCCATTTGAATGGGTAATCACCCTTTCTGTGAAGAATTTCTTCCTAATGTTCAAACTAAACCTCCTCTGGTGCAGCTTAAGGTGCTCCCAACAGTGGGAAAAGCTATTAAAAACTTTCAGCTCTCCGGAATCAGCGTGTTAGCAATGCTGAGCACATCTCGTGGGAAGCTCAGAGGCAGAATGATTGGCCCTGTTCTGCACAGAAGGGGTTCGTTCCCATTCCTGCTGCCCCGCCAGCTTAGCAGAGTGCTGGGTAAGCAGCTCTGACAGCAAAAAACCTGCTGCCCTCAACAGTGTCGGTGACCCCATGGCTGAGGTATCCCCGGGCGACATTCCCTCCAGCAACTGCCTCCAGCGTATTCAGGGCTCTCTCCTCAGCTGACAGCCGGTAAATAAATCGAAATGCTGATTTTTCCACAGCACCTCCACGCAGAAGAGTCGCTCGGCACTTGCGAAAGCTCATCAGAGGGAAGTTGTGCCCGGCAGTGAGGGCTGTGCCCACGCCGAGGGCCTGCCCAGGTGAGTCACGCTGCAAAGCAGCGCTGTTAGAGGGCTGCTGCTCAAAGAAAACAGCGATATTATAAACACCCTCGGGCGAACCATCGCTCTCCAGAGGGAGGCCAAGTTCAGGGGACGCGAGGGGAGCAGGACCTGGAGGTGTTAGGGGAGACACGGTGTTAGGTTTCCCGGGAGTCATCAGCGGCCGGGGCTCAGAACCACTGCGAGGGGCACTGTTGTGCCCTGGGCACCGCGAGAGGGTTTGGGGGCACTGCTCTGCCACGGCCAGCACGGGGATTCACCCGCCCGAGCCTCCTCCCCGCCGGCCTGAGCAGCTGGGAGGCACGGCCCCTGTCCCTGCCCTGGGATCGCGCAGCCCTTCCCGCCGCTGCGACCGGGCCCGGGCCCGGCCCTGGGATGCGGATCCGGACAGAACCGCGGGACG
>VZTE01002021.1:336124-364450 GCA_013397775.1 Eulacestoma nigropectus | reverse complement strand
CGGGGGGCGGTGCCGGGGGGCGCGGAGGCCGGGGGGCGTTACCGGGAGCTAGGCGTCGCTGCCCGGTGCAGCCGGGCCCGGTGGACCGAGGGAGCCGGTCGTTGCTCCCCGCGCCGCACCCGCGTTCCTCCCCCGCCGCCGGGGTCCCCGGGCAGCGGCGGCCGCGGGCTCCGGTGCGGCGTTTCCCTTTGTTCGTCGCGGTTGTACCGGGCCGGTGCAGCGCGGGAGCCGCCGAACCCGGCCCCTGCCACCCCTTCCCCGTGCCGGCCCCCGGGCAGCGCCGGCTGTGCCGCCGGCGGCTGCAGCAGCCCGGTGTCCCGGGGTGACCCGCGGTGTCCGCCCGTCCCGGTGCCGGCGGCGCGAGCGATCGTGTGGCGGGAGGGGGCGCGGCTCCCCGGGCGGGGGGGCTGAAGGTCAGAGGAACTAGCGATGGTTTTCATTCGCTAGCGAGGAGCTCCAGTTGCTGCACAGGGGCTGTTCAAGGACCTACACAAAATACATGCTCAACATTTTGCTAATTTGCTTCGTTCTGAGTATTACTTCAGAAACTAATGGCGTGAGGATGGTTTTTTGGTGGGTAGATGTCCTTTCTCCTTTAGGGCTGAGACACAGAGGTGAAGGAGATATAAACGCTTCTCATTTTAGCCTAATTCTCCAGTTCTGATGCAATGCCAGGTAGCATTGTGGATACACAATTATTATGTCTGTGTTAGGTTTTTTTCATTACATAAACATGTCATGTAATTATTGGAACAACTCGAACACCGCCCGATACATGCAGCAGCAGTTTTGGGAACTTGTCTATCAGGACTTCTCAAACTGGTCATTTTGGTTCTCCCATGAATGCGATCACACGACTGCCCGTGTTGGCTCCTGGAAAATATCAGTTCCTCTTCAGGAACACAGGAAAGAAAACTCAGCTGATTCAGGATTATTGACATTGTGGCATTGTTGCATTGGTGTAGGCTTAGGAAACACCCTTTTTCAGAGGAAGAAGGAACAACAAGCTTTGTTCTTCATTATGTTTTTTTAAAAAGTAGAAGAGTTTTGAGCCAAGGGCCTCGCAGAGGATCTTGAAGCTTCCCCTTGACAAGCTGCCCTTCCCGTGCCTCGGGCTGCGCATTCGGCTGCTCTTGGTTCCTGCCCCGACTCCAACCTTTGCTGGAGTCGGTGGGTGAGGTTCTCTTGTGCTGGCAACGTTCTTTCGGGGCGTTCGTGCCCGTGTGTGTGTGAGACCAGTGAAATGTAACCTGCAATGGTTTCATAATCATCGCGCCGTGATTGAGGGCGCGGAGGAGCTGCCATGGGCTGCAAGCTTATCTGTTTTGTTCCTCAAGTGGCACATGCCAAAGATAACTCTCTCTGGTTTGTTGGCTGGCGTGGTTGTATGTACACTTAAACTGCTCTTGATAGTTATTTTCAGTTAAATACTGGGAAATAACTTTCTTAGAAGAGTTTTATCTCCTTGGAGGGTGGGTATGGGTCTGCTGAGGAGACTCCAGTGGTCCATAACTGAAAGGAAGCTCACCTTTAGGCAAGCAGAAAGTAATTATCTTTGTTTATGCTCTAAACTCTGGCTTATTGTCCAAAAATGGTGGTGTATCTCAGACTCGGGGAAAATATTTATTTTGTCGGACTAAATAACAAGAACTTTGTGGTTTGTGATCTGTGTGAGTGCACTCAGTGTATTTCCCTGGATGTAAAGGGGTAATGTGCCCCTAGATCTTGTTTCTCATGCTGGGAAACACTGTCTCCTGGTTAAAGGTTTGGAAATACAGGGTCAGGTTCCTCAGCTGAAGGGTCCAGATCCCTTTGGTAGAATGGGACTGTTTGCAAGGGGGAGAACTGCGTAATTGAATAGAGTTGGTGTGATCTTTTGTTAAAAAGTGGCATGAGGGAAGGCACAGGGATGTGTGGCCTGAAAGCAGCCTTGGAAAGGTCAGCCCAGGAGCCTGGAGGGCTGGGAGTGGATTTGGATTTAGATTTGGATAGGGGAAAAGAAGCTCAAATACATGCTTATTGCCTCTTTGATCCAGAGATGCTTCTTGTTCCTGTAAAATAATAACATAAAATGAATAGGGCTTTTTCCCCCCCACCCAGTTTTCAGCTCCCAAGTGCTGAGTGGCCCTTAAAGGGAATGCTTGGGATTGTGATCCATTCAGCATAACAGACATCTGCCTGATGTGCTCTAAAGGTTCCCTGCAGATCAGTGGGGAATACAGGTACATTTTGGTGGGTTTTTTTAGAGCAGTGACTTTATTTGTAGCATCTGCTCCCAGTCTATTCCCTCAGCAGTGTGGGGTAACTGATGCAGACAAAGCAGGTAGAGATCTTCTCTAGCAGCAGGTTGCACATGAGGAAGCTGAAGCTGTACCACTTACATACATTTAATGTTACCTCTTGTTTGGGTAAATGATTGCTAGCTCCTGCTCTTTATTTCTCTGAAGTATTTTTACCTGTATATTTTAGGGCAGGGCTTGTTTATGTTATTAAGCGCATTAAAGACTACAGAGGCATGGCAAGAATGGCATGGCTTATTCCTATAACGCTGGAAAGTACAAGTCACAATGGGAGTAGTTAGAATGTAGAGCAGAAATTATTACTGCCCTGACTAATAGCTTTAAAATACCAAACTGCAGCTGGTAGCTGTCCTTGCTATGAGACTGAGCTGTTTGGTAGCTCATGGGGAGATGCAGCTGCACATTTCCACGTTATCTCTTTTTAAGGGAAAAGCGTGGATGCAGTCATGTTGAAAGTCCAGGTTCAACACTTACTGTCCTGGGGTAACAGAATTGTATGATACACTTTGTTCTGAGATCTCCAAGGAAGCTTCTCCATTTTTGTTCTGGTTTATAATGCCCCAACACTTCTATAACTTGGTGAGTATCTGGCAATAAAAGTTGTTTCCCATGGGTATTGATTCAGTCTTAGAACCTGTGAATTTAGTCTGAGCAAGGACTGAGATGGTTTTGAAATCAAGCCGTGCATCTCCTAAGCAGATATTTGGATATTCCACATCTGAAGGCTGCCCAGGGAAATGTTGCAGCTTTGACATGAGCACCAACACAAACATGGTAAATATCAAAGACTAGCACCAGGTTATGTCTTTTCTCACTCTGTGTGGCTACTTTATGTTTTAGCATTTCTTTGCTGCTTCTGTTGCCCTCTCTTCCCATTTTTCTGAGATGACCAAGTTGTAAATCACACTCCTTCCACATGGTCTCAGCTAGCCAGGCTTCCCATGGCAACAGAACCCTCCAGCTGTGTCCGGACCTGGGGGAGGTGGCCAGGCTCCCACCCTGGACACCTCTCTGTCAAGGTCCATTGGCTGATCAGAAGTGGTCAGTGCTGAAGAGTGACCAGCACTGCCCTGGCCCACAAAAATGTGATTTGAGTCAATACAGTGAGTTTCCTAAATTATGCCTTTGTGTCAAGTCTTGATCAGGCTTCTTGATCAGGCTGACACAATGACAAATATGAACAGATTTCCCAAATGTTCTACTCGTGGATTTTCCCCTTGAATATGTGAATGGATCTGCGGTAGGGAACAGAAATGCGATGCTGACAGATCTGTGGTGTCCAGTTCAGTTTGGTTTTGGAGCAGCCAGTCATGGTCACTTCTCACTGGCGTTTCCCTGAGCAGCCCATGCCAGCGGGAGGGTGAGCCAGGAGAGCCTGTAAGAAACGTTGCTGCTTTATGGAATTTCATAAAACGCTGTGTGAGGCAAGAATGTGAGAAGTGTGATGAGACACTTCCCTGCTTAGCAGAGGGGCACAGAGGAGATTTCTGATTTCTCTTGCTGTATGAAGGCTACAGAACTTTCTGTTCCCAGCGACTGGAAAACTGCTCTGGCACAAACAGGACAGAACTTGCTTTTGTGTGTAACTCTCCAAGGCACAGTTATGCAAATCAGTTGTAAAGGAGCAGTGACTTCAGACAACCTAGACTTCAGTTGAATGTTTTAGCTGGACTGACTTCTCCAGAAAGGGCTAATTTAACCCCTTATCACTTGCCACTGGAGTTTGATAGTTCTGAGTAGCTTCTTCATGCTGTAGCATTTTCTGCTTGACACGAAGCGTGGTGAAAGATGGACTTGGACTCAGAAAAGTGTATTTGATGGTTGTACAAAGCACAAGACTGTATCAATGGGTATATTTGCATCAGAGACAAGGATTTAGTCTGAAATTATTTCTATTTTTAACAAAATAATGTAATAAAAAGGCTTATTACTAGACAGCGTTAAGTGTATCAGCAAAGATGCAAGGGAATATAAAACTTCTTTCTGTGCAGTTCAGATGATGGATCTTGTATGCAGGCAGTAAAATTATATTTAATAGATGATGGTGATATTAAAACAGTTTGAAATAATAGTAATTAAGTGTGTATTTTTCTGTGGCATTGATTTTTGTAAAGTGGTTTGGGCCTGTTCCATTAGTCTGGATAATGGCATTCCCAGGAAGCCTGTCTCAGCACTGCAACATTCCCATCGCTGTTGAGTTCCTGTGGGTGGCCCGGCTTGGCCTTCGTTCATCACAGCTCCTCAGTGGTGTTTGCAGCTGTGTGATGCAGATGTGTAATCAATATGACTTTTAAATATCCCTGTTTTTCCCCTCTCCTGTTAACTTTAGCTACTTCTTGGTGCATATTGTCCTGTCCTGTTAGCCTGCACATTCCACCATCGCCATCTGGGCGTGCGTATGTTCCTGTCCCTTGGGAGAGGGTGACAAATGCATCTTCTACAACTGCTCTTGGAAGCTGGAGAGAAAATGATCCCCCCTCAGGGCAATTTGCAATCCAAAAAAACAAGGAGCTGAAATTAAATGGAGATTATATGTCATAGCTTTGAATACTGATTTTAATGTCCAAAGAAATACCCACTAAACTAGGTTTCATTATTTTTCAGGTTTTCAGGATGAATCTGGAAAAACTCAGCAAACCAGAACTACTGACGCTGTTTAGCATTCTTGAGGGAGAATTAGAAGCAAGAGATCTTGTCATAGAGGCTTTAAAGGTAGGTTTTAAGTATCAGGATAAGAAACAAACATGACAATAGTACTACTGTAAGTTCTGCAGAGTGCTTGTATCCAAGGTGAAGTTCAGAGGTAAAGATTTATTACTGGTTCAGAATCCCATCTTAATATCAGCAGGATTATGTAATAAATGCTGTATATAATTTTTGTCTTGGAATTCATTATTGGAAGCTGGCTGCAGGAAGCATTTTGGTATTGAAATACAGGGTTACGTGTGTGTTTTCATCCTTTCTGATAAAGAATGTTGTGTTTCTGCTGTGTGAAAGGTCTACCAGAATTCCTTTGTAGGTTTTTTTCTCCCTTAGCAAGGAAGGCTGCTTGAAGCAGAAACTCTCCCCGCCAAGAGGGATCACAGATTAGACTTTTAGTGACAATAACGTCACACTAAGTAAAAAGCATCCGTGGCTTTGTGTTGGCTAAGCCACCATAAGCTGGCACTGCTGAGAGCAGCAGCCCTGAGTGCTCAGCTACTTATTCTTTCCCTTTGCTGGCACGAGCATTAGTGTAACCTTCCAGTGAGGCAGATGCCAGCTAGAACTGCTCCAAAAAGCCAGTTTCAATCCATGTCAGTGCAGCTGAGGTCGTGGTGCTGTGAGAGCACAGGGCAGGGGTGGTGCTGGAGCCTCTTCTGGCAGGTGCAGGAAAACTGCTTGTGCTGCAGGAAAACTGGCTGAAGTGGTGTGGGCTCTGTGCTGCCACTGCCCTGCATCGGGTGGTGTGGGCTGTGGTGCTCTCTGCAGTTTTGCTGTGTTAATATTGAGACTGGAAATTATTTTTTAAATATATTGTCCGTGTTTGGTTCTGCTGCTCTTTGAAGGATGCCTGGTTGGCACTCTGGAAAAAACAGTGGTATAAATGATGGCAGGGGTCAATTTTGGAAGAAATTAGTTGTGTCAGGGTTGAATATCAAAGGCTTTTTCAAGCTGACCTGTCACTGCTCATAATGTTTAAAACTTGCAGCTGTTTCAAAAGAGGAGTTGCAGCTTGCAGGCCTGAGAGGTGCAGGGGCTTGCTTTTCCAGCAGAAGCTTCTCTAGCTTGATTCCAAACACCTTTTAGGCGAGAGGAGGGATATCCTTCTCCAGAACAGTCGGGATGCTTATGTTTGTTGTTAGTTGCTGTTGCATTTAGATAATCTTTTTATTTTGGAGGAATATTACCCTCTCAAAACTATTGATCAGGCGGAAGGTTTGGTTTCTGTTTTGAAACACACTTGCAAGTTTCTCCTCTGTCCTGAGATCCGTTTTTTCATTGTGTGTGGTCAGAATGTGTTACAAAACAAGCCTCACTTCAATATTTCAGTGTGAAATGTGTATAATGGAGCACAGAGAGACCGATGGGAAGAAGTGTAGCAGCTCCATTCCAGAGGCTTTTTATTGCCTACTTTCCAGTGGTGTAAAGCAATTATCTTTCCTGTTGAAATTTAACCTGCAGTTCCCTCTTGTGTGGGGAGATTAATACAGTAACAATACCCTTTGACATAATTTGTCAAGTACTCATAACTGAGAAGAAATTAAACGAAATTGTAACCTATGCTTGATAATTATGGAGTATAAAATACTGAGCTAATCAAAGGTTAGAGCTATTTTCCCCTTCCTCTGTCAGGGATATGCTGTAGTGTTTCAGATTGTGAGGAAAGCTGGAGGTGGTGGGAATGGGCAATGAAAGCTTCAAATCTAATCTGGCTCTTGCTGCCTCCTGAGAGTGATCTCAGGGAAAAATTGCCACCCCTGCAATCTGGCCTCTGCCTGCAGCACTGTGAGATGATGTAGGTCTCCAGCTGTGCCGCTGCTCAAGTCCAAAAGCTTGTCCTCAGTGATGCTGCAGCCCAAGCCTGGCTTCCTGCTGGCAGCAGCTCTGTTGCCCTTTTGATACATGGAAGGAAAAGTCATGTAACTGCTTCATCTGGTGGCTGGGCAAAGGTTCAGCAGCAGAGAACTTCCAGCTTTGCTTTGTCCATTTATTTGGAATATCCAGCTAGAGAAATTCTGGCTTTACACTGTTTTCCTCATTGTTTGCTGATAGTAACTGTGGTAACAGCTTTACCATGCCTCACTGACTGGAAGACTTTGTGTGTGACTAATTAAAGGAAACCTTGCTAATCTGTTTACTCACGTTTTGATGCATAAAAGTGCTGCCCTGAAGAAAAAAAAAACCTTCTAAGACTGAATTAAAGATTTACACTTTTGAGAGCATTTAGTTTGACTTGGATGTATTGGACAAATTGAGTTGTAATTTACACTGAGAGGAGCTGGGACACCCAGGGCTGGGGGAAGCTGATTGTTCCACACACAGAGGAACTGTCTGACGGGGTCTCACAGCTCTCTCTGTTCCCTGTTCTCTGTGTTATGGACAGTACCTGCCTTGGCAGCTGGATTCCTTTGAAAGAGTAATAGTTTTGTGTTAAATGTGGGTATATGTTGGGAGCAGGTGGAGTTCAATCCTCTGAACTTTCTTAGGGGATTGCATAATCCTAAACCACAGCAGTGATTTTCTCCAGCAGTTATGTTAAACACGTAGATGTCAGTGGCTGGAAATCAGAATTTTATCTGCCTGTTTGCTCCCCACATAGTAACAAAAACACATTTCCCTTCATGGGCTAATTTTACTTCTGCTTCAGATTTAAATGCTTCTGAGCTCTGGTTGTTTGAGTCAAATCCTTTGGTACATTACAGAAAAGGACAAGCACTTGCAGAGGAAGAGTACCTTAATTTGTAAACATGTAATCTGATGGTAGTACAGTCTGCAATAATTGATATTCCTGCATGCTTAGAGACAAACATTTCGCATCTGGCATTTAGCAGAGAGAATCCATGCGTGCAGATGACAAAGCTTGAAATAGTTTTCTTCTCTTTCATGGTATCAGGCACTTGTTGGCTGGCACTGGCCCCGTTCTCTCTCTCTGTCAAAATCAAGCTGCTGAGCCGGCTGTTCCAGGCACTGCTTGTTGAACTTGCTTCTTTTTTCTCCCTTTCTTTGCCCCCTCTCCCCAAATCTTGACCCTTTCTTCCTTGCTGTCTGTTGCTGTCTGACAAACTGACTGTATTCAAAATATTCTTTCCTAGTGCTTCAGTTTGCTTCCTCTGTTTTAAAACCTCTTTGGAAGAAAAAAAGCTTTTTTTTTTTTTTGCCTGAAAGTAGCTTCCTGTCCACTACGTAAATCTCCTTGGAAGAGATTTTAAGCCTCATTTCTTATTGTGCTCCCTTTCCTGTAGTTATAATTATGTTTATATCATCCAAAAAACCCAGATGCTGTCAGAGAGTTGCATAATCCTGAGAGTTAGACTCTCAGTCCTTATTGCTATGTAGGAAAGATTGCATGAACCACAGGTTTGCCTTCTGAAATAGCACACCACAACTGGAAACACTTCAATATTTAAATGGATCTCTATTGCTGTGTGAGAGCACTTTGTTCCCTATCCCTGTTCTTTTAAAGACAGTTTTCCATACATTAGAACTGAAGTTCTGTTTACTTTTAGAAAACAGGAAACAACTTTCTGGCTTATTCTTTTATGTTAATAAGGCCTCAGGCAATTTACACTGAAATAGAAACTATTTTGTATTAATGACTGGAAGCTGGTATTCATCTCTTTGCTTCTGAGTTCAGTGATTCACTATAAAGCAATATTAGTGCATTGCAAAACTAAATGCTATTTGTTAGTGGATTTAGAAATTAGGTTTACAGTGCAGTTTCAAAAACTTAAGTCTACCTCTCGTTTAAATAAAAAGAAAAGTTCTGTAATACAAAACCTTCCTGCTGTTAAATCTTTCACAGATGGGGCAAATTGGGCTTATGCATCACTTACAAAGCAGCTTCCATGGAGCAGTGTTCCCATGGGTGCTGTCTTGCTGGAATGCAGGCATTCCTTACAGCTTTTCTTGCAAGCTTGGGGAATTTTTTGTTTGTTTCTTGCTTGAAGCAGCACCATTTGCCAGTGTCTTTCAAAAACTGACTCTCCTCACCTTCACAGCACCCAGGTGTGTGCTGAGCAGGAGCAGAGAGGTGTGGGAATGACTTCCATGCTGGAAGGGCCCCTGCTCTGAGCTCCAGCTGGCTGGGGTCGCTGAGTTCCCCGGTTTAGGGGTGACCAAAGTGCAGTTCCTGGGCACGGTGCAGTCCTGGGACCACCATCCCAGGGTGCTGGGAGCCAGGCACAGCCAGGCTTTCACCAAAAATTCCCAGGGAAAGAAGTTGCAATTTTGTGCTGCTTGACATTTCCTAAGAAAACTTCTTCTATTTTTCAAGACTCAGAACAGGTCCTGCTTGGGCAAATGTGGGTAGCTCTCGTTTATCAGGTCTGCTCACTTGATATAATGATGGCAATTAAGACAGATGCTGCATTTGAGCAATCTGCTTGGTGGTTCTGTGCCTGGCATTGCTGCAGAGCTGGAGCTAATGCAACACTGGAAATCCCACTCCAGCACTTTGACATTTATTTTTGGGCAAAGCAAGTGGTCCCCACCCCCATTTCCCTTCTCTCTGTCAGTGGTTGCTGTGACCTCAGCCTGTCTTTATTCCCAACTTCTGTCTCTGGGGAGAGGAGCTAATAAGGAAGTTCAAGGCAGTAAGGAGCTATTTAAAGCTTCTTCCACTCTCTGCTACATGAAGGAGGAACTTCTGTGCAAATTATTACTGGAGAACTGCAAACTCAGTAGCTATAGTTAATTAAGAGTGTGTTTGTCTTCTACCAAGTGTTAAAACCTGAACTCTGAAATTACAGAGAAGAAAAATGCTCTACTTGATGTCCAAAAAATACTTGAAATAAGTCTTGGAAATTCCCTGTTTGATGTTCCAGTAAAACAAGTTGTAAAGATTACTGAAGAGAGAGAATGTTCTGTCACATAAACAAGGTTTCAGTAGAAGGAAATCTTTTATTTTAAAAAAAATACAGAAATAGGTTATGGGAAACATTCATCCCAAAACAGCCTAGAAATCCCAAGAGGAAACAGTAGCTTTTTCCTAACAAAGCAAAGCCTTTGCTTTGCCTGCCTGCACAGGAAACATCTTTTCAGTTGGGTCAGATATTGCTTCTGCCCCATAAAATCAGAATTATCTCTTCCCAAACAGACTAGCAGTGGTCCATTGCCCAGGCTTGAGCCCAAATCCAGCCAGTTTCACATGGAGCCCTCTCTGCTTATGCCTAATTTTTCCAGTCCTCTGGAATTTTTATTTATAAGGGTAGTTCGCATGTGTAGTTCCTTCTTGTTTTTAAAAGCACCCCAAGCTTATATGTCATCTTCTTTTCCTGTTGGGAGAGGTCAGTTTAATAGTCTTGAAAATTGCTGAATAATCCATTTAGTTGCCTCTGGAATTTGAATGTTTTGGTGGGACACTCACAGTTCTGCATGTTTGAGGTGATAGAGGTGGAGGTACTAAATTAGAAGATCTAATAGCACAGGATTGCGTCTTCTTTCAAAGCACCAGTGCTGATTTTGGAGGTACGTATGTCATCTCTGGTGATGAAATTTTCCACTCCTAAGCTAACACTGCATTTTGTAACCTTATTTCCTTTTTATTTAAGCCTTATTTCCTGTGGATTTGTGTTTTCTGTGCTGGGATCTGAGATCTAGGTTGATTTTTTTCACTTTAGACTCACTAACAGAGTATTTCTCTTCCATCATCAAGTTCCTTCTGTTCTGAAAGTTGAATAACAACTGTATTTAAGGTAGAATCCAGTTCAGACTGGACAAAGTCAGAAGTGTTGAAGATGTTTGTACGTGACCTCCAGTGACAGAGAAGTTGAGCTGCAGAGTTGTCTCAGGGAGGAGCACAAGCCACTCCCACACCTGTATAAAATAACCTCTGGAGATTATGGCACTATGACTTAATTTTCCAAGAGCTGCCTCAATGATTTAGGTGACCCAGGTGGCTGCTCTGGAGGAGCTGTAGCACAGAGGTGTCACAGCCTGGAAAATCCCTATTTCCATTTCCAAGTGCACAGTGGCCCAAATGCCAAAGCACTGGGTTTGTTTTTGCAAACTTGATGTGGTTGGTGTAGGATGACTTGGTTAAGACCTTTTCTAGTCTAGACAACTTTAATTAAATGTTTATGCTCTGCTGGCTACTAAAGAAGAATAGCTGGACTTGAGAAAGCTCTTAATGTTATGATAGTCTCGTCTGTTTGTCATGCTGGTTCAGGAAAATACTTAATTGCTCAAAGTAGCAAGGAAGAACTTCTTGTTCTTTCCCAAACAGGAAATAAACCACCCCACTAAATTCAACAGAGTTCAGAGCCCAGTGCTGTGGGGAGCAGAGGAAAACACGGTTTTTGTTACTCCTTCAGTATTGCAAAAATCACCTTAATTTCCGTTTTTGGAGCTTTTATTAGGAAGAACTTGCCCAGCAGTGAAGGCAAGGTTTGTTTACACAGTTGAAGCACTGGTGCCCTTCTGAAGGGTCTCTCCCATGTTTCTGTGCAGAATGGCCAGCACTGGGATGAGTTGGGATTAAGCTCATCTGTCAAAGCCGTCAGGCCAGCTGGATGGAGATCCCAGTTCATATTTACAGACTTATTAATGCTTGAGTCACTTAGAAGTTCCCTTCACACTTATATTGAGGTTGCATTGAGTCATTTTTTTAAATGCTTCAGAAAAACAGAAGATTCCCTGTTCCTAAAAAATAAAAAAACCCCTGTAGTTTTTCCTGTGATTCATTAAACCAGGGCTGCCCCATTATCCAGGGCTGCTCTCGCATTTCCAGGGCTGATCTTTTCCTTCCTCTCCTTTTTATGATTGTGTAAAGTTAGAACAATATCTGAAGCTCTGATCAAAGGTATCCACAGTTCCTGGTGGATATTGCTGATGGAGAGGGAGGGGTATCCGTAAGTGTGAGCTGTTCCTCTGTGTTTATTTACTGCAGGGTTAAAATCCAGCTCCAAACTGGAATCACTGGATGAATGTCTCTAATTTGGTCATGGAGAAGTTATTTTGGGTTGGGTTTTTTACACCTCATTTTTTTAGTTTATTTCATGTTAATCACAACTGCATTTCAGAATGCAGGTAGGACCAGCAAATCCCACCAGCTCTTTGAGTAAAGCCAAGTGTTACTGTTTTACTCACACTATTCCAATGTAGCTCTACCAGCTGCTGTGTGGGGATGTTCCACAATTTTGTGACTCCTGCTCTTCTGTGCTTGAGGAAAGCATTTGTGGTTTTGGTACTGGGACATCAGAAAAGAGCCATTCCAAGAAGTGCTGGCTTCTGAGCTGTCTTTTTGTTTGAGTCAGGCTCAGTCTCTCCTATCTAAATGATGTCCTTGTGCAGTCCCATAAGAAATGGGTGACAGTTTGCCATTCCTGCTCCCTGAAAGGGTTTCTGGGAAGTACGCAGCGAGGCTGGCACGGGCTGGCTCTGCATTCAAAGCAGGGAGCTTTGTTCAGCTGAATGCCATTCCCAGCATCAGCAGAGTTGGGGTTGTGTGGGACTCACGTTTAGAGCCCTCCACCAGCTCCAAAAAGCTGCTGTGCTTGACTTGGAGTGGGTTATCTGCTGTTTGTGCCCTGCCCAGCTGGGAGCAGAAGGGTGAAGCACACCTGAGAAGGTGCAGGCAGCATTTGTTTGGAGCAATTGCTCAAGGAAAAGATGTGTCGTATGTGTGCTCTGGCAGGAAAAGTGCTTTTAGGATCAGAACTCTCCTGTAGGTCACACATGCTAAAATACGTTCTAAATTAAATGCACTTTGATAAAGGTCCCGGGGCTCACTCTGGCATTTCAGTGGTGCAGGTGACTCGTGCAGAGGAAAAACCCACATCTTTCTGTGTCCTCACTGAGGACATGCCAGTGCAGAACAGAACAGTCATTTCTATGCTGTAGAAAAGAAAAGGTATGAATTGTCATGGTAACCAGTCCTTACAAGACAATATGAACCAAGAGGAATCAAGTTGAAGTCTCATGTTCAGGTGCTATTTCTTGGCAGGAGCATCAGCTCTGCTGGGCACGGGGTCATGCTGTCAGTGACACGCAGGGGATTGAAACACTCTCACACGTTTTCGTAAGTGCTCCAAATTCAGCCCAGAACCATTTCACTGGAAATCAATGATTATATTTCTTAGAGCCAAGACAGCTCTGAGCGCTCTTTTCAATCTAGATCTGTTTTTCCTCCTGTGTCTTTTGTTGCATAAATATTTGGTTTCGTATGGTTCCTTATCATGGTGGTAAACATGCAGATAATACTTTCATATCTATCTGTTTATGAAATTCTGTTTTGTTTTTAGAACTTTCAGTCATCACTGAATAGGATAGGCCTGTTAGTATCCTAGCAAACAGATTTCCAGATGGAATGGCTGATTCATAGAATAATTGGGGTTGGAAAAGACCTCTGAGCTCATCGAGTCCAGCCATTAAATGCTGTAAATGTAGAGCCTAGTACGTGTGAGTTGGCTTAATTCTTACAAGCACCGAAAGAAACCTCATCATTCTGTCTTGCTTCTTGAGAAACTGAACTCTGTTTAGTCTGGATGAGAACATTACTGATTTTATTAACAATTCACAGATTAATAGGCTCTTGCAAGAATGAAACTCTTTAATTGCTCAACATGAAATTCTTTGATGGTGACATAGTCAAGGAAAACACACAACTGCTTCTTTCACTGATGCGACAATAAATGATTAAATCTTGTGTTGAGCAAGAGCTGGTACTTACCTTCTTTCCTTTCACACAGCTGTGGAATGTAAGTCATGGCCATGGCAGGTAGCTGTGGTATGAGGATGTTTGTAGACTGAATATATTGTGGAGATGCTGTGTTTTTAAGCAAGATTTTTCTTTATTTCCTTTATTTCTAGCAGATAACAGGATATTAATCAGACCGTGTTAAATTCTCCTTAAATGGAAAACTGGGGAAAAGGAATATTAACTACAAAGCCCTGTCTTCTTTAGCTAGTTTAAGTATATTAAAATGCAAATCTGTTTTTGTGTTGCAGGCCCAGCACAGGGACACGTTCATTGAGGAACGCTATGGGAAATACAACATCAGTGATCCACTGATGGCTTTGCAGAGAGATTTTGAGACCCTGAAAGAGGGGAATCATGGTGAAAAGCAACCAGTATGCTCCAATCCTTTATCTATTTTGAAAGTGGTGATGAAACACTGCAAGAATATGCAGGAAAGAATGTTATCCCAACTAGCTGCTGCAGAAAGCAGACACAGAAAGGTAGGTTTTGCCTCAATTAAGATGTGCAGAAGTTAATAGTTGCATTTTGATAACACGTTAACTTCAGCAAAAACACTTAAGTGCCCTGAGGTTTGGTAACAGAAAGGACTTTGCACCTTTGTTTAAACTTCCCACTCCAGATGATGCAGCTGGTGAGCTGATGAGTTATAATTCCAGAATTTGAAATATACACAAGATGTTTTTGTTAGGACACACCAAAAAGGAACTAGCTTACAGCTGGGGATATAATGCTTCCCAAAATGCAAGAAAGGGTTTCTGGAAGATGGAATTCTCAGCAGACCTGTCACTGTTCTACCTGGGTTCTATTCTGCCCACTGTTCTCTGTCGTTATTGAAAAGCTGGTGCCAGGTGAAAGCACGTCCTTGTGCTTCCCTAAGGAAGTATGGAACGACCAAAAGTATTTTTCATGCCATTTGGCCTCTTTAATGAAGCACTTATTATTCTTCAGACACACATTTAACAAATGTTGACACCAATAAAGTACTTGGTCATGTGTCAGACTGTACTTCCACAAGAATTGAAGTTGCTAGAAGAAAGAACAAGGCTGTGCTTTGCTTTTCAGCCAAATATCCAACTAAATCATACTAGTGAAATCAGATATTTTTTCACCTTTTCCTCTTCCTGTCTACTGGATGATATTTAAGCATTTTTTGGAAGCTTAAATTTCGTGAAGACTAAGGAGCTGCTGAATTCATGGTGAGCATGTATTGGGAGAGCTTAGTTTTGGTGATGAGATACAGCAGAGCCTCTTGGGAAGTTTGTATTCTGGCTTTTTGTTGAGTTAATAGCATTTCAATTATTCATGTAATTCAGTGTTAAAGCTGAAGGGGCTCCTTCACTGGGTCCTTATGGGAAGCAGTTTCACTTCAAGAGCTCATCTTGTTCTTAAGTGGAAGAACAAATTAATGTTCTTTAAAATAAACTTTACACTGGAGTCCTCAAACCCCTGTGAGGCACTGGGGAGAAGCCTGTGTGGGAATTGCTGCTGGAGCCACAGCAGGGATGTCCTGTTGTTAGTGCCCCGTGGCTCCTGGACGCAGCACCTCTGCTCCTGCTGGGCCTTGTGTTGATGGTCCTGCCAGGAAATTCTGAGTTTCAAGGGATGAGAGGCAAAACTGAAATACAGGAATTTCCAGCTGAATATGAGGAAAAACTGACTTACTTTGAGGGTGACAGGACACTGGAACAGGCTGTGGAGGGGTTGTGAATTCTCCTTTCCTGTAGATATTCAGAACCCTCCTGGACTGATCTGTGCAACCTGCTCCAGGGGACCCTGCCTTGGCAAGGGGGTTGGACTGTATGATCTCCAGAGATCGCTTCCCACCCCAGCCGTTCTGGGATGAGGGCACCATTCATAACATGAACTTCTCAAGGATATTGCACAGTCTGGGGGAAAAGTGTGCAATTTAGGTATTTAATAATAAAATAAACATAGATCCAGTGTGAGGTTTTCCTAATGTCTTTCACAAACTGACTCAATTTGACCAGCTAATAACACACATTGAACTTGTCCAAAAGCTGCTTTTCTGTAATTTGAGTTGAACTTGGGTGTCTGAGACTGCCGTGGATGCTCTCCCGTGTCATTCTGGATGTGTGCTAAGGCACTGATCTCTTCCTGCCTGTGAGGGCACCTGGACATTGAAGTGGCTGATGTTTGTTGGGCAGGTGATCCTGGACCTGGAGGAGGAGAGACAGCGGCACGCCCAGGACACGGCGGAGGGGGACGATGTCACCTACATGCTGGAGAAGGAGCGGGAGCGGCTCACCCAGCAGGTACCGCTCGGGCTGGTCATGACCCAGCCCACAGAAACCCCGGGCTCCTGGGTGGTGAACTCAGCAGGGATGTGCTGAAAGAGTAGCAGGAACCTCCCTCTGTAAGGCACTCCTAGCTTTTATGATCTTGATATGAAAAACAACCTGAAATTTCTCAGTGTGTTTTGGTAGCTGAGCAGTGCTAAAAGGTACTAATAGGCAATCAAATGCTTTAAAATCTTACTTCAGCCTGAAATCTGAGGAGTTCTGAAGAACAGGGCTGCACTTACAATTGATAGTGCTCTGCAGTACTCAAAATTCAGAGTAAGTTGTGGAAGATCTCCTGGGGTTGTTGTTCAGAGATGCTAATAAATATTTAAGCCACTGTTTTCTGTTACTCAAGCGCTGTAGCCTTTATTAAGCATACATAACACATCAGCATTTTAAACCCTAAATGCCTTTAAAAGGCAAACTGACAAAGTAGTAAATGAGGTGGAAGGAAGCTTTGCTTGTTCAGTCAGTGCATGGCAGACTGGTATTTAGTGAGATAGTATATCTCACTAAAGGTCAATTGGATTTCAAATGGGATAAAACTACTAGTAAGTAATAATTGTTACTATGTGCAAGCTGAGTTGTTCCAGACTGTCTTGCAGATTTCTGGGGCAATAATCTCTTTCTTAGCCACTGTCATCTTTTACTGTGTAATTTCTCCAAGATACACAGTAAACCTGTTCCCTTTTGGGGTGTTGCCCTGCATTTACTTTCAGGAGGTTTTATGGTACCCTTACAGTCTTTTTTGTTCTTAACTTCTAGGTGGAGTTTGAAAAATCCCAAGTGAAAAAGTTTGAGAAAGAACAGAAGAAGCTGTCAAGCCAGTTGGAGGAGGAAAGGGCACGCCACAAGCAACTGTCTTCCATGCTTGTTGTAGAGTGCAAGAAAGCCACTGCCAAAGCAGCTGAAGAGGGCCAGAAGACAGCAGAACTGAGCTTGAAATTGGAAAAGGAGAAGAGTAAGGTGAGTAAACTGGAAGAGGAGCTGGCGGCCAAGAGGAAGCGGGGTTTGCAGATGGAAGCACAAGTAGAAAAGCAGCTCTCAGAGTTTGACATTGAAAGAGAACAGCTGAAAGCTAAGCTGAACAGAGAAGAAAACCGTACAAAAGCACTCAAAGAAGAGGTGGAATGTCTGAAGAAAGCTCTGAAAGAGCTGGAGGCTTCTTGTCAGGAGCACAGTCCCTCCGAGCCTGTGCAGCCCAGCCCCTCGGTGACATCCAGGGGGGTCACGACTGACAGTCCCCCAGTGAAGTCTGTGTCCTGCCAGACCGAGAGTCTGCAGGCAGAGCGAGCAAACCCTGCCAGCACCAGCAAAGCTGTTCACACCGTGTTTGCCAGCCCCTCTACACCTGTTCATTCCTATGCAAAATCCAACGGGCATTGTGACACAGACGGGCAGGCGGGTGGGGAGCTACTGCAGACAAATGCTGCAGAGAGCCAAGTTCAAAGGGAGAGATCTGCTGCAGCCTCAGAAAATGCAGTGGAGAATGGAAGTTCTCCTGTGAGAATGGAGTCACCGGTGCATCTGATGTCCCAGCTCCCCTCTGCTGGGGTGTCCCTGTCTCCCAGCAGCACAGCTGCCTCCTCTCTGACCCCTTCTCCCTGCTCCTCACCAGTGCTGACTAAACGCTTAGTGGGAGCCTCTGCCAGCAGCCCTGGCTACCAGTCCTCCTACCAGGTGGGCATCAACCAGCGTTTCCACGCAGCTCGGCACAAGTTCCAGTCTCAAGCAGAGCAGGACCATCAGTCAAGCGGCCTGCAGAGCCCACCCTCCCGGGATTTGTCTCCCACCCTGGCAGACAACTCCGCTGCCAAGCAGCTGGCCCGCAACACGGTCACTCAGGTGCTGTCCAGGTTCACCAGCCAGCAGGGCCCCATCAAGCCTGTTTCCCCTAACAGCTCCCCTTTTGGCACGGACTATCGAAACCTGGCAAACGCTGGCAGCCCCAAAACCGAGTCTGGTCACTCTCCAAGCCCTGTCAAGGTTTCCAGTCCGCTAAGCCCGTTGTCTCCTGGAATTAAGTCACCAACCATTCCTAGAGCAGAAAGAGGGAACCCTCCACCCATTCCTCCGAAGAAACCCGGCCTCGCTCAGTCACCTGCTGCTCCTGCTCCACTAACCAAAACCTCTTCCCCGGCCTCCTCCCTGGGTGCCCCCATGGACATGGCGAGTAGCTGCTCTAACAGCACTGTCGTGTCAAATGGCAAAGACCTGGAGATCCTCCTGCCAAGCAGCAGCTAGTCTCCAGAAAATGGGAATGTGACATTCCACAGCTTAGCTTACCCTGGAGCTAAGACACTGTTTTTCCACTCCATGTTATTTATTTCCATAGTAGCAGATTCTGTCTGTATAAAGCATTTAGTATATTTTTTTTCTTTTTAATAGGTAGGAAAATATTTTTGTTTATGAAGAAACCTTAACTACAGCTATACAGTAGCCTCCAAATGTCTCATGGCAGCAGTCAAATCATTAGAGATGACAACCATAATCACATGATGGGACCTATCAACCTCTAATGGGACTGAAACGCTACTTTTAAATTATGCAGAAATAATTTTTGCAGACTTTTTACTCCAGATGAACATTTTATAAAAGTGCCTGAACTAAGCTTGCAATATGAATGTGATTCTTGGGAAAAGGTGAGGAGGGGAACATCTAGCTGCAGAAACAAATTCTTCTGAGTCCTGAATGTTGAAACCAGCACTGGTTTTCCTTTTAATTCTCTCCATTTGCTAAGATAAGTTAGCAAATGTGCTACAAATTCTGCAAGGTGACCACCAGACCAATGCAGCCAGCCAGGCTGTGTCCTTCAGGACATAGCTCCCAGCTATTTGAGGAAGCACACATGAGTTTCTTGGGGTAAAATTTAGTTGTGAAATCATCCATATTACTTCTCTGTCAGTGTTCCTTGTCCATGTAGTTCTTTCTGCTTTCCTGACAAGATGCCTGTGTTCTTTAAATGGCTAAACTCTGGTTTCTGGTGCATCACCTGGAATTTTCAAGCTCTTCAAGCATTCTACTGTTGTGTGTAGAACTTCTGAGAAAAGGATCTTCCTGTTACTTGACAGAGATCTCACTATTACTTGAAAAAATAGCTTGTCCATACAATACAGGTTTTTTGCAACAGTAACGTGGGATCTTCGACTACAAACAAAAGCAATAATTTTGTTCCTCCTCTGTGTCAGTTAAGTCTGATCTGGATTTTACCCACTAGCTATGGCTAGCTTTCCTTGGCTGCAAATATGGAACCAAATCATTGCTGCTGTGGAATTGAATATGTAGACCTGTGTATGTCACACACATACATACTAAACACACAGTGTACTAAGGAAGTATTTATCTATTCTTGATCTTCTGCCTCATGTGAAGAAAACATGGCAATTCACTGAGATTTAAAAAAATTCCTCAGTGAGGAATTGCCTAAGTTTGAGGCAGATAATGTGTGGGAAGAAGTATTTGGACCCAGGAGAAGCAGCTGGTTCCTGTGCAGAAACGTTTGCTGCAAGAAAACCAGCGGGCACAGCACAGTGGTTTTCTGAGTCACTGCGCTGAGAAATGCAGGACAAACACCACAGATCAGTGGCAGAGGCTGAGAGCATGACCCCGAGTTAATGATCTAGGGTGTTGGATGTGAGCTGATCCTAAATTTAGAAACTGGACTTGCTGCTCGGTGTCATGCAGCGTTGAGCACTTCCCTCGGCAGCAGAGTCGTGTTTGCACAGAGCGCAGCTTCCACTGCCACGGACATGTTCTCCTCTGTCAATTTCCACTGTTTCATTAGACAAAATCCCGTTGTTGTGCGGAAGATCCCCGTGCCATGGGAGGATGCAGAACTGTCCGTGGCAGAGAGGTTCCTTTGGGCTTTGAGCCTCATTCCGCAGGACATTGGAGCTTTGTGCTGCTCTGAAGTGGCTGTTGTTGGACTGACCCCACACAGCCATGGCAGGGGTTTAGAGGTTTGCAGAGACCTTTTAGTAGCCTTTTAGGTAGTGGTATTATGGGCTGTTGTTCCTAATCCAGTGGAACGGTCTGTGTACTGACAGCAGGGAAACAGAGGCAGCCAGAGCTGAATGGGCAGCGACTCTTTTGGAAGCACATTTATTACTTTTTTAACTAAGTGGCCACAGCAGATTTTTTTTCCTCTTGCTGAGAGTAAATGTAAAAATGGATGGGCAGATGGATTTTGGCCCATGTATCCCTTCTGATTGAAAAGTGAGGCTTTTGTATACACTGCTTTAATGAGTTTCTTTGCTTTTACATTAATCTGACTGGTATTATCCCCCTTCTTTATTGATAGCTCTAGAGAGAGAGATACTATGATGAAGTCTAATAGCAAATGCACTGAGTACTGTTTCTTCTAAAATAGGATATGGGAAGGGGTATGCAAAAGAATGTATTTTTGCTAGTAGACTAACTTCTGAAAGAAACTAAGCACAAGGGATTAAAATGGATCCAACTAATTCAGTAAGACATTTAGAGGTAGTATTTAACTGTTGATGTAGATTCTGTGTGGAAGCAACTAAATATTTCTTCTCTAACTCACGTGTCCTAAGCAGACGTTGTTGCAGAGTTTGTCACTGGCTAATGGAGTATAATGAAGTGCAAAACATATAACACTAGTATTAATTCATTAACACTTGTAAATTTGTAAAGCCAAATGTACCAAGCTGAAGTCTTTAATCATTTTTATAGCTGACGGCATTAAACATGTTAAACATTCGTATTACCAATAAAGGATTTTATTTTTAAGATGTGCAAATTGCTTAAGGAAATGTTTGGAGTTGGGGCTGCCCAGCAGGAAACAGTCCTGGTGGTGGTACCTGGGCATCTGTGCTCACCTGGAACCTGGAGCTTTAATGGAAGCCCCGAAATGTCAGAAGAAAGGAAATGTCTTGGGAGTGCAGTGGATCCTGAGCAGTCATGGCTGCTGCAGCCTGAGCATATTGCTCCTCCATCTCCACCCACCTGCAGCTGCTGGTAAGTTGAGAGGGGCCCTGGGGCACTGGGGCACTGTGTGCTTCAGGTGGCACAAGCACGCTCTGGATGCTCCAGACAACTCTGGCTTTTAGGTATTTTTAAGTAAAAACAGTTTTCCTAGAGTACCTCTTTGCCACAGTGTCATGATACTGAATGGATAACACTTCACATTAATTAACTCTTTGGGGGTTGGGGGGAAGGAGATACCCCAGTCCCCTGCTGATGGTTCGGGCAGGACGCAGACTCACTCATGGAAATGCTGTCTGCCGCTGAGGAGAGCAGCTCGGTTATGTCACAGGACACAGCTGGGAACAGACCCTGGCTGCAGGAAAAGCCGCTTGGTCTGGGATGCAGCATGCCCATGCACAGAGCCCATAGCTCCTGAGTCTCCCTGATGTACCTCAACAGTGACCTGATTTTCTTATCTTTACATCCGTTCAGTTGAACAGGTTTTGCAGCAGCCTGGGAAGAAGCTCTTTGTTCATCTCTCCAGGCTTGATGACACCCCCGAGACCGTGCCAGTGCTGGTACCAGCCGAAAGCCACCGAACTGGTGCTGCTTCCTGCCGGGGACAGCCGGAGGTGAGGAGCCCTGCCCGGACAGGAACGGGAGCTGATGTGGCTCAGCCACAGCCCCGATGGCTTTTTATAGCAGCGGCGGTGGCGGGTGCTTGCCCAAGCGTGGAATGCTGACAAACCCCTGGGTAAACACCTCCGTGCTGGCTCCTCGTGCCTCCGACACGCCGCGGTGTGCGCTGAGCACGGGCGGTGTCCCGGCCCCGCATGGGGCGAGGCTGGAGCGCCTTTTCAGTGGGATGAGCCGAAGCCGATTACTGTGCAGGGAAGAGGGAGTCGGTTCCTTGGGCACAAGGCATTCCTTCATCCCCTAAAACCCATCCGTGCCAGTTCGGTTTCTGCTTGTACGGGGCGAGGAGAGGAGCCCGGGGTTTGTGCAGGGCGAGGAGGGGAACCAGGGGTTTGTGGGGGATACGGAGAGGGGTCCAAGGGTCCATTCAGGGCGAGGAGGGAGCCCAGGGATTTGTGTGGGGCAAAGACGGGGCCTGGGAGGTTGGCACCCTCTGCACATGGGCTGCAGGCGCTGCTGGGTGTGGGGCTGTGGCTGGGGAGCGTTGTCCCGAGCCACCTCTGCCCCCGGGCGGAGCCGGGGCTGCACCCCCCGATCCCCACCCTGCCTCCAACGCTCCCGGGCCGGGCAGGAGAGCTCAAGGCAGCCTAGGAGAAGGACGAGGAGCTCAGGACCGGGCACCTCATTGCAGCCCGGGAAGGGCTCGTCCCGTGCCCGGTGCGCGGCGCAGCGGGGCCGCTGGAGGGCGACCGGCACCCGGGAACGGGAAGGAGAACGGGAAGGGGAACGGGAAGGGGAACGGGCCGGGGCCGCTCCCCGCCCGCTGCCCCCGCCCCGCGGCCGCTTCGTGCAGACCACGCTGGGCAGAGGCAGCGCCGCAGCCGGGACGGGGAACGGGGCCCCGCCGCTGGACTCCCACCGAAGGGCAGGTCCATCACAGCGCATCCCTGATGCAGGACACCCCCATCACCGGGCACCCCCATCACAGGGAATCCTCCGGGAAGCGTGGTTGCCCTCAAATGCTGCGACGTACTTTCTGTCAGGAAAAGCTCTTTTGCTTTGGCGTGCATTCAGCCTGAGCACCAGCCCCGGACCATCCCGCCGCGGTGCCCGTGGACACGATTTGTTTGCACAACCCAGCCCTGGCTCTCGCCCTCCGCCGGGGTGCGGGCGGCCAAGGAAGGCTTCAAGCGCTGAGTGTTGTTGTGAAAAGTTTTCATGCTGCAGGTTTAGCACAAGCAAACATGCCAAGAAGCTGAGCTCTGCTCACCCCACTTCCCTGCCCCGCTAATTCCGCCGCGGCCACCGCTGCTGATAACCCCTGGGCGCCGGCCCGGCGCCGCACTCACCGCCACGGCCCCATCACCCGGCAGCTGCCAGCCCGGGAACAACCCGCCACGGCAGTCGGAGCAGCAGGTTAAAGGATCTGGGAAAACCACTTTCAGGGCAATCATCTCTTTCGGGATGAAGACAGTGAAAGCAGCACACGCAGGGCTGAATTCGGAGGTTGAAACACCACGTGATTCGGTTGCAGTTCTCTGCTTCCAGTTCGTACATCCTTCCGTGTTTCCTGGGGCTGCTCCATGCTGGATCCCCTGCTCGTCTCTGTCTTTCTGTACCTGCTCAGGGGCAGGTAGGATTTCATAAAATCCATGTGCATGGCTGCAACAGTGTTTGTAGATGTACCTGCAACACCAACCAATTGTGGTTCAGCTAATTAGGAATCTGTGAGGGTGCAGATGAAAACAGTCCCCCATGGCTGCACGATTTCAGCTTCACTGGGCCACTGATCCCACGTTCTGCATGCCTGGAGTCAGCCCTGGCTGAAGGGTGGCTCTGAGGGGTGGTGAGGGCCAGCTCTGCCCTGAGCGAGCCTGCAGGGTGGGCTGGGCAGTGCTGATCTCTGTGGGGAGCCACCCTGCATCGGGGATGCTTTGGAAGCTGAAGCTGGGGGATACAGGGTGGCTGCTCAGCTCACTGCTGGTCCCAGGTCAGGCAGGGATCTGCAGAGCTCCCCACCACAGGTGCTGCTCCCCTGCACTGCCATCCCACAGGGTGAGCAGCTCTTGAGTGCCTTACAGACAAGGGAACCCAGCTGAAGAGCTGATTCTGATTGGTTTCATCCTGCTCTGAAAGCAATAGGGGAATTTTTTCGTGTGGAGTCCAAGAGCTGTTTACACATTGGTGCCACAGCTCCATGTGCTGCTCGTGAAGAGCTGGAGGAGCAGCATGTTCACTGGGCCTGGGCACAAACTCGCCTGATGCCCACATGCCACGGGCAGAGACCTCTCTGGATGCCCTTTGCTGCCCAGCAGTGCCCAGTGCTCCCTGCTTGCCTCCCGTCCCATCCCAGGATGGATCTGCTGCTGCCAGCACCTACAGGCAGGTGCCAGAAATGGGAAGACGATGTCTGATGGTTGCGAGCTGGTAGAGCTGCAAACCCTAAGTAAACCTTGGTGACTGGGAGGTGAAGAGCAGGGTGTCCAGGGTGTCCTGGAGGAACAGCTGCCCACGGGCACGTTTTGGGCCAGGCACAGCACTCAGGGTGTTTAATGCAAGATCACACGGTGACAAAATAGACCGAGACAGAGACATGGCCTGGCCATGAAGGAGCAGAGGGCAGGACCTGTCCCACTCTCTCCCCTACAGCCCACAGCAGCTTCCCGGCTGGGTTCCTGGGAATCCCTTGGTGTACAACCTGCCCAGACCACGAGGAGCCTTCTGCAGGCGCCAGGCTGGGGTAACCCCTCCTTCCTGGGCACAGCAAAGTGACAGAGGCTCCACGGGGAGCCCGGCTCTGCCACAGCTGCCTCTCGTCTGCAGGAGCCTCACGGGCAGCGCGGCCTCGGCCGGGTGATTCATCTTTTGTCACAGGGGAATAAGGAGAACCGGCAATTAATAAAGCCCTGGCTTAGGCAGGAACACGGCTCTGCCGTCCCCGCCGTAAACATCGCCCTTCCCTGCCGGCGACTCGGGATGTGCCGGCGGCCGGGCACGGGCGCAGCGCAGATGTTCCCGAGGGAACCAGGGTCAGGACTGTTTGACGAGGAGGAATCACCAGCGGGAGGATGTTTGTTTTTGTAGCAGCTGGATGTGTCTCGGGGAGGGATGGGAACGTCTTCTGTCACTCGTGGGCCGGGAGGAGGCTGGCAGGGCAGGGATAAAGCTCCTGACAAGTTTGGACTAGCAGGCGAGTTGATTAGCTGAGAGATGAAAATTCACAGCTCGGCTCTTGCAGGGGCCGTGAGCTGCTGGAGAGGTGTTTATGTGAGGGGAGAGCACCCCGTGCCTGCTGCCCCACTGCCCGGCCCCTGGTGGGGCTGAGCCGGCGGTCCCCGTGAGTCAGGGCAGCGCTGGGCTGGGCAGAGCACCTCGGGGCAGCACTGGGTCCCAAGGCAAGGACAGCCATGGATCTGCACAGCCACGCACCCCTGCTCGAAGCTGGGGCTGTGAGGGGGCAGGCGGGGACAGCGGCGAGGAGGGGGCCCGGGGCCAGCCTTGTGGGGAGGTGCGTACCCCGACAGCTCCATGGCTGTGGCACAGGTCACCGTGGCCACCTGAACACCACCACAGTAGCCTGGACATGCCCCATGTCCACCGTGGCTGTGGGCACTGGGCTCTGGACACCAGGCACTGCCTCGGGCGTTAGTTTGAGGTGAGGGTGACAAAGAAACCCGGCCTGGCAAGCGCAGGCACTTGTCAGCTGAGAGCCCGGGCTGGGCTGTGTCTGATGGTACCGATTACCCGATGATAGACAGAGATAAATGTGTACAGCTGGAGGCAGAATAAATCGATGCTATATGTTGTATAATTGTCTTGAAAATAAGGTAATGCCTGGCTCTTGGAATGCTTTGATCTTATCAGAAAGACAAGGAATACACTAATGGCTTTAATTAGACTTTGGGGATGAAATGAATTCAGCCTCCTGGGTGAGCTGGTTTCTGGAATTGACCACTGGTGGGGATAGAAAGGCTTTAATCAGATTTAGGCTCTTTAATACCCACAAAAGTGTGTGTCTGCATGTGTGATACAGACCTACTGCTCAGGGTATTTTGGTGGGGGGCTCTGAACGCTGCCTGTGCTTGGGCTTCCAGTGCCATTGAGAGCCGCTTTTTCAATATTCTTTTCCAGCTGAGTTTATGCTCGGCAGAAGCTACTAGTTTTATTTATTGACTTCTAAGTTGAAAACAACTTGTCAAGAAGCAGCGGAAAGCTGGGAATCATTTAGTTTCCCAACACCAGGATCATGGCAGCTGCTCCAGCAGCAGAGCAGCAAGCTGGTCATGTATTTAATTGTTAATTATTACATGTACTGGCTACAGTTGAAGCAGGGGGAAAGCTTCTCATCTCTCTAGGAACACATCTTTGTGTTATCCCTGAGAACACGTCGAATAAGCAGCATTTAGTGCGCAGAGGATGAGCAAGGTCTGACGCAGTGCCGTGACTCACCGGGTGAAGCTGTTGCTCATCCACCGCTGATGTGAAGAGGGGTGGGGATGTCCCAGCTCTCAGGGGGCTCTGCCTCTGCTCCCCCCATGCCTGTGTTAGGGCCATGTCCCCGAGTGTCCCCTGAGCAGCTTCACACCAGTATCCCTGAGTGCCTGAGGGTTTGGCTGGGGCTGGGATTTTTCAGAGGCTGCACCTGACCTTCCCTCGGTTATTTCCCAGCAGGACTGGAGTGCTTGCTAAGCAGCAGCAGCCCAGATGCTGACGCTAAACATGCAGCAGTTATTCCTTCTGAGCTGTGTTTATGTCTTCCCTGTTGTAACTACAGATTTGGATTATTTTGGTCGGTTGACATTATCTGTCGTGCTTCCCTTATGTTAATTTGTTGGGCTCAGATGAGCTCCTGAAAAGGATTTAATAACAAGAGCTGCTGCCAATGAAAGCACAACCTTGTTCAACGCTTACTGTGCAGCCAAACCCTCGGAACGCTGAGCCTCCAGGCGTGGTATCAACTCCCTGCAAGTAGCTGAGGTTTCGTGTAAGCACAGGCAAGAGCACAGTGAGGTCAGCGCTTGCCCCACAGGCGAAGGAGGTGGGTCCCATCTCTGCCAGGCCATGAGCCCCCCAGGAGCACCCTCATGGTGCTGGGGACAGGGAAAGCCA
The DNA here is from genome assembly GCA_013397775.1 of Eulacestoma nigropectus. Classification (NCBI taxonomy): domain Eukaryota; kingdom Metazoa; phylum Chordata; class Aves; order Passeriformes; genus Eulacestoma; species Eulacestoma nigropectus. The sequence continues at coordinate 337,775 of VZTE01002021.1, read as the reverse complement.
CAACTCAGCCTCATGCAGAGAGCACCCAATATTTGGGGATTCTGGCTCAAGTGGCAGGGCCACGGCAGTGGCCCCCAAAATGGGGAGCAATGATGAGGCTCCTCCTTTCCCAGATCCCCACGGATGCCCATTCTGTATCCCTCATCCCAGAGGGGTGACCCCAGGGGGCACCCTCGTGGGTGTCCCACCACAGCACCACTCTGATGGGAGAGGAGGATGCTGGAATGCAAGGGGAGGAAGGGCATGAGCTGCCAGGGATGGACAGCACCCAGGAACCTCTCCCCCCACACCACCCCACTCGCTACATTGCCCCAGGATGTGAGATCACCCGTGTGTGTGGGAAAGCTCCTCTCCTCGGCACAAACACACACATGCTTAGTAACATAATCTCTTAAAAGCAAAATCCCAGAAATTCCTTTTTCTTCGTGGAAAATATTGCCTGGGGGAGAAGCTCATAATGAAGGATGAAAGCTTAATCCTTGAAGCAGAGCAGGACTGAGGGGGTAAGAGTATAAACATGACAGTTGTTGCTCAGTGAGTTGGAAAAAAAAGGTGAAGGGATAAAAGTTGTGGTGGGGCAGGAGGGTGAGGGCTGTGGGGATGGGCTGCGGGAGCCCCGGCAGCAGTTCCTCCCTGACCGGGTCATATCCATCATTCCAGCGTTGGCCATGACAAATGCACAGGTTATCCTGGCAACTTCAGAACAGAAAAACGCTCTGTGCTTTGGTGAGTGAAGGTGGGAGAGTAAATGATGCTCTGTACCTGTGTAATTCACCGCTGGGGACAGCCCTGGCTTACCAGGTATCAGCATTAGCAACACTGGGAAGGAGCTTTAACCAAGATCAGGCTCTGAGCATTAAAAAATACAGCACCAGGGTCTCTCAGACTGATTTTTGCACTTTTTCTGAGCTGTCAGCATGGACGCTGGCAGGCAATGTGACGATGCTCAGAAGCAGTTTCACGACACCTCACTGCCACTGCGCAGTAACCACCGCTCTAACCTGCCTCCCTCAAAGCCAGAGAAAACCTGTTTAAATCTAAGTTAAACCCTCTGCAGTGATGCTTAATTTAAGCTGAACCTCCCTGCCAGCAGGCAGAAGGAGAGGCAGGGCAGTGGCAGGGCAGGTGGCAGGAGGAGAACATAGCTCACAGCTGGGGACAAGGACAGGGCTGTGCAGTGGTGGCCACACTCATGGTAGTGGAAGGAGCTGGGCTGATGGTTTGGGGCAGAAATGGGTATTGTCCATGGTCCCTAGTGACTCTTGGCAGGTCCCAGACAGCCAGGCCAGGTCGGAGCTATTGCATGTCCCTGGAGGTTCCCAAGACAAAAGCTCCCCAGTCTGTGAAAGGGGTTTTCCTTGCACGGCATCCCCAGTCAAAGAGGGAAAAACAAACAAAAACTTCTCTTCTTTATTTTTAATTGGCACAGTGGAGCAGCAGAGGTGGGGTTACACTCTCCAGAGCCCAACCTGCTCTGTCTTTGCTCACTGCACAGCAACGCTGTTTATGGACTCGGATTCCAACCTTCTCCTCTCTCGAGGCCGTGAAGATGTATTTCCTCTTGTGCCATTTCTCCTTCTGGCAAGCAGGCTCCCAGGTGGGTCTGGAAAATGTCAAAGTGGGAAATAAAGTTGTTCGCTGCAAAAAAAAA
>VZTE01002021.1:315651-333022 GCA_013397775.1 Eulacestoma nigropectus | reverse complement strand
AAAGGAGCAGGGATTTATCAGGGCTTCAGTGAGTGCAGGACACAGCAGGGATTCTGTGAAGACACTGAAGCTACTGACGGGCACCCTCCAGAGCACCCGAGCCTCTGGGTGCCAGCCCATGTGGGTGTTTCCCATGGTCAGGGATGGGGCTGACACTTCACTGACCTGTCCTTCCATCAGCTGAGGCACGATGCATCATAGAATTGTGGAATCACAGAATATGCTGAGTTGGAAGAAACCCACAAGGGCCATCAAGTCCAACTCCTGGCCCTGCACAGCACAACCCCAAAACAGGAAACCAGGGATAGGAAGTTTCTAAACACACTGAAGGTGGTTTAGGGAAAAAGGTTATGAAATGCAATTAAAGGTTTAATAAAGCATCCTGATCAGACTCCTTGGTCACTGTATGATTTTGATCATAAATCAGCAAATGAGCTGGAGAACTGAAGGGAAAGGAATGGCCAGGACGGCAGGGGATTCGTCTAGAATCAGCGTGGACATAAAAGTGAGTTTGTAATAGTGACCAAGCCATGACTGATGCACAGTCAAGCACCTCAAAACTTGGAAAAGCTAATTAACAAACCCCTAAACACGGAATGCAGTACAAGCATCATGAGTCTGACATTTGGCTTCTCATTGCTGAGCTGCTGGTCCAACAGCTCACAAGCCAGAGGTCAAGCTTCCCTGTTCCTCTTTTTGATATGCATCATTCTCGTTTTTCCATGTTGTTGGACACAAGAAGGAAAAAAATCCCTCTGAATTAGCAGGCAGGGTGAGACACTAATTGCTTTCCCAGCTCCTCCCTGAGTCAGGTCCGAATGGCTGCCCAGGCACCCGCACACACCCACTCAGCCCAGGAGGAAAATAGGACAGAGAAGAAAAAGTGCTGCAGTTTGGGGTGGATAAACAAACTGTGGAAAGGCCCTAAATGTGAGTCCACAGCCGAGAGCTGCCTGAGCTGCTCTGTTGCCATCCCCGTGCCAGCAGCCAGAGCTCCCAGCCTCTCGTGGCTCCACACGCATGGGCATACTTGGCACACATCTCTCTATCCATTAGGAGTTAATGCAATGGAACTGGCTGACAATGGGCTCAGAGGCTGCCAAAATCCAACATGAGGGCTGCAGATGTCCCTGGGACCGGCAAACCCTGCTGGAAGATCCCTGTGGAATGAAAGGTTACCCTCAATTTGCTTCAGATGCTGCTCGCGCCGTCCGACAGCCATCACTGGAGGAGGGGCCTCCATCGGAGAGAAAAGATAAATCCAGCTCTGCCTCCAGACTGTTATTGTCTCCTCTGGTTCAAATTAAGTGACTCGAGTCATTTTTATATGTTGCCATTTGTCTTTTACCTGAGGGCATTGCAGAAAGGAAAGAAGAAAAGGTGAATTTAGCACGAAAGCAGGGAAGGAGCAGAGTCTTTAGCAGACAATTAACTGAACTGACATTGGGTTCTCCCTAAAACATCAAACTGGAGATTAAATATAGGCAGACACAGCTAATTCCTTGCCAGTGGGTCCAGTGATAAATCAGCACCAGTGGCCGTGGCTGCACAGCAGCATCCAGCCCTGATCCCAGGGATATTCCAGAGGAGGGACAGGGTGAAAGACATCCCAGCTCCCACCAGCACTGTCAGCACCCCCAGTCTGATGTCTAAGAGCCAGGAGTGAGGCTGATGCAAAGACCCAGCCCAGCAACCAGACAGGCACAGGGTGACACCAGTGCCACCACCAAAGGCCATCAAGCACTTGTTTTTCCAGGCAACCAAAATGCAATTGAGAAAACAACATCTCCTCACAGCATCTGCTCCGTATTTCCACAGCCAGTGCCAGAGGGCTCTGCGTGTGCTGAGGCTGGGAACGCAGGCTGGCTTTGTTCAACAAGCATTTAAAGAAACTGGGTATTTTATCAGCTGTATTAGAGGCAAATGAACTGCAGGAAGCCTCAGGTTAGTGAAACTGAGCACCCTGGGATGTGGGGAGCCCTGGCAGGTGGACCTTGCCCATTTCTGATGCTCATATCAGCCTGGCTCACCTGCATGGAGAAACTGCTTGGCAGAGGGGCAAGAAAGGGGATCTGGTGCTTACAGCAGCCTGATATGCCACAAAAAACCACCCATTGTTTGCCCTTCCCAAGAGCTTTATAGAAACATAGGATCATTAAGGTTGGAAAAGACCTCTAAAACCATTGAATCCAACCATTATGAGCCTGTAGAAATAAGCAGACTTGGATTAGTCCCATGATCCACTTCCAGAAGTCAGGAGAGGCCAGGAAAGAGGCTGGGAGACTCTCCTGCCCACACAGGGGTGGCAACCCTGGCCATGGCTGGGATTGAAGATGCTCCACGCAGCCCTGCTGCTCCCCAGGGTCACATCCCTCTGCCCAGGGAATCAGCTGGGACTGGAAGCAATCCCTGTGGAATCACTGGTGCTTGTCAGAGCCTTCCTCCCAAAGCCAACCCCAGCCCAGGACACGGCCGAGGAGATTTATTTCTCCTGACAGGCTTCGCACACTCCGCTATTTTTATTCATTGCTCTTGACATGTCTTCTGCCACACTGGGCAAACTTTGGGGTCGGCCCAGAGCCAGTGTTGGCGGGGTAAGATGTGAGCTATTTTCAGATGGTTTATAAAATTAACATCCCCAAGGTATCCCGATGTTTGCCAAGGTAAATCTGTCCATTCTGGATGATTTCATTACCCAGTGACCACTTACATAGATTTTCCTTTTCTTTTAAAGCAGGGAGCTTCCCACTTCCAGCCCAGCTGGGCATCCCACAGCCCCCCTGCAGCAGCAAGACCCTCGCCAGCATTGTGTGGGAAGGGACGCCTTGCTTCCAGCACCTGAGAACCCATCCAAGCTCCCAGATCACCTGCACTGCCTTCCTGCAAGTGCATCAGGGCAGCTTAGCTCCCCACAGAGCCCCAGGGTGCCACAGCCCTGAGAATGCCCTGGCACAGGGAGAAAAACATTACCTTGCCCTGAATTTTCCATACTAAAACTGAACCAAAACAACTCCTCCAGCGGAAACGTAGAAGGAAATTTAGACCTAAAGCCTGTGATCTCTGGTACTTCTATCAGAACATAAGCAGCTCCATCCCAAAGCAGTCTCTTCTCAATGTATTTGGTGATTTAATGAAAAGAAATTATTTGCTCCTTGTCAAAAGCAGATGCATCTCATGTTTCCACTGAAGGAAAATGTAAGTTTTTAGAAAACAAGAATTTGATGAAAATCTGTTACTCCTGCCCTGTTTGGAGCACTCAGGGAGAGCTCCATCCCCACACCCGGCACTCGACCTGGCTAACCACAAACCACACGCCTGCCTTGGGTCAGGCTCCTTTTTTCCAGCACTCTGATTATTTTTTCTCCTGGGGATAGGGCTGGGAAGGACTCAGCCTTCAGCTCAATACAAATCCTGCCCTTTCAGTAAAGTGTAATAAACTTCTTCCCTGACACATAGGAAAATGTTTTAAGGCGAGACTTTATAGAGAGCATCAATCACTTTGGAGGTGATGGAATTGCTGCAGAATTATAAGCAAGTCTGAAGTGTCTACAGAGGACTCTAAACACTGTCTTCTATTTATTCTCTGTGTCCTTTGTAAATGTAAACTTCAGTGGAGTCCAGAGGCCCTTCCGTCTCCACGGCTTGTCAATCCAGCACCTTTCACCACTGCTAAAATCACAATTAAAAAAAAGAGGGATTACAAAAACAAACACAGAGCTCACGCGCGCGAGTGATGGCTGCGGACTGTTGTGGGAGCGGCGCTGGGATCCCACCCTGTGCCCACATCTTCCCACCATCGGCATGCAGGAATAGGACCCCTGGAGCCACCTCCTTCCAGCCCCCTTTAACCAGGGACTGTCTGTCACAGCGGGCAGGAGGCAAGGGAAGAGCAAGAGTGAGGAGGGAGGAGGGCTCATGTGCTGGCCACAGCAGCCAGTTCTGGGTGCTCGCTGTGAACCCATTCCCACCTCTCAGAGGAGCAGCAGCAGGGAGAAGAAGACCAGGACTAAATCCCAGAGAAGGCAGGGATGGAGACCCAGCTGGATGCAGGGCAAGTTTTTCCCCTTGCCATGCATGGGCAGGTTTTTATCTCCCTAGACATGACCAGCGAGGAAGGGTTACGGTGCCCTCCTGCATAAACACCCACCAGGGCTCTGAAAGGCTCTGAGAAGATCATGCAGAGGACAGTGCACTGACAGCGGGATAGAGCCAGGTGTGGGAGAGCCATCCCAGCTGGAATGCTGCTCAGGGGAGTGAGTGGGAAGTGACTTTTTCTTCCACAGAATGAAAAAAGAGATAAAAGCTCTATAAAGTTAGAAGATAATCTACATTAAAAACTTCTCTTTGACAAAATAGCTAGAAAAATTACTTTAGACATTGAAATATTCCACAGCTGCTCTAGGGGGAAAAAAAGTCTTTTGAAAAATACCTTTCATGAGAGACCTTCTCTGACCGTGGAGCATCCTGATCCCAGCACACGGGACACAGAAGAGCCTGCAGGGGGAAAAGTTGCAGTGTTTTGTTCCTGCCCACGAAGGGTCAGGAAATAAACAACTGGGAGCCTTTTGGTTACTTGCATTAGCAGAGATTTTGGTAGGTTCAAACAGCTCTACACACAACTACAGATCCACAAGCATCACTTTAACATCAAGTTAAAGAGGGAAACTCCTGCAAGGATCAATACATGACCCATCTTACCTGTGCCTGAGGGACAGCCCTGGGTCCCCCTCCTGCCACCTTGCTGGGAACTTGCTTTACCAGTTGATGTGGCACTGGTTCTTGCCAGCATCTCTAGTCCTCTCAAAAGCCCTTTGCCTCAAAACCCAATTCAAAACCCAATTATTTCAACAGAAAAGCAGCATTTTGGATGCCCCCCTGTAACAGCCTCATTAAGTCACTCTGGCAGGCCAGAGTCCAGAAAGGCAACCTGGGGCACAAGCGTGGAGAGGTCCCCACGCAGCTCCTGGTGCTCACCGCAATCCCCCAAATCACCTGGAGATTGGGGCCCTCCCCATGCAAGGCCGGGGTCCCCCCGCGTCTCCCACTCAGAGCTGTGACCTCACGCATCTCCCGCAGGTGCGTGTGCCCCCGGCGCGGTGGCCCCGCGGGCCGGTAGTCAGCTGGGCTAGTACCAACGGGGCCGGTACCAACGGGGCCGGTACCAACGGGGCCGGTACCAGACGGGCCAGTACCAACGGGGCCGGTACCAACGGGGCCGCTACCAACGGGGCCGGTACCAGACGGGCCAGTACCAACGGGGCCGGTACCAACGGGGCCGGTACCAGACAGGCCAGTAGCCAGCCAGGCCGATACCAACGGGGCCAGTACCAACCGGGCCGGTAGCCAGCCGGGCCGGTACCAGCCGGGCCGGTAGCCAGCAGGTAGCGCTGCGGGTCCGTCTCTGGCCCGTCGGCTCCGCCGCGTCCCCGCGACCGCCCGAGCTCCGGCCCCTTCGGGGTCCGTCTGTCCGTCCCACCCCTCCACGAGTGACAAAGAGCGTGGGGACCCGTCCGGCACGGCCGCTGCCCGCGGGGACACCGAGCAGGCGGTGCTGCGGGACTCGTGTCAGGATCCCTGGTGTGGGACCCATCCATCGGGATTCCCGGCGGGAGGGGCCCCGCTGCTGCCAGACCTGTGCGGACAGGGAAGGAGAGTACGACCGCGTTTGCAACAGGTCTTTTTCCTGGCATGCTCCAGAACGCCAAACGTTCCAGTGGCCCCGGCATTCCGCTGCCTCCTGCTGCACTGCAAACAGCTGATCCCTGTAGAATCGCACCCGCAGCTTTTCCCAGGGCTGACCCGGAGCATCCCTGCCTCCCCAGCCCACCCCGTGGCCTCCCGCCCTGTCTTCAGCTGGTTTGTTTGCACTGAAGTGTTGCTGGAGCAGAAGTGCAATTCCAGCAAAAGCTGGCAGGGAATCCAGGGGCCAAGTCCGGAGTAAATTCTGATAATGCTGTGTTTACATCAGGAATTTCTTTGGCAGATTAATCACATGAATGAAGAAACAGATGGGAACTCGCTGGAGACACTGCAACGGGAATTCCAGTGCAGGGCCAGGCTGGCAGCTCACCCCTGGAAGCGCCACTACCGGGACCACCTTGGCAGGGAAGCAGGGATGAGGTCAAACAGGGATCAGCGCTGGAGAAAAGCAGCACCCAGAGGGGAACTCTCCTCCAAGATCCAGTCGAGAGCAGCCAGGACAGCCCTGGCACCACACGCCAGCCTGTCGTTCCAGGCCTGTGACATCCAAGAAATGATGAGTGTTGAGGGCATCACATCCAGGAAATGATGGGTATCAAGGGCACTCCTGCTGCCAGCCTCACCCTCACCACCTGCTGGGTTTGCCAGCTCCAGACTCAGGTTGCACTTGGAGTTTAAAAGTACACAAGGTCAGAATTGCCCAGGGAGCAGGTGACCAGCCCAGGCACAGCCACCAGGCTCTGGTGTGTCAGTCAGTGCAGGACAGATATAGCCACCACCATGGCTGTGCTTCATTTCCCAGTGGTTGGGATGCTAAACTTCTCCCAGACTGGGGAATTATTTCCAGAGTCAGCCGCTCAGGAACATGCCACGTGCCTGTTTAAACAGCCATTTGCATCAGCCCATAGCTGTGTCTGTGTGCCTGACTTCTCAAGTGCTGCTCCAAGGAGTGCCAGGCTGCCAAGTCTGGTAAAGGACAGGGCAGGGAGCAGATGTGCCGGCAGCAAGGCCTCAGAGCAGAGTGTGGGGAGCAATTCACTGGCCCCAGATGGCCGTTTGTGAGAGGCAATGGTCTTCCTACTACTCGCTCCTTCACTCACAACTGTGTGATCACTTTACAGTGCCTCTGCTCCTCCAGAGAGCTCCTGCGCTGCTCCAAAGCCAGGCACCCAGGTGGGCAGCACCCATGGTCACATGTGGGAATGTGCAACCAGGAGCACGGGTTCCCAGGCAGGACGTGGTCTACACGTGCTTCATGCAGGTTTTAACTGCACCCCAGGATCTCATAATCTCTCTTGCAATAAAGCTGCACACGGATTTACTAAGCGTGATTTGTGAGAGCCAACGGGTTGTTTTGATGACACAGCAGCTCGCTGAGGAAACACCACTTCCCCTGCTGCTGGGTCCTCCCAACATGCTCCAAGAGACAGCTCCGAGTGAAGGGCATCAATTAGATCACGACGAGTGCAGAGTAACAGATCCAGGTTAGCCAGGGTAGACTGGAGACTTTTTGATCTCTCCATAAATCTTCCCAATCTGGCTGAGTGCTGCCCGAAAGCTTGCCAGCAGCACCAGCCCTGGAGCTGCCCATACACACGTTCCCAATATTCCTCCCAAGGTCTGCGCTGCACCAACAGACCACAGCACGGCTCTGGCCACCACAGCAGGAAGGACACGCGCTCAGGTGTGAGGGGCAGAGCCGGGCATCGTGTGGTCCTGGCCCTGCCCCCTGTCCCCTGCCCTGGCTCCATAGCCAGTTCCTGGGAGCCTTGGAGCCAACGAGGCTTCCTGCCTTGGGGCCAAACGAGCCACTCTCCCCTCGGGCTGCAGAGGGGAACATATGGGACCCGTTAGCTGGGAGCATATAAAACTCAACACTGGATTAGTCATCAGCTCCCTCATGTTCCTTCCACTGCTGGGGGACACGACTCTTGCAGAAGTGACTGACAACTGCTTGTGTTTCTGTCAGCTCCAATTAACAGCCGTGTTTAACACCACGAGGGGAGAGGGGGCTTGGAAACTCCATCCAAAACCAACAAGTTTTAAGCATGATATCCTCGCCAGCTCAATGGCTCCGTCTTTCCCCCAGTTTGCCAAGCAGCACTAGCGGGAAGCAGGGTCTGAGGGCCAGGATGCCTCACCACTAACAAATCCCGTTCCTCCTTCCTGCTGTCCCAGTGCCCTCCCGCATCCGCCTGCTGCATGGCCGCGCATGTTCCAGCTCGCCGGAGCCGCTGAATCACGCGCCATTAACATTCTCGCAGTGACATCTCCAAACTACTTCAGGGATAAATTGGTTGCTGGCTGATTTGCAAAGCATTTAGGCAAAATTATTAGGAGGAAGGTTGTTGGAGAGCCAAGAGCTGGTCCCTGAGGGAGGCCGCATGCTTGTGGGTCACTTGGATGCTCATCCCATGGCCTCGGGGAGCACAGCCTGGGCCCCACAGGCTGACAGCGTCATACGCCAGCCAGTAAACACGGTATAACTCACCCTCATAAAGGGCTTGAGTGCCCTGGCGCTGTTGGATAAACAGGACCATGCTGAATGCACACAGTGACCTGGCAGAGCCCTGGAGGCATCTCAGCATCTTCACAAGACCTCCTGTGACTGCGAGTGGCACCCGAAGGGACCCGGAGCCCAGTGCCCACTGCCACCCCATTGCCTGCCCGCAGCCCTGGGTCATGGACAGGTGTTGGTAGGCAGGATTCCGACAGCCAAGGGGGAATTGGACATCAAAAAAGCCAGTCAGGAAAGCAAAAAAGTCCTTACCATGTTTTGCACAGCCACAGCTTCACATTCCCCTGTTCTGCCCATAGACCAAAGCTGTGGCCAACAGCAGCCATCAGTCTCCTCCTGCCCGACCTGTCTGGAGGTGACGTGGAGTTCTAGGCTGGAAAGCTGTTGCTGGAAAACCTGAGATAGGAAGAGAAATGTCGCCCCAAATTTATTGTATTTACTTTCTCCAGTGTTTTCAGAATTTTTTAGTCTTCAATAGTTTATATTATACACATTTATCAGCTTTCCTTCAGGCTTTTAACCCCAGATTCACTGTCTCAGGTTATAGCGGAAAGTGATGAAATGGGCATTCCTGGAGCATCTGTTCAAGGGGAGGGTCGTGGCCAAATTTAATCAAATGGCCAAAATGAACCTGATGCAAGGCTGCTGCACAGTGAAACCTTCAGTATCCCTGGCACTGTGGATTTCCTGTGGACCTCCACACCCCCACAGCTGCCAGAAGCACCCCACCCGTTTTATTACCAGCTCTATCCACGTATTTCTTATTCATCAGCACTGGATCTTTTTTATTTTTCCAGTGGAGAAATGGGCAAATCTATATGTTATCAAAAAATATTTGCAACTAAAATGGCCTTTTCTGTAGCAATCTTATTTTTAAAGAGCATTTTCAACCCTCCAAGAAGCCAAGGCAGTCAGCAGTGACACCAACCCCACCAGAACATGTCCCGCCTGCAAGACCCAGCCACGGCAGGAGGGCAATAGTCCCCGAAATAAGGGGAAATCACACAAATGAAGGGAGGACATGAGCAAAAATGGCATTTAAAGCCTGGCAAATGTATAGATAATGACTAAATTAACTCCCTGGCTGTGATCTATTGAACAGCACAGCCCCAAAAGCGGACAATGGGATCAAAGCCGGAATTTCCCCATGCTCTGGCCGGGGTGCCGGGCTGTGTGCCCGCCGTGCCCGGGGCCCTAAGCTGCTCAGCAGAGTTCAAAGGAGCCCACACAGCCTTGCACAGCTCCCCGGGGTGAGACACAATTCCCAGGTTTTCGGGAAGCTGGCTTCCCAAAGGGAGGCGAGCGGGGCTGGCAGCGGGGCCGGAGACACCCGCAGTGACCCCAGTGCCTGGAGGGGCCGGAGAGCCGCCCCCGCAGGGGGATAATGCTCGCTCCCGCTGGCAGGATTAGCCATATAGCAGGACAGCTGAATCAGACGCTCAGCCCTTAACAGGATTACGCTCCCGGGAGCTCCAATGAAAATACAGACACCCTGCCCACGGGCAGCCCCCCCCCCCTCCGCTCACAGCGGCCCCCGGGGCGTGAGTCTCCAGGGTTTTTCAAAGTCCTAATGAAGTGTGGGGCTGAGCTCCTCATGGATACACAGGGAATGGGCTCAGCTTTCTGCCAGCTACAGGGGATTTACACAGGCAGACGGAGGGAGCAGTTTTAAACTGAAAGAGAGAGATTTAGATTAGATGTTAGGAAGAAATTATTTATGCAAAAATGCCCTGGCAAAGGTTTCCCGGAGAAACAATGGATGTCCCATCCCTGGAAACGTCCAAGGCCTGGTTGGACAGGGCTTAGAGCAAACTTGTCTAGTGGAAGGTGTCCCTGCCCATGGCAGGGATTGAAGTAGGTGAGCTTTAGGTCCCTTCCAACACAAATCATCTGAAGATTTCTATGATTCAGGCTCCTCGGTGTTCAAGCTGACCCCAGCTTTCCAGCTGCCCCCAGAGCATCTCACTGGACAGGAGCAGAAGGCTGCAGCCACTGGAATGGCTGGAGCGAAACCAGGGCCCTGTGTCACCCAGCAGCACACGATGCCATCACCTTCACCACAACACCCAGACTTGCTGAAACCTCAGCGAGCCACAGCCGAGGGGTCCCCCTTGCAGCAGGGACAGCACGTGCCAGTGCAGGTGGGGCTGGGATCCCGTCCCAGCATCACCAGGAGTGAGTTGGAGCCCACTGGGAGCACAGAGGCTGATCCTCTGAGCACACACACTGCAGGGCACTGGGCAGGGAAGGGGTGCCCATCATGACAGGTACCAGAGCAGATGGGCAGGAGAGGAGCTGGCGAGGCTTCTCCACTGCCAGGGTTGAGGGCCCTGCTACCAAGTGGGGGTCTTCCAATATTCTTTAGTAACTCTGCATCAAACCTTCCATTTCCATGGAAACACAAACCTTTAGGTGTCCAGCCTCAGGGTCTTTGCATTCCTCCAGAGAGGCTGGATGCTTCTCAAGTCACACTCCTCACCCACCAGGATTAACTGAATAACCAGGTCAAAAGCAGTGCCTGAATTCAGCTCAGCAAGAGGCTGCTCTCATTACATCTCTATTTCCTTGAAAAGTGGATTTGCACCAGACCAGATATTTTTAAAGTATGGGGAAGCACCAAGCCAAACAGAGATGTACATTTTCCAGGTTAACAATGATTTTCACCTGCTCCAGCCTGGAATCACCACAATAGCTCTTGACAGCAGCACACAGGTTATCAGAGCAAAGGCTGAAAGCACAGCTTGCTGCCCTGACTCCTTGTTGGATTTCTGAGAGGCTGGCAACTGAAAAGCTGATCCAATTTATCCACAGTTCATTATCCGACATAGCATGACATTGGGACACTCACAGACATAATCCAGCTTCCTCCTGCCTTGCAAGATGTATTGACCAAAGGCAAGAAAACAGAGCATTAATAGCTCTCTGTTGTGCAGCTGAATCTGGGCAACAGCAATGAGATTCTTTGGGCTATTTCTATCCAATCTCACACAAGAGTAAATCAGAAGCTTCTACAGACTTTCATTAAATTTCTCCCCATTAATACCAACACAGCAGAGATCAGAATTTGTCCTTTTTTTTAATGTTTTCCTGATATTTTAAAAAATGCTAAAACTCTTCAGCTTCTAGCTGAGCTTAAGATAAAAGTTAACCTCTGAACCACAGCAGTATCTTTCATGTAAGGCACAATACAGAGAGGGCTTTTTACAGCAGGTTTTGCTCAGTAATATGTGTTCAGATTGTATTTTCCCCCATCCTCACCTGACTCCGGGAGCCAGGGTACAAGGGAACCACTAAACTTCACAGGAAATTTCTGAAGGTGGCAAGAGGCACCAAGAGTGCCCACGGAATGAGACTGGCCAGGACTGAGTGTAAACCTTGCTCCATCCCTGGAATTCTTCTAAGCCAGTCTGGACATGCCATGGAGCACCCTGGTCTAGTGGAAAGTGTCCCTGCCCATGGCAGGGGGTCGGAACGAGATGATCTTCAAGGTCCATTCCAACCCCAACCATCTTGTGATTCTATGATAAATAAGAGGGGAAAGAGGCCCTGTTCTCTACCCCCTGCCCACCTGAATCATACTTGAGAGACCATATTTTGTGCCTCCCCACAGCTGACCAGCCCTGGCTGCTGTCCTGGCAGATGCCCCACGCAGCATGAGGGCTTTGTAATAACCTGTTATCTGATCTGAGCTCTCTGGCCTTTCCTCTCCGGCAGACAGTCCTTCAAACCCATTCAGGGACGATGAGTCACTGAAGAAGCACTTAAAATCCATCCTGGATGATAAGGTTAGAGCTATGTGTGGTGCATTTCCTGCCCTAGTTTGGAGTTATGCTTGGGCTCTCCGCACTTCCTCACTTATTCCACCTTCTTTCTCCTTCCAAATTCCCCACCATGCTGAGCTGCGAAACCCCAAGAAGTTCAGTGGAGATTCATCAGGACTCACTGGGCTTCAACAGGGAGCAGGCAGCAAGGATGGATCAGGTTTGGAGAGGCACAGCGTTACCTGCTTCAAAGGGCAGAAAAAAACCTGTGGGAACCTTGATCAGGAAAGCTGCTGCAATGATGCCACCAGCCCAGGAGCAGCTCCTTGCTTGGCTGAACAAAGCAAATAACCTCAACCACTCCTTATATGGTCCCTTTAGACCTTTCACCATCCTCATGTCCCTCATTTGGACATTCTCTAACAGCTTTATAATCTTCTAATATTGCGGTGCCCAGGACTTGAGGTGAGGCTGCATAAGCGCAGTGGGTCACCTTTGCCCAGGTGGGTCACCTCCACCCAGGAGAAGGTGACCCATGTGCCCAGGAGCTGAGCACGGGTTCATGACAACAGCATTAAATCCTCATCACTGTCAGGCACTCATCCCACCTGTACCCGTGGCTCACAGCATCCCCCTCACTATCAGTAGTGTAGGATAAGAAATTTGCCTTACATTAGTGAAATGATTATTCTTAATACTCAGACACTGATTGTATTCCTGAGGAAAAGGAAACATAAATCCCTCCTTTCACTGACAGCAACAACCCGCATCCCTAGATAGGGAGAGAGCTAATTAAACCTGGTCATTCCAGCCAAAGCCCAACCAGCATGTTTGTACAAGCTTTGCGGTCAAAGCACGAGCAGAATTTGGCCCTATTTCCCCATTTTCATCAATCACAGGAAAAATTCTCCACTTAGAAACAATGCTAGAGATATACCTGATAGGGGTTTTCCCCCCCTTGGCCACTTCCCACTTGGCAACAGGGATGAAGTTCTGACTTTGCAAAACATTTTGAAACCTGTTTCTGTTCCAATTCAGAATCACCCACCCCAAAGCTTTCCAGGTTATCTGTAAAAGAAAACCTAGAGAAATGGATGGCTTGAAATGCTTCAAACTGATAAACTCAAAATATATTATTTTAACTGTAATTTTGGTTTGCATTATAAAGCAGAGCGAAAATGTTAAAAACCACAGAACAAACAGCCATTGGAAATGGGAAATGTTTTGAAATTGAAGAAACAGAACATTTTTGCCCTGGGGACCATCTTCCCTTTCCACCAAAGCTTGACAAGAGTTTCACAAAACATTTCAAGTTTGATGTGCTGTGTTTTGGGGGGAGCTGAGCTGTTTCTGCTGGGGAGGGTAAGGAGAAACTCCAGGAGCAAAGAAAACAGCTGAAATCCAGACGAGGCACACCAGTGCCACAGAGGGACCAGTCCCTCCAGCTGGGCTCCACTGCTGGTTTAGGCTTGATTTTGGTGCTCCTGAGCCATTTCAGCTGTGCCAGCAGTGTCCAGAGGAGGCAGAGGTGACCCCACCAGCATAGGAAGGCAGCTGCCCCAGGGATGAGGAAAAGGCAGCCCTTGCTGCTCCATTCCTGTAAAAACCCACCTCAAACCCTTCCCTGGTTATAAATAAAGAAGCCACTGACCTCAGAGATTAATCAGTGGGCTGGTGTCTCTGCGTGATGTCACCCCGTGTTTTTCCACAGGCCTGTCAAATTTCAGCCCTGTCTGATCTGCCGATGACAGCCAGGGCTCGCGCCTGCCAGACAGCACCGGGCCGGCGGCGGGCGGGAGAGGCCGAGAGCGAGGCCGGCAGGATTTATGGCCAGTTTCTCCCCAGCTCTCCCGCACACACAATACACAGATGCCTCTGGAGGATGACGGAAACCGGGGCTGCTCGGCGCAGTGTGGGTATTTTTAGGTGTTATTGCACCATTTCTGGCCTTCAGTGACTTCTGTGACTAACACAGCTGGATTTGTGGTGATCCATCTGAACCTGGGTGCTCGGGCACATTGAGCTGCTCCAAGAGAAGCCTGTTGGTCTGGTGGGCAAGGGAGCCAGGTCCAAGCTGATGCCGTGGTGTGGGGTGGATCTCGTGATGGGAAACCAGTTCTCTCCAGTGCAGCGCACCTGGCAAACGCCTCCGGGAAGGCACAAAAGCTCCTGGTTGGAAACCCAGGTCTGACATCAGGGTTTTAATTTGACTTTTTGACCTTTACTCCTGCTTGCAGTTGAACCTGCAGCTTGATCACCTTCCCATGTTTATCAGGCAGGAGCTGCTCACCTCCAGCTGGGCACCAGCGGGCACACATGGGAGGGGAGGATGTCCCCACACTGTCTGTGCCCAGATAGCGGCAGAGGACAAAGGTTACACACACCAATGGCTGCAAGGCGCACTGGCTGCAAGGCACTGTGTGTCCACACAGCAATTCATCAGTTAATCTGAGAAGGAACAAAGCAATTAACACTGGAAACAGGGAATAGACTAACTCAGCACATGCTGTCACTCTGCTAGCAGGGCTGGCTTGTGCCTGTTTGTTTGGCTTCTGTTTCTATGCAGGTGGGGGACATATCGAAGGGTCAATTCATTGTTCTGGTTATTTGTATCTATCCAAAATGCATTCTTAACATCTCAGAGCCCGGGGAAATAGCCAGGGGCTAACTGGGGACTGCTCAGCCTTTTGGAGCTGTGTTCTTTTGGGGGATAAAAGACCTTCCTACCACAGCCAAGTGCTGGAGTCACCAGGACTCAACACTAACCACACACTCACCTTTGCTGGACCAGGTGCAGCTTGCAGAGGGCCCTGGGCTCCCATGGCCCTCATGTCCTAGTGCTGTCCCTCAGCAAGGAATCCTTTACCCATCCCAGAAAGGAACCCCTAACCTGTCTCCAGACAGCTGGAACTCCTCCTTGGCACAATCTGGGGAATGTGGGGGTCCAGGGCCAGCTCTGCCAGCAGAGATGCCCCAGCATGGAGCAGGACTGTCTGTCTCAAGCCCAGCTCTCTCCCGGGGCTCCACTGGTGCCACTGTACTGGGCAGTGTCATTGTCCAGCACCGTGCCCCCTGCTGTGCTGTGGCTGGAGAGGAAATGAGCTCAAAGGAGGCTGTGGTCCCAGCAGCACACGGCCCCTCACTGCTCCCTTCTCCACAAGTTCAGAAGCTTGGTCGAGCTGCACTATCCATCCCAAAATAAGTTCCCAATAAATATGTCTATAATAGGTCTTTGTTCTCTCAGAAAAAGGGTTTCCCATGAGGTGAGCCAGCCTGGCACTGAGGGTTATCCCAGGACAGTGATTTTTCCCCTTGGGCTTCAGGCGGCTGTGATTATGCAAGGCTCCAAGTTATTCCTGGGGCTGCCACATGAAAGGTGAGCTCCCTGGCGGTGCCCAACACGGGCATTTGGAGGCACGGCCACAATCCCTCTGCCACCTCCGCTTGCTCCACGTGCTGGGCGCAGCCCCAGCACCTGTGCCTGCACAGTCAGAGCAGGAATCCAGCGCCGCAGCACGAGAGACAGCTGGAGAGGGCAGGGGCAGGCAAGATCACACTGCCTTCATCTCCATGGAAAGATGGGGAGACTTCTGCAGAGCGGGGGTGGATCTGGTACCCATCTCTGGCTTGCAAACCCTGTCTGATGGTGCCTTGAGCACACTGCAGGCTGGATGCCCCCTATGGTGCAGCTCTTTGGGGCAGGGAATGCTACAGACCAGTCTTGCCCGTGCATTTACTTACCCTGTTCTCCTCCTTAGGCATAACACTGACCATGGACTGTCCCTCTGCCCCTCGCCACAGCTCTGTGTGTGACACCGGGCCCTGCAGCAGCTGCCCCAGCTTCCTGGCATGACCAGCCACCAACTTCAGCACCCAGAGCAAGTCTGTGGAGTGACCGACCTGCTAAGAAAATAGAGAGTCCCTTCCTTTGAAGTTAATGAATTGTGAAAGCCTTTGAAAGCAGAGCCTTGTTTATTTACTCACCACAGCTCATGTGGACGAAGCACCCAGACACCCTGAGCGCTGCTAATTTGAATGGAAGATCAAACATGAGGCTCTGCCCAGCTGAGCTGCAGTTGGAGGAGCGAGAGCTGCCCCGACCTTTTCACTGCCCAACCAGGGAGAGCCTGGTACAAACCAGGGGACAGTCCATGGGCTGTCAGTTGGGTTTTATGGAGAAGAGCATCAAATAAACCACCAAGCTGACAGAGAAATTCAGCATCCTGGGTGCAAAGCTCTGACACCCAGCCTGAGCATTTCACTTCAACACCAAAATTCAGCTGTGATCCCTCCTGCAGACAACCATCACCCTCCCCTCCCAGGGCTGGCACTGCTGCCTGCACTGCTGCCTCCTGCCCTCGTCCTGAGTTTCATCCTGAGCCAGAGGTCTCCTGCCTGGCCCCACATCACAGCCAAGACCTGCACATTCACATCAACATCGTGCTTGTCACCTCCTCCCTTTCCCTCCCCATGAGAGCAAGACTACTCAGGCTCCTGTCTTTGTGTAAAAACAACCCAGTAACAGAGAAAAGCCCACAAAATGGCCACAGCAGAGCCTCCAGCATGCTGCCCACTATGATGGGTCTTCTAAACAAATTCACAGCCTTTTGCAGTCTATAAATATCAGGCTTTTCGCTTTGGGGATAGCTGTAATGCAATATTCTGTGTGGGCTCTCTGACAAAAGGACAGCACCCCACCAGCACCAGCTTTCTGTCACTGCAGTTTTCCGAAGTATAATTGGATTATAACCATGTGCGAGCTTCTAGTCCCCATTTCTCCCAGGCTGGGGAAATCGCTCTCTGATCTGAACAACAGGAATAGGAAGGAAAGAGCAGAATGAGCTGAGCTGGGTGAGGGGAGGGGGTGGCTGAGGGCTCTGGCAGTGTGGAAGGGACTTTGGTGGATAATGGGGTTTACAATCCCAGTAATTAATTAGGTATATCACGAAAGTGCTGACAATGAGAGGTTACCAAAATGCCTGCTCACCTCCATAGTGTGGAAGGACCAGCCAGGCAGGGACCACATGGGGAAGAGGGAACTGCCAGGTAAGGTTGGTCTTCACCAGCTGTCAGTCACCAGTTTCAGGGTGATGAAGGAAGGCAAGGTGAGAGCCCAGGGCAGCTCATCCACTAGCTCTCTCTGTCCCACAGCCACAGGTGACAGAGACACGTAGAGGACAGAGAGCCCTCGCCAAATTAGTGCAAAGAACTGCGCCTGGGCTTGGACACTGACACCAGAGGTGGCTCTTGCTGTGGCCATCACCATCCCAGGGAGTGTATGCCCACTGTGTCCCTATCCCCCAGACCGCTTCCTGCAGGTCCCCGGGCACCTGTGGGGTCTGCACGGCCTCCGCTCCATGGCTGGGACCTTCCCGGCCGCCCCGCACCGGAG
>VZTE01002021.1:240251-315005 GCA_013397775.1 Eulacestoma nigropectus | reverse complement strand
CCCCCGGTCCGGCCCGGCCCGGCCCGGCCCCGCCGCCCCCCGCAGCAGCATGAGCCTGGGCGCGGGGGCCCAGCCGGGGCTCGCTCAGCAGCGCGGAGCCGGCGGACGCGCCGCGGGGCCGTGACGGGCAGTGCCCCGAGGGGAGCGCGGGCAGGACCCCCTTCCCCGGTCATTTCTCCGTCTGGACCCCGCCCCGGAGAGATATGCTCAGCCCAAACCGCCTGGAAGCGTCTCCTGGGATTGCCGTGGCCCCCGGGCGTGCGGAGTGCGGAGCCTTCCCTCGGACGGCGGGCGCGGCCCCCCGGCTTTGCCTTCCCCTCGTCCTCCTCCTGCTTGCCCTGACGCCCCGCGCCGACTCCTCGTGGTGGTGAGTCCCCGCGACGGCCCCGACGGTCCCCGGGCCACCGCCGGCGGGAGCTGCGTGGGGCGCGGTCGAGGGACGGGGATGGAGATGGAGACGGGGATGGAGATAGGAATGAGAACGAGAACAGGCGCGGGAACGGGGACAGGGTGGGGACGTGGATGAGGATGGGGACGGGGAAGACCGACTAGAGATCGGGGCAGCGCAGGCGGGAGCGCAGCAAGCCCCGCAGTGCCGGAGCCGGAGCCCCGCGCCCGACGTGCGGCCGTGGGAGCCGGCGGGGACCGGCCAGGGCTGTGCGAGCTCCCCGCGGCTCCACCTGCGCGGCTCCGGAGGCGTCTCGGGCTCCCAGAGCGGAGCTGCAGGCGGAGGCCGGAGTGGAGCGGCGGAGGCGCAACCGCCCCGGGGCCGGTACCGAGTTTTCCCCGGGGCGCCGTCACCGCAGTGATCACGGGCACCCCGCGCCCCGAAAATGCCGCCGCTCCTTCCTTGGGGATGGAACTTGGCGCGGGGACCTCCGGTTCTGTCGGGGAGCCGAGCCCCGTGCGCTGTGACACCTCTGGAAACCATCCCTCCCCGGCACGGCGAGGAGCAGGCTGAGCCCCTCGGTACGGTTTAGACAGGGGAAGCGACAGCTCCCCTGATCCCCCTGATCCCGCCGGAGCTCCCATCCCTACGGGCTGCACAGTTGCCTGCACAGTTGTGTTACTTTGCTCCTGGGAAGGGAAGAAGTTGATGTCCCCCCTCCTTTAGATAAGATGAGGCTTCGTAACATAGAAATGACGCCATAGCAAAAACCTTCTGGAAGTTAGTCTCCTCCTGCCGCGGTTCGTGTAACAATGAAAATTCATCTATGCAGAATGACAGTAATTAGGAAAACAAGGATTGCAGAGTTTTCCAAGCGACCCTGTGCTGCTTCAGTAATTCAGCAACACTGGAGAAAGAAAATAGTTGGCTGCAGGAAAGTTCTCAGTGTCCCCCACCCTATAAAAGTCGTCTCTAATCTTGTGGAAAACAGTGTTTTCCATGCCAATCTCATCATCATTAGCAGATCACGGTGGATGAGGCAAAACTTAATCAAATTCAACCCATCTGCCACTGAAAGAAAACGGTAGTTTCTGGAAATTCTCAGCTACCGTGGAGCACTCTGTAAGGGCCCGGGAACACTTAATAGTCATGCAGATAGCACAAGTATTCCCGGTGTTTGAGAGCACGTCTGGGCGTGTGGCAGCCCTGGCCGGGCTGGCATCCCTAGCAGAGCGACTCCAGGGTGAGAAAGGCAGATGGGAAAGCTGTGGGGCTGGAAGGGAGCAGGGAGCCCGGGCGACGTGCTGCTCGGGCAGCTGGTGGCAACCAAGCACAAAAGCAACTTCTTCAAGAGACCAGAAAATGCTCGGGGGGGAGCAAATGGAAAGTAGACAGAGCAAGGCTGTCCACAGCCATGCCCAGAGGAGCTTTCCTGCAGCCTGGTCAGCCAAGGGGAACTGGAATCACTAGGACAGAAAATGAGTCACTGCTGGGGAGTCTCAAGTTGATACAAGCACTGACCTGGCTTCCAGAGCCGGATCTGCCCCAACTCAGCAGGGCAGGTGAAGGCAGGATGGCTTCTGTGGGCAAGGTGAGGTTGCTAAAATGCAAAAAGCTGAGGAAGGAAGGAAGGGAGTGTGGAGAAGTTGGATTATTTCCATTATCGCGGAGGCTGGAGAAAGAGAGGTTCGATAGAGCTGAGGAGTGGGTGCAGGGGATAACATGGCTGGAAAAAAGGAGGAATGGAGTAGTCCCAGCATCATCTTCCCAGAGGTGGGCAGATCCGGTAACACACGTGGATGCTGCCTGAAGAGTGAAAATTCCTTCTCTAGGAGGAGTGTTAAAACCACCTATTTCCCCTGCTGTCGTACCCCACTTCTCCCCACCACGGCTGAGCCGCGGTCTGCCCTCATTCCAAGTGCATGTTGCTTCCCAGCAAGCGGGAGGAAAACCAGCCACGTTTTAAGCCTCGGTAGCTGTGGCTTGTTTGGAGGAAGCTCGATTTAGCTCCCGCAGCAGTTTGTGTTCTCAGCTTGCAGACCGATCCCTGGCTGGCAGCTCGAGGGGAGAGGAGAGCAGGGCAGTCCTGGGGAGCTGTGCTTGTCTGGGGCTGGGCAGCCGCCCCCCGCAGCCCCACGGCCACGGTGCAGCCAGGCACGATGCCTTTGGACATTTTTGGCAAGCAGTATTGGTCCCAAGGACCTTAAATACATGACTTCTAAACCAAAACCAATTAGAAATAGAATATATTAAACTCTTAAGATTCACACTTTCAGTTGAACTTTCTCTTCTGGAAAGCAGAACATTCCTAAGAAAAGCCTAAATTGAACAGAGTGCTGTTGTGCTGGACGTGTCAGTCCCGATAAAATAGCGTGTTTAGATGAAATTGTGTTTTACTGAAAATGGTTTCAACCAGCTGTGGTTTGGGGAAAAGTTATTCAGTGATTTTCATAGGTTTCCAAGCACATCTTTAGCACCACTGATATTACAGTAAATACATTTGGTGGTGCATCATCGTTCCTTATTTTAATTATTATTGCCAAATTCTTCTAGGGATTCACACACAATAAACTTGTGGAACTAGAGGAAATGCTTCTCATTTTCAGAGTCAACTTTTAAAGTAGTTTAATAGGAAAAACTGGGTCCCCTCTGATCACAGTACATGGAAAGGAAATATCAACCAAATGTTTCTTCTAAACAACTGCAAATTATTAATTTTCAGTGACGTCAGGCGTGGCCCAACTGCCTCACAGAAACGCCAGGAACTGGTGAACTTTGGCGTCCAAAGGAGGGGCTGTGGGTGCGTGTGTGGGCATGTGCACGTGCTCAGAGCACGAGCAGAGGGGACAAGTTGGGGCCGGCGTGGTTTTGGCCTGTGTGGTTGTGGCCGGGCTCCGAGGCCACCGTGACTAACAGTGACAGCGGGATGGCTGTGGCTGTGGGGAGCAGCACCCTTGCATAAATGCTTCCAAACTCTAAAGTGTTACTTAGCAACAAAATACCAGCTGAAACACAGACAGAAATTAAGAAGGAATGCAACGGGAAAATCCCTAAATCCCGTTTACACTTGCGTGCACTCGGGTAGGGAGAGCAGCATCGTCTGGGGGATGGCGGCTGGCAGGGCTGTGCCCCGCGCCACGAGAGGCTGTCAGGCCCCAAAAGCGGCCTCCAAAATTCCTCTGGAAAGATTTGGGAGATTAGACAAATGTTGCTTATAAACATAAACTGTGCAATAAACAAACTTGGTGTAAATAACTAAGTAGAGTTTACTCGCTATTGAGAGGCTGGCGAGCTGTTCTGGTGTGGAAAGCCATTCTGAAATTAAAGGTTTGGTTAAAGAAGAATGTACACAAAGCCCTGCATACCCCTGTGCATCCCACCCTCACACACACCCACTCTCCTGCAACCCACACGGATCCCTCCCAGCTCCCCAGCACACCAAATCCTTGTTAGTTAACTTGTTTATTGCTAACCACAGCCCTTGGAAACTACAAATATTTAATTTCATCTGGCATTGGAACAGATGGGAGGCATCAGGCTCCCAAAGAGATAAAACAAATCTGTGGAAGGAAGAGGATCGCAAGTTTGGGTGTGGGTTGGAGAGCGTGTGGGAGCCTGGCAACCACATGAGGCTACCCATGGCGCTGGCAGGATACGGGGGCTTCAGGAGAGCTGCTGCATCCTGGGGTGTGATGTCCATATGGGGATTCTGAGGCATGACCAGTCCAGAGTCAGGCAGCTATCATGGTCCAGCTCCCTTCCCAGGCCAGGGAAGGAGGAGTGTGTTCATGGGCACGGAAAACATACCAAGGGCAAATCAGGAAGCAGGAGTGCTCATCGCTCCCTCTGTGCCAGAGCAGCCCCTGGCCATGGTGTTGGGCTCTGGCTGAGGGTTTGGCAAGGACACCCCCATTGCAGATGGAGAAGGGGCCATTCCCACCGTGCTGGGCTGTTGGCAGGAGCTGTGCTCCCGCTAGTGTTCTTGTCCAGCATTTGCCATGTATTTCCATTGCGACGCCAGTGCTGTTTGCGGCCAGGTACAGTGGGTGGGCATAAGGAGTGATGGAAAAGTGGAGCCACACATATGTGTGGATATGGGATATAGGAGAGAGAAGCTCGTTCAAGCAGGCATCATGCTAAGGTGTGTGGGAGGGGAAATAGCATAAATAGGAATGTTTGAAATTAAGCCAAGTGAAAGACAGCTGCATGGAGGAGCTTCACAGCTCGCTGTGTAACCCTCTGGGGCGCGGGGGTGCCACTCCTTCCCTCCGTGCCAGTCTCAGCAGGGCAGACCCACGGCAGCCCCCAGAGGGCTTTGCTGGTAGAGGGTCTGGCAGGCTGAGTGGGGCTCCGAGGGCTGTGTGTCCCTGGCTGTGATCCCATCCTGTGCCATGAACCATTCCCTCTGCCACCAGCACCTCTGCTGCGGAGCAGCTCATCACCCATTCAGTCTTGGCACTCCTGCAGGCAAGATACAGAATCACAGAACAGATTGGAAGGGACCTTAAAGCATCTAGTTCCAACCCCTCTGCCATGGGCAGGGACAGGGGACAAAGTACCAGGAGCGGAACTTGGCACCTCGAAGGGGAGAGGACGTGAGCACTTGGGACGCGGAGATCCCGGGGTGTTCGCCCCGGCTGTCAGTTTGTTGTTGCAGAGCACTTTGCATGGCAATAAAAGCAGGAGGTCAGTGACCAGGAAGTCTTTATCCTGAGGCGCTCCACAGCTCTGGCTGTCCAGGCAGCCGTGCTGTGAAAAATAAGTTTTAAAGTAATGTCAGACTGATGGAGAATGAACTCCGTGGCCTTTGCAGCAGCCCTGGTGTTCTTGGTTAGGGTGGATGGAACAGATGGGTTCTCTCAGTCACTCTGCGCCGTTATAATAATCCTAACTGTGCTGCTTAGTCCATTTTTCATTAGGGTCGCTTTCACCTATAGGAAATCTTTCTTAGAAAGAAATGCAGAAGGAAAAAATCCTTCTGCTCTTCCAAACTCATTAGCTTTTACTATTACCAAAAGTGTTTTCAGCAGTGCCACGAGGAGATCTGTGCCGGGCCAGATCCCATGGAAACACACAGCTTCTTCTCAGAGCAGCTCACACCCAACACACAGGATGTGCCATGGAAAAGAGAATTGTACATCCAGCTTTACTACCAGAGATTGTCTTACCTCTCCACCTCTTAGCAAAGGACTTTGAGATTTGAGGAGAAAAAAATTGATTCTTAAGGGTAAAGCATATTTTTAATGAGCAATTATTTTGTATTCATGCACCACCAACAATGTCCCTGAGGAACAGCTTTCACCCAGTTCTGACCAAAGCTTTCAGACCTCGATTTTCAGGTCACTGTTATGCAAGATGCCAAGAGCAAAGCCTCCCACATCTGCCCAGGGGACAACAGAGTACAGCTCCATCTCCCCAGGACCACAGTGTTTCAGTCCTCCTCACAGAAACTACATCCCAATGACTGCACTGGGGTGCAGGAAAGCCACAGAGAGGGGACAGAGAGCAGGATCTGAAGGCAGACAACTGTTAAAAGAGGGATGCACAAAAAAGAGAAAGATAACAGTGCAGAAAATGAAAAACATGTCTCTTGAGTGGCACTGGTAGTGGCTCAGCATTATGATATTAAAAATTATTGAAGTGAGACTAACGCTCCCAACATGCAGAGTAGTGGCTCTAAGTGAGGAAATTAGGACTATTAATCATTCCAAGGCGTTAACAATTCCAGCAGGCCAGGATGGCCCTGTTCCCAGTGGGGCTTAATAAAATACTCAGGGTTTGTAATACTAAAATAATATCTCAGATGTCTATAGCACCTTGCAACCCAAAGTGCTTGGCAGTTGGCTATAAATTGTCTGCCACAGCAGGGAGAGCAGAGGAAAGAAGGTGCAGCATCCTTGGGAAGTATGCAAAGAACTTGAGGAGGTGAAATGCTGCCAGGCATGATGGAATTCGCTCTTTAGCAGGCAAAGAGGCAGGGATGTTGGATTTGATCCTATCTGCGCGAGGTGTCTCCAATAGCTGCCTAGGGCTTTCCAGCCTCCCACCAAAATACAGATTTCTTGAGGACTCAGTGGGATGGGAAGAGACCAGAAGCCAGGATAGTTTGGCTCCCAGGTTGATCCTCAGGACTGTCAAAACTGTTACAGAGCAATGGGGAGCTGAATCACTTTTCCCAGGGGATGGACTCCCACAGCCTCTGAGGCCACCAAGAAGCCAGACCATGTTCTGATCTCAGCCTCAGAGCTCTTTTCAGACCTCAGGAACAGAGATTGTCCAGAACCCCCAGGAGCAGCCGACATGGCTGGGGGTCCAGGGATTCCAGGTTGCGTTACCCCAGCTGAGCACACTCTGCACTTGGTAGGGAGTAGCTGTGCCAGGAAAGGCAAATTCTACAGCTGAAAACCCATTACCTGGGATGTCAGAGCGGAGCCTGCTGCCATTGCTAAGACCCTTTGAGTTGAAGGAGCATCTCTTCACCTCAAAGCCATCTCTGTGTGTCAGGGACCAGTTGTGGGCTCCCTGAGCTTCTTCACACCTCGATCCTGGCCCACCGCATCACCAGAGCTGCTTGCACAGACATCCTTCTCCCATGTAAAGCTGTGACAGTGATTTTAGTTAAGCTTAGCTTCTATTAATCTAATTTAAAATTGTGCCTTTAATGGTATTGGTGCAACCCCAATTTGCCCACAGTGGGAACTTAGGATGTTTCAAGCAGCTGTTTTAATTCAGAGCATTAAAATGTTGATTTGCCTGAGAATGGCAGTTCCAAAATTTTCCCTGTTAAAATCTAGTCATGTTCAAATAGGTTTTCCAATGACTTATGACATGGTGAAAAATGAAGTCTTAGCTAAAGCAATCTAGTATAAATTTCATTGGAAACTGAATTAGGGCACTCATTTCACAGAAACACCTTGGTATTATGGAAGAGCAACAGGACAGCTTCTGATTCCATGTGATTTTACGAATTCCCATGAAATTAATTTCTTTCTTGAAAACCTCATTTTCCAAGAGACATTTCCCACCTGGCATCCCCCAGTGAGCACATGCAGGGAGGAGAGCTGCCGTGGAAAACTCTGAGCTGTTCAGACTGTCACCTGAGCAGGGGGCAGAGACACGAGGAGCCACAGGAGCCTGCGAGTCCTTGGCCAAGCCGGGCAGGCTCTGGTGGGAAGCGCAGGAGCAGGACACATCCAGCACAGCCGAGCCGTGGAACGGGGTTAGCACAGCCTGCACGCTACCAAGTAAATAGATGCGTCTGCCTCTGATTTGCATGTTTATCTTAGAAGCAATTTAGGTTTCTCCTTGTTTACAAGAGCCAAAGTCAGCAGACTCTCCACAAGAACAACAACTGGAAGCCGGAGCGTGACGGTTGTCTCCTGTTCCCTCGTGCATCGGCACTCGCGGGATGCTGGGACGAGCTTGCTGCAGCCGTGCCTCTGGATGCATCCCTGCAGCTTGCAGGAAGGAGGAAGGCTAGCAAGGAGAGAGGAGGGCTTGACCTCGCAGGCTCCAGAGGCACCTGCCCTTGGAACATGAATTCTGCATCCTCTGCTGTTGTTGCTGCCTCGCGGGAAGCAAGGAAGGGAGAGCCGGTGCACAGCGTGTCCCACAGCACAGCCCCTCGCACCCGGCTCCGGGCAGCGGCACTCTGGGAGAAAATGGGAAACGCACCCAGCTCGGAAGTGCACACTGATCGGCAAGAGGTGACGCTGCAGCATCGTGCAGCCCCAGGTGGTCAGAGGGATTGTGCCAGCCCCTCACCCGAGCTGGGCAAACAGCTCTGCACCTGGCAAAGGGCGATGCCAGGGCTTTACGCACCCTCAGGAGGCAGCAGCACGTGGAATCCCGTTGGACAGGGTGGGGGATTGTTATCCCCACATGCACTTAATTATCCACTCCCGTCTTCCCTCCCTCCCAGCTCCTCCTCACTGCGGGCTGCCTGGCTCCTGCTTCTGCCTCTCTCCTCCCAACCCTGAAGTCCAGGTCTGAGCAGCCTCCAGCATCAGGAGAAGTTATCTCTCACGGAGTTTTCTGAACTCAGGGCTTGGGTTTTGTGGGGTTTTTTTCAGCTGGAAAAACGCAGATTCCCCCAGAGGACAGCATTGCAGAAATGTGCCACTTCGAGCACAGCTTCATTCGCTTGAAAACAAAGTTCTGATAAGGCAGCTGGGGACTTCTGAGAACATCCATTGTCTTCCTCATTGCAGTGTTTTTAAAATGTCACAGATTTTGAGAAATAAAATTGGAAGGGATGCTTTCATCTATCCAAAACAAATGTCTGGGTTTTTTCCCTCCCAAAACTCTACTTGGCAGAATTTTCTGGTGTTCCTCATCTCGTTCCAGTTCAGAGTAACTGAACCCAACTGGAGCATTTCTCACCAAGTGGAAGTTTTTGTCTTTGCCGAGATAACCACAGCCTTTCCAGGCCATGGGAGGAATTTTCCCTTTAGTTGTGTGTTAGATTTCAGTACATAAACTCTGATGGAATCTTATAGGTGCTGTAAATCCACTGCCACAGGCAAAGGGAGATGCAGCCCCTGACCCTGGCAGTTCTGGGATGCACATGGTGAGGTGCTCCTGCAGCAGTTGGTGCCCTTTGCTCTGCTCTCCTTCCACTTTCTCCTGCTGATAATGTTTGCTCTGATCTGGGTATTTGGCAGGAGAATTAAGGAGAAGTAATTAGCTTCCAGTGTGAAAAAGGGAGTGCCTAGTGTTTATCTTGTCTGGAGGGTTTCCCTTGATCTCGGTCTCCCAGGGGATGCTGTTGTGCTTTATCCATCACTCTCCAGTCCAGGAGGCAGCTCCTCTGCCCACTGCTGCATCCCAGCCCACTCGCAGCCCACTGCTGTGACTGGACACCAGTGCCCCAGCTCAGCAGCGCTGGCATAGGGCAGGGTATGGGGTCCCCACAAGGTCCATGGTGAGGTGGCCCATCACAGAATATTTTACCTTTTCCAGCTTCCCCAGCATCACTTTTCTCCAGCGAAGAGGAGCTTTGGCTCCTTCTGAACCTCCATCCTGCAACCTGCTGCCTCCCAGCGTCTCAGCACTGCTCTTGCCAGCACAGGCAGGGATGAGCCAGCCATCCCCATTCTTGCTGGGCAGAATGAATTTAGGGCTAGGGACCTGGTCATGCTTCCCTGTAGGAGTTCTGCAGACATCACCGTGCCATCATCCAGCTGTGGGATGCTCCCCTGTCCTGCCCTGCCCACCATGGGAAGGAGCAGGCCGCTCTCACAGTCTGGCACGAGCAAGGCAGTGAAACACCCGCAGTCAGCAGTGCTCGAGGAGCTCCTGTTGGCTTTTCTTTCCCAAACAGCTTCTGCTGCTTCCCTGTGCCTCTGCTTCAGGATGAAAGGCTGGCGAGCATGCCTGTGACAATAATGCTCACTGCCCCTTGGAGTCTGGGCTTGCAAAGCCATGGGGAGCTGGGTTTATTATGCTCAGCTCCAGCCCGAGATGACCTTGTGCTTCTGCCAGCATTTAAACAAAATATTTTAAAAGAGGGAACAGATCCCATTGCTTTCTGGGCTTGCAGGGCTTTCCTGAGCCTGGGAGCTCTCTCTGGGGTGAATAGAACTGAGAGAACACGTCCAGAGAGAGACAATGATGTATTGTCCAAGCTTATTGCATTTTATTATTATTGAAGGAAGGTTTTTGCTTCCAGTCTGGGGGCTAGAAAAATTCTGAATATCACCCAAACCTCATCCCTTCCAGCCAGAATCCCAGCTCTGTGCTCTGCGGCAAAAATCATCCTCCACCACAAGCAGCCAGAGGGGCGAGCGAGTGGTGCAGGCAGGAGCTGACCGGGATGGAAAATTCCATGTTGCTGCCATTGTCCGGGATGGTGTGAGAGTGCGGGGCAGAGCTCAGGTCCCTCCCCAGCGGCTGTTGAAAGCTGCCCATGGGGCTCAGCCAGGCTCTGGCAGACTGCTGTTTGTGCGTTGTCTTTCTGCTCCGAGTTCCTGCCCTCTCCCCCCTGCTGCAGGGAGGGGACCGGGATACAGGCAGGATACAGGCGGGATACAGGCAGGATTTGAGCTACAGCACAGTTCTACCAGTTATGCAGCTTCAGGGCATGAGAGTAAATGTTCAGGAGATGCACAGAGAGGAATCGGCAGCTGGGGATAACAGTGTGAGTAAGGCATGCAGCACCAAGAGGCGAATCCTGCTCCTCTTCCTCCCTCACCTGTGCACAGCACAGGTGTCTGTGCCATGGGCATTCCTGAAGAATGCAGGCAGGAGACAGGGCAGAGCCTGCGCCAGCCACACTGGGCTCAGCTGGGCTCCATCCTGCTGTGCTCAGCAGGCCGGGCGACAGCGCGGGGCTGGGATGTTGCGAAGAGGGTGGGAGGGAGGTTTTGCACATCAGCAAGTTTCTCTGCTGCTGCCCCAGGAGTTGACACAGCCCAGCTTATGGGATGCATCCCAGGACTCACAGAACCAGAGCTGGCTGTCTCCCAGGGAAGACGGGCTCCACAGACTCCCTGCTCCTTTCCCGCAGTGATGCATGCACTGAGAAGAGCTCTGCTTGCTCCTGGCTGGTGCATCTCGGGATTATTTTATTAAACAAAAAGGCTGTGATGGCTCAGCTGTGCCCTCTCCCTGTGCCCTGTCCCTGTGCCCCATCCCTGTGTCCTCTCCCTGTGTCCTGTCCCTGCATCCTGCCTGTCTGAACCACAGCCCCAGGCAGGTCTTGACATGTGCCCACAGCTCCCCCATGCCAAGGGGATGCTGCAGGGGGGCACACTGCGTAGAGACACCCTAGGCAGAGCCTGGAGCAGCTCTGACACAGCTAGAAAGGAAAGAGGGAAAGCTGGACTTCAATGTAAGACCCACCAACCGGGGTGAGGACCTGGAGTCACTTGGTTTGTTCAGCTGGAGAAGAGGGGACTGAGGTCAGACCGCATTGGGGTCTGCAGCTTCCTCCTGAGGGGCAGCTCTGATCTCTGCTCTCTGTGACCAGGGACAGGACCCAAGGCAATGCCTGGAGCTGTGTCAGGGGAGGGTTAGGCTGGATATTGGGAAAAGGTTCTCCCAGAAGGTGGTCGGGCACTGAACAGGCTCCCCAGTGCAGTGGTCATGGCCCCAAGGCTGCCAGAGCTCAAGGACTGTTTAGGCAATACTCTCAGGCACAGGGTGGGATTTTGGGGGTGTCCTGTGCAGGGCAGGAGTTGGACTTGATGATTCTTGTGGGTCCCTTCCCACTCAGGATATCTAGTGATTCTGTGACTCCCCTCTGCAGGCAGGGCAGTAATGTGGTACCGTTCTCTCTTGCAGGTACATTGGGGCACTGGGCGCGAGGGTGATCTGTGATAACATCCCTGGGCTGGTGAACAAGCAGCGACAGCTCTGCCAGAGGTACCCTGACATCATGCAGTCGGTTGGGGAAGGAGCCAAGGAGTGGATCCGGGAGTGCCAGCACCAGTTCCGGCACCACCGCTGGAACTGCAGCACCCTGGACCGAGACCACACTGTCTTTGGCCGGGTCATGCTGCGAAGTAGGTTCTGCCTTGTCCCCTTCCCAGGACCATGTGCCTTGTCCTCCTTGGAGAGTCTCTCCTCTCACTGGGCTGCCATGCCCGGTGGCTTGGATTACTCCCTGAGGAGAGCTTTACCTTTCCTTGTAAATTAATCAAGTAGTAATGGGAGCAGAGCACTGCATTTGGAATAGCTGCACCAGATGAGAGGGAGCAGGGGGAGCACTGGGGGAGAAGGGGGAAGGAGGAGACACCTCCGGAGAACAGGCTCATATGTAAACAGTAATGGGATATATAAATATTTGGAGAGCGGGGTTGGCCAGGACTCAGCAATTCACGTGGGAACTGGCTGTTCCCTCGCATGGCAAGGGAGGCAAGGCAGAGATGCAGCTCCAGTCCTTGCTTTGGGCTCCAGAGTGGAAGAGGACCGTGGCTATGGGGCAGGTGCCAGCCCTGCACAAAGGGCTGGGCATGGCCCCTGCCCAGGAGGGACCTTCCTACTCCAGGTGAGGGACGGATACAACACCAGCAGGGATGCACCCAAGAAATGTACCCAAGGAGCAAAGAGGAAAGGCACGATGGGGACAGGGATGGGGCGGTTCCAGAGCAGGAGCAGCCTCATGGGCTCCAGCTGCCCCGGGAGTGCTCTGGCAGCAAACAGGCCCTGGGAGCTGGCGCAAGCCCCGGCACAGGCAGTGGCACTGCAGGACAGATGCTGCTGCATCCCATGACGTGCTGGGAGTATCCAGCCATGTGGCTTCCAAATCAAAAGCGGCTGGAAGAGTCTTCCCACTCGCAGCTCATATGGAGGACACGTGAGCGCCACGGAGGGAGCCAGGGAGTGGGGGGCTTGCTCCTAGATGGCAGAGGGATGGGGTGGCTGCCCATGGGGTGGACAAGCAGCAGAGCCACAAGCCAGCTGCCCGACCTGACTGGAGGGAAGGGGACTTGAATGCCGAATGCAGCAGCCTGCCTGCTCAGCCTCTCTGTTCCCATCACGGCACCTTTTCTCCTGCTCGCATCCTCTCCTGGCAAAGGATGGGGAATGATGAAAGCTCCTCGCCACAGCCCCATCCTGCGAGGCCCAAAGGGAGCTCTGCTGCCTTTGAAGTTGCTTTCAAAGGCTCTTGAAATGAAGACTAACATGGTTTTGATTTGCAGCTTCTTTTACAACATTATAAAAACAGCTGCGAACTTGAACCAGAGACATAAAATAGCAGGCAGCGAGCTGTGCTGCGCGGGGAGAGCTGAGCCCGGCCGGGGCTGGCGCTGTCTCCACGCTCCGTGCAGCGCCGGGACGCAGGGAAGTGGCCCTGGCGGAAGGGTGCTGCCTGGTCCTGCAGGCTCGGCACCCGTGGGCATGCACCCTGAGCATTCCAGTTAGTCGGAAGGGCTCCAGGGAAGCCGAGGCTGGACACTGTAGTCAGCAGAGGTGGTTGGGCTTGGCTTACCCTCATAGAGGATGGTCTCGCTCCCCACACCCTGGTCCTTCATGGGCTGTAAGCACTTGGCACAGCCTGGCACGCTCATTCCCCATCCCTGTTTCTCTCCCTGTGGCAGGCAGCAGGGAGGCCGCCTTCGTCTACGCCATCTCCTCGGCCGGGGTGGTCTATGCCATCACGCGGGCATGCAGCCAGGGGGACCTCAAGGTCTGCAGCTGTGACCCGCTCAAGAGGGGCCGCTCCAAGGACGAGCGCGGGGAGTTCGACTGGGGCGGCTGCAGCGACAACATCAACTATGGGATCCGCTTTGCCAAAGCCTTTGTGGATGCCAAGGAGAAAAAAGTGAAGGATGCCCGGGCACTGATGAACCTGCACAACAACCGCTGCGGGAGGATGGTGAGTGCAGCCCCTGCAGCAGAGCCCAGTGCTCGCCCATCCCACTGGGACCTTCCGTAGGGGACTGGGAAGCTGGGACAGCTTGGCCACAGAAACAGGACCTTGGGCATCTTTGGAGGGCAGTTCCTGCTGTGGATGAGGGCTGGATGCTGCCCTGCCTTCCCAGTGCTGCCCTGCACACTTTGCCCTGGGGAATGGCTCCACGGGGATGGCAGGACCCCGCTTCCCCTTGCCTCCTGTGTCTTGCTGATGTTGGCATCAGTGACCTCCGCACACAGCCCCCGTCTCCCATTAGGAGCCCCATCCCACACAGCCAAGGGCTGATAAGCTGCCCCAGGAATAAGTGGACACTGGTGCAATATCTGATGCCCAAGGTGACCACTGGTCCTTACACATCCCTCTTCCCACAGGCTGTGAAGCGCTTCCTGAAGCTGGAGTGCAAATGCCACGGGGTCAGTGGCTCCTGCACACTAAGGACTTGTTGGCTGGCAATGTCAGATTTTCGAAAAACAGGGGATTACCTAAGGAAGAAATACAACGGGGCCATCCAGGTGACAATGAATCAGGATGGCACTGGCTTCACAGTGGCCAACAAGAACTTCAGGAAGCCCACAAAAACAGATCTGGTGTATTTTGAGAACTCACCTGATTACTGCGTGATGGACAAGTCAGCAGGTAAAACCCAGAGCTCCAGTCAGTACCCAAAAGCATCTCTTCCTCCCTTCCCAACAGCCAGCACCTCCCAGATAGCCCAGCCTGGGGGCTCAGCTCCCCCACTTAACCCCAGTCTTTGGAGAGGGGGTTACCCAGACCCAGAGTCCCCACAGCACCCCACACCTGCACAGGCAGGACTGGGTTTGTGCAAAATCCCCAGGCTTTACACCAAAGCCCCAAAACCCTCAGGCTTCTGGTAATGACAGGAGTGGAGTGTATCCTCAGAGCCCATGTCCTGCCGAGCAGAGCTCCCTTGAACAGGCAACAAAGAGCCAGTTCCGTGCACAGGCTGCCGGCTGCTCCTCTGAACACAGCCCGAGGTTGGGATGAGAGCGGGGAAGGGGCGTCAGGGCTGCTGGACTCCTGCAGAGATGATCAGTGGTTTCTCAGCCTGGAGCATTCCCAGGTTAGGAGTTCACAGCAGCCATGGGAGCTCGGGGGGGAAAACAGCACATGCTCCTGCCATCCTCAGCCTGAGCAGAGAGGGCATTCCGAGCTTTGTCAGCTGCAAAGCCTGGCTCGGTGGGCACACACTGCTCCAGGGGTCCCTCAGGCACAGAGGGGCTGCACAGAGCCCATCCCTGTCCCCCACCGCTCTTATGCTCTAGCAGCAGCAAACACAGGCTCTAGCAGTGGGCATGGGAAGGGGGCCATGCAGAAACCCAGAATGTTTTGGGTTGGAAGAGATGTGAAAGATCATCTCATTCCAACCCTCCATCATGGGCAGAGACACCAAAGCTACACCCCTGGCCAGGCTTGCAGCATCCCATGTCCATAAGGCACAGCAAGAGCAGGCTCCAAAGTGCTGCCTTTGGAGACCCCACTGCAGCACGTGCTGTGACAGGAACAATGGAATTTCCCCACTGAAGCAGTCGCACCCAAGGTCCCCACTGCAGATGGAGATGCCCAGTTTCACCAGTAGCCCCTGAGGGTGGGCGGGCAGGGAAGTGTTGGAACACAATGGAGAACACCCTGACCTGCTCTCGCTTCCTTCCCCAGGCTCCCTGGGCACGGCCGGCCGGGTGTGCAACAAGGTGTCCCGCGGGACGGACGGCTGCGAGGTGATGTGCTGCGGGCGGGGGTACGACACCACGCGCGTCACCCGCGTCACCAAGTGCGAGTGCAAGTTCCACTGGTGCTGCGCTGTGCGCTGCAAGGAGTGCGAGGACACTGTGGATGTGCACACGTGTAAAGCTCCCAAACGGGCTGAGTGGTTGGACCAGACCTGACGAGATGGGAACACTGAGGGAAGAAGCCACTGCCACCCGCCTTGCAATTTTTTTTAAACTCCTGTGCCCTGAGGGCCACAATATTCTGGGAGCTGTAGTTCAACTGCATGGCTTTTATTTAATTAATTCTGCAAAGCACTAAGGAAAGGACTACAGTTCCCAGGAGGTACTGTGGGCCCTTTGATTTGCTCAGCAAAACTAATCCCTGACCTAGGAGGAGGCTGTGATCCTTGCTTAAACTGTGAACCTGCAAAAGTTCTCTTTGCAAAGGGACAGTGCAACCAATACGGACTCGGAGGACCGACTGTCGGGACGCGATGGCTGAGGAATCCTGCTCCTCCCCAGAGAATCTACGTGACAGTAAAGCTTCACCAGCGAAAAACATTAGTTCAGAATAATCCACTCTTGAAAAAGCATTCTTGCTTTTCCTTTTCTGCAAGGCCAGAGGAAGGGTGTTGTGAATCCGTAAGACAGTTCCATGATATCTGTGTTTCCCTTGAGCAGACCTGGCACATCGCTAACACCACTGAGCAAGAGTCACCTCTGCACGAGGCTTGTCCCTGTGTCCCCAGCACAGGGAACAAGTGGAGCTGTAACTTGGAACTGAACCCTAAAAGACTGCACAGAGACAAAGGCCACCTCTAGATGCTGGTGGACACATGGGGCTTGAGAGAGCAAATGAAACCTGTGAACTTACTGGTAGGTTCTGAAGTCAACGGTACAACAGCATCTCTGTACAACTCACGTGTATGTTGTGTATATTGCTTATTATTTTAAGTCAAAATTCATTATAAACCTGTATCAAAAAATTATGTCCTTTGCTTTTGAATTCCTACACACTCAGTTGGGCACTTTCCCAGAGCAGGAACCAGCCTGCAGCATTTCTCTTCCCCGCTGTCTACAGCTCCTGCTGTCCCAAAGCTTCCCACAAAGGTGAGCATCTGAAGCCCCAGGGGACTCCTTCCTCAGCAGCATCACACTTCAGGACATGTGGATGCCCCATCCCCAAAAGTGTCCAAGGCCAAGTTGGACAGGGCTTGGACCAACCTGGTCTAGTGGAAGGTGCCCCTGCCCATGGCAGGGGGTGGAACAAGATAAGGTTTAAAGTCCTTTACCACCCAAACCATTCCATGGTTCTGTAGCACTAGGCTGAGCAGGAGATGGTTGATGAACTTCCAAATCTTTCCCATTAAAAAACTCCCAAACACTCGAAACATAATCAACTAAAATTGAAGCTGATGAGAGGAGGGGCAGGCAGCTGCAGAGCTGCTGGTAGGTAAATTACAGGGATCCACCCCTCATCTCTACAAATTTCCTCTTTTCTCCACCAATTTGAGCAAGCAGACATTACAAGAATGCTTTTAGTGTACAGGTATTTTATAGAGTCTGGTCAAAAGGTGCCAGTCTACACAAACAAATGCAGTGTATAACAGCTGAACCTGGAAACTAAACTGACCCAGGTAAAAAAGAAAAATTATCTTAATCATTGCAGTTCCTGAGGCTGAGGGTGCTCCTGCAGTTCCCCCACCAGAGCTAGGCCGCACATTGCCCCAGGCAGGCTGTGCCTCCTCCCTGAGCCAGGAAAAATGGGGTTCATTTTCTTGATACTGCTCAGCATCGTGCTGGTGGGCAAGTAAGGACGTTTCACACAAGTTCCAAACAATAAGAAAGGCCAAGTCAACAGGGACATTCACCTGCAAATACTTTTTGCTGGGGTCTGCTTTACTGCTGCCAGAGGGGATGTCAGAGGTCTCTGAGGAGCTGGGGTTTTCTCCTGGAAGCAGTGAGATGTGTGGTCAATAGGGAGCTGAGCAGGCTGCAAGAGCAAAGTCTGAAGGAAGGTCAAAGGAGAAGGATGGGATCAAGGCAAAGATTATTCTGGTCCTAAGCCGCCCATCAGCTACTGCACCAAGAGCATCTCCGAACAGGGATTTTACTCAATGGCCCTAGGAAGTAATAGTTTAAGTGGGGAGGGAAAACCACTTTGAAACCGGCTTTGATGGGGGAACTGCTCAAAGAATTAAAAGTGTCTGCCATGGGCTGGATTAAGCACCTTCCTCCATGCCAGACCCCCAAGAGTGCTCATGCAGAAAAAGGACCTCAGCAGAGCTGCTGCAAAGCCACAGCCAAGCCAAAAGGTGACATTTTAATGGAGCTCTTAGGAGCATTACAGGAATCCCACCTCCCCACTGCCTAACCTGTTTCTTACAGATTTAAACCAATTCCATGACAGCACAAGAGGGTTTGGCAGCACCTTCCCTGCTCTTGGATTGGAGCTGGTGTTTACCCAGGAGACTTCTGGTCTCCCCCCAGGCCCTTCCAAGACCCTCTGAATTTCAGGGAGAGACAATTTGCCCATCCCGGCTGTACCGAGGAATGCTGGCAGGTGAGCGGGAGGTCTGAGCCAGGCCAAAGGCATCCCAAGCCAGTGCAGCATCCGTCAGCACAGGCTAATCGACTGGGAAGAGCCTCTCATTTATCTTCATTACTGCTCCACCTACCATCAATTTACAACAGACTTGAAAAAAATGCTGCCCCCTCAGCCATCAATCCAAGCCTCCCTCCCAGAGCAGGACACACTCCCTGGGCTAGGAGGGACCCAGTGCCTGGGGACCTGGGGTCAGCCATCAACAAAAACTTCTTCTTCTGCAGAGGACCCTGGAGTGGTGTCTGTAGGAGATCTGTGGGTCCACCTGATGAATGACACCTTAATCAATGGCTGCTGCCAAAAGATACCCTCCCTTTGAACGCAGATGTTCATATTTTAAAACAAAGAGGCAAACTCCGAGGACAGGCTGTCTTGGGTTTTTTGGCTTCCCCCCTTTCTGGTTTCATCACTGAGATGCTGCAATTGGATGCCTCCAGTGCTCTGTAGAGCCGAGACAGGAACCCTCCCTAGCCCTGCCAGGTCCACCTGTGCAGCTGTGTTCCTCTGTCACAGCAGTAAGTAAGAGGAGTAAAAATACTTGGAATCAAGTGCAAGTGCTACAGAAGCACCTGGGAAGCAGTCATGGAGACAGCCCATCGAGCTCAAGTCCACCCGACAGAAGAAGTGACAGTTTCTTCTGCAAAGGACTAAGCAAGGCTACACTCATTTATTAACAAGCAATTAGCAAAACCCCACAGAACTGGAATAGAAATACACTGGTCAGGCAGAGTGAACTCCCAGCGCTTGTGCAAGACAAGGTCCCACTGTGGGCTGAAGGAAATTCAGACTGGTCAGTGCCTTCCTGCAGATGAGCCCTATGGAAGCTCCCCTCAGCACACTCATCCTTGGCAAGCAGCTGTTTTCCATCTCGAAACATTTCTGAAGGCTGCGGTCTCACCAGGGAACACTCAGTCCCTCTCACAAGCCCCTCTTAAGTAATCTGCCTAAAATGTGCAGGGAGCCTTTTATGCAAGTTCATCTTCTAATTATCCTCCAGTCAAAAGCATGCCTGCACTCAAGGACAAGGAGCAGAATTAATTGCCTAATGAGCTTCTGAATATATTACCTTCTCTGAAGCAGCTGGACAGGACACACAGGGGGAGGTAGAAGGCATTGGAAACATGGAATCATGTGCAGGGCCAGGAATTGGACTTGACATCCAAATGTTCCTTGTGGGTCTCTTCTGCAGTCCAGGAGATTCTACAATTCTGATTTTCTCTACACGAGTGAGAACAGGCCTTAGCCCAGGTGACACCACCATTTTTTGGGGTAGAGGTAATGGCGAGACCCGTAAGTTCTTGAGCTCAGCAATGCAGCTGAATGAATACATTGCCAAGCTACATCCCAGCCCCAACATCCCCTTGTCACTCCCCTTGTCACCCCCCTTGTCATCCTATGGGTCTTTTCTGTTCTCCATTGGGTTCATAAAGGCACAGAAGGCTTTGCTCAGGTACCTGTGATCAGTGTAATCCATGGGGGATCACCTGCTGTAACAGGCCCAGCTCACAGGGACAGATTTATTGTGGCATTTGGGCTAAAATTTGCACAGCCTGTCAAGATTTGAGTGTGAGCTTTCACATTCCATATTCCCGAAGCCCAGTCACAGAGGGCTGCTCCAGCCAGCAGCAGAGGGGTCACTGCTCTGGAATCACAGCCAGTGAGTCAAGGCAGGAGAATGCAATAGTCACATACTGTGTCACTCTGTTTTATAACTGATGAAAGCCCACAGCCAAATTAGCAAAGAAATCAAGAGGTTGTTAAGAGAAGGGTCCAACCAATGAGGCCGCACTGTAATTGCACAACTCAATGCATCCAGAGTAAAAGGAAAATGCTGCTGGCCAGAAATAACCAAAGGGGGAAGATCCCAATGGAGGAACACACTCATCGTGGTGGATGCACCCTTACTGATGCCGTAAGCGTGGGTGTGTTATCTTGCTCTCCCCAATGACCAGACTCACTGAAGAGCACAGAACAGCAGTCAAGGCTGGGAATGAGGAAAATTCCAAGCACATGAGCAGCATCCCTGATCACCGTCTTGTCCCTCCAGTGTAAGGGCTGGGGCGTGCAGAGCACACCCCGTCAAGGAGGCTCCAGACAGGGAGGAGGCAGCCAGGAGACAGAGCTGGAAATTGAAGCTGCCTTTACTTTTTATCCACGTTTAGTGTAAGATGGGTGAATTCAGAGCACAGGAGACTGAACACAGAAGCCCACTGTGATTGCTACTGTCATCCTCACTGACCCGTAGCGATTTTTGACCCAAAAGCAGGTGACAACAGCTCATACGTCACCTCTGCAGCCGTCCTAATTAAACGCAGGAGACAGACAAGAGGAGTCTGTCTCTTTTAACAGCAAAACAAGGCAAGCTGGGCACTGCTCAGAAGCTGGTAGAGTATGAGTGCTGGAGAGGAGGTTTAGACTTGGACATCAGGAAAAGGTTCTTCCCCCAGGGGGTGCCGGGCACTGACCAGGCTCCCGAGAGAATGGTCACAGCCCCTTGGCTGCCAGAGCTCCAGGAGCATTTGGACAATGCTCTCAGGCACAGGGTGGGATCATTGGGCTGTTCTGTGCACAGCCAGGAGTTGGACTCAATCTTTGCAGGTCCCTTCAGCTCAGGATA
This sequence comes from Eulacestoma nigropectus, assembly GCA_013397775.1. Taxonomy (NCBI): domain Eukaryota; kingdom Metazoa; phylum Chordata; class Aves; order Passeriformes; genus Eulacestoma; species Eulacestoma nigropectus. The sequence continues at coordinate 294,308 of VZTE01002021.1, read as the reverse complement.
TTCTGTGATTCCATGAACTCCCTCTGCCCTGCTGCCCACAGTGCCCTCTGCAAAGAGCACAGCACCAGTTTACATCTGCTCCCGACCTCCACAGCTGGGCCCATTCGGACACCTCAGCGCAGCCTCACTGGCTCCCCACCACACACCCCATCCATTCGTGTTTGGGAGGTGCTGCTCCCCTCACTGCCTCATCTCCAAGCAGGGGGAAGGGCAATATTAATTTATGTCTGGCCAAGCCCCATACACACATCTCCTTTCCCTAAGGGAGTCTGCTCTCATATTTAACCTCTTCATTCTGCTGGCACTGGAGGTGGATGATGCAGCTTGTGGAGAGGTGCAGGCACTTCCCTCTCCCCCTCCTCCTGGAATCTTCCTCTCACTTGTGGTCCTTGGGATTCACCCAATGTTTCTCAGGAAAAAAAGAGAAAAAAGAAAAAAAAAAGAGGACCTCTAGACAAGTATGCGTTTAATAAGCAGTGAGACAAATAAGCTCCAGTTATCCCAGCAGAATTACAACACCAGAGAACAATTTTCTGCATTCCTCTGAAGGCCTGAAGGAACCCAATTGCCTGCTCTCAGCCTAAATAGGTACCAGACACCAAGTGCTCCATAAGCAAACAGAGCCCCCAAAGTGCAAAAATGAAATAAGTAAAAAGCTTCACATTACATATAAACCAGCCGTTTGCACCTTGTTATTAATGGTCTCAACTATGACCTTTACACCCTGCCTTGCTCAGAGTCATGGATCTACAAGGCTTGGCACCCTCACAACAATTCCAGGATGAGGAGGAGGGAATAAACATGCCTGGCCAGCGCTGGAGAGATGCAGGAAGGGAACCGGCCTGTGACAAACCTGGATGGAGAATCACTCCAAGGCCATCTCCATGTGAATTTGTCCCCATAACGTCAGTGACCAAGATGTCTGACAGTATGAGAAGTCCTTTTGCCACATACATACATGCATAAAAGCTACTAACAGGCATCTATCACAGATTTCAAAAATGAAGGGCTCCCAGCATGGTAAATATCTGCCAGAGATTATTCCCCAGAATCCTGATGTGATTTATTGCCCACAGGACTAGGGTTGCAATGAACAGACCTTGTTACCCTGAAATATTTATTAGTCTAAACTGCCTCACCTCTGCTGTAAGAGTTTTTTTATTCTAACAGTGCCAATAGCCAGTGGAAAGTTTTGCTCTAGTACCCACTGCACCATCACGGTACACTATATTGAAATGCTCCTACTTCCGTGGCTACATGAAATCAAATAGCCAATAGCATGAAAGCATCAGCTTCCAAACACTTCAAGTCAGACAACATTAGGAAACTGTTTCAGTAATGTGTTAAATCACATTTGTGTCATCTCTCCAGATGCACATGCAATAAACTCCTGATTCACAAAGATCTTTAGACACTTTTCATTAAAATCAGTGGTAAGACAGGGCAAATTCACACAAGAATTCAGCTGCTTAGTTGCTTCAAAAACAATAGCTTTACCGTGGTAACACTTCCCCCTTTCCTACCTTTCCCATCCTTTTTGGAAAATACTCCTGGAGCAGTCAGAGGCTGGCAGGAAGAAATGCAGCTACATTATCTTCCTGGACATCCTGATCAAGAACTAACCTGTCCTGACATGGTGAGACACTGTGAGCACCCAGAACTACCCCACAAACCAAACCCACCCCAAACTCAAACCCTGCCTAAATGATTGAAGAGCCTATAATTACCCTGGTTTACAAGTACACATATTATGAATTATTATCCATATTATTAATTAGATATTAGGTATAGAAATAAATGCTGATCTTCAAAATTTGACTTTCACTGGCTACTCTGAATGAACTGAAAATTTGAGGAGCCTGTTAATGCTACATAAAGCCTTGTGAAAAAGCTATTGCCATCCCAATGGCTGTAAAGTCACCATAGTTCTTGTTTCAAGGAAGTTACATCAATATTTATCTGTCCTGAGTCATAACTGTAATTTTTTTATATATACATATATACACACAGACAACATAATTGATACGGTATTACTAAGGTATGGGTCAGTGTAAGTCCCTGCTCCTAAGTGGCTAAGGAACACTTCCAAAAAGCATGGACAATCCTGCTGGAAAATCATAGAGAGCAGTCCTTCCTCAAGAATTGCTGGCACTTCTAGAGACAGGAAGATTTTCATTACACAGCCTGCTGCCAGCTCTCCTTTCAGAACAAGCCCATCCCCTTTCTGTTACTGTTATGTCAAGGGAGGACAGTGAGAGAAAGCAGCTCTTGGGATGATACATGGGAGGCAGAGCTTCATTTATAACCCCACACAACTGCTGGAAAAGGTTCAACTTTAAAAAGCATTAGGCTGGTTACCTTATGGGCCCCTGCAGACCAAGAAGTGAAATCACATGAACACAACAGGCCTATTAATCACCACGATGATTCCAAAGTGAGAAACAGCCCCAGTGACCAACTGGAAAGAAAGTTGAGAAAATTACATTCTAGTAGTTAGGTAACTCTAAAAACACTGGTAGTATCTTTCTGTAGGGCTTCCCTTTTGATTCCTTGAAGAATTAAAATATTTAACCTGGGTTAAAGTCCAGTCAACAGAAATATACAGTGGAGAGCAAACAACGGCATTTCTACCTAAACAAGTGTGTTTCCCTTCAGAGTTACAAATAACCTACACTTACATGAGATGCAGAGGTGACTTTCTGCTTCATAGAACTTGGTTTACAAGGAAAAGAAGGATTTGAAAATAAGGAAAAAGAAAAATAATTCATTCTTGATCTTCTGTGTAAGGGGGTATTTTAAGTCAATTCAAATTACTTGTACTTGACTGACTTAGGGATTGTTTCAGAGAATACAGTAGGCTACAGCAAGCTTCTTCCATCCAGGATTCAGAAATGGGAATAATTTACACCACCTTTGAAAGAAGCCATCAATGTCACAAACATTCACAAAGACAGTGAGACCAAACATGTAAAATCTCCCCAGTTCTTAGAGGTAAGTATATGTGTTTATCTGCAAAAAGTAACATGATGGGTTTTCATGTGCTCAGAATTAGCATTTATCCACAAGCCTGTGCTATTTTTATCACCTCCCCTTTTAAGAAGCCTGGGCTAAGAGGACTCTGCTTCTCTGATGCCAAGCAGCAGACCTGCATGGGAAAAAGACTTTTCTCCAACAGGAGAGTGGAAATGGAAGTCACACCAATTACCTCAAACCACCTGGCTGCCACAGCCATCTTTTCACCTCTGCAGTAAACAAACCCTCAGGGCTGGTCTGCATACGAAGCAAATCCTTTGAAGAGTTTTCCACATCTCCATTCTCTTCAAGTCTTCATATCAACAGTGACACTACTTTGGACTAACACTTGAAAGTCCAGGTCTCCCAACAGACTCCCATGCAGATATCACAACACTTTGGGCAGTTTCAGAAGCCATCCTGTCTTTCAAAATGCTTTGTCTTGAAGAAGAAAAGACGCACAATTAAATCTAAAGAAGTAACATGAAATAGAGGAGTTTACCATCTCCTTGAGTAATGCAAGCTCGTAAGACAGAGAAGAAACAAATCTTTGTTTGCACATTATAATCTATATTAAACAGACACTTAAGAAGTCAACAAATTCAACGTGTTAAGTAGCAACCTTTTAATAAAGAAAGCAGAACCATACTTTGCTGTTAACAAATATTTTGAAAAAGGCTTATAAAATTAAATCTAAGCCAAGTATCTGGTACATCTGCAGCTGAGAAGGAAGTATCAATACTCCAAACACCTGTTCAGTTTGTGTATTCTCCTTTCTTACAGAGGAAGTATGAGCTTCCAGTTGTCCAAGTGATTTAGAGAGCAATAAACTATTGCTCAACAAGAACTATTTTCTTAGATGATTACAGATTAAGGCCAAAGAAGAAATTCATATGTTAAGCACCATCAACATGGAAGCCTGTCAAGGATATCAGTTTGAAGAGCCCAGATTTCTTCCCTGGCCCCCACAACTAGGGGTCAGCCAACCACCAAGTGAGGCTCACGAGAATAAAATCAAACTATCACGGAAAATACACTCCAGTCACACTGGAGTCAGCTGATGCCAGGGGCTGGACAGCAGCAGGACCTCAGTGTGTTCCATAGTGAAGCTGAAGGGTAAAAGAAGAGTCCCAAAGCACTAGAGGAAACAGAACAAAACAATAAATCAGCTCAGTTTCCAAATCAACTTCCTTCTGCAGACTCAAGGTACGAACAAAAAACACCATGTGTCTTTCCCTCAAGGCAACAGAACTCCAATCCCTTCACTGCTGATGCCATGAAATAGGCTTGTTGTAAATATTGGATATTAATGAAGACACACAGAAGAAGAAAAACCCTCTGGAAGCCCCAGTTCCAGCCTTGTCCACTCACCCCTGGCGCAATCCATTCAGCTGGAGGCCAGAACGCTGGGAGCACTCACCGGCCACAGCACCCGCAGCACCTGGGCAAAAGCATGAGGGTTAGGGTGGCATTGCTCCATACTACAACTCTTCCAGCTGCCTCAGCACTGTGCCTTCAGGGCTGAACAGACATGGGAAAGGAGGACAGCAGATTTTCAGAGAATCACAGGATGGTTTAGGTTAGAAGGGACCTTAAAGAACACCTCATTTTTTCAATATTCAGGCATAGATTATTTACAGGTCACCAACTCAAACTGAACAGCCCATCCACCAAGACCAGTCTGTGCTTCCAGACGGGATCCATATTCTTGATGCCATCTAAACAGTTACAGAAGTAAGATTAGGCTAAAACAAATCGTGCAAACTCCCCTGCACCTTCTCAACCCATCCCCCAAGTATTCCGCTGGCACTTGGGTTATCCTTGTGCAAACCCTCATTTCATGAGTTAGCAACAACAGGACTCATTTCCTTTGAAGGTTTTACTTTGGCCCTCCTGGCTTCTATCATAACCTCAAATATTACATTAAAAAGGCTTTTAAAACATAACATCCACAGCAGTGCAGGAGCTTTTCCTTGCAGTGGGCTTCTTCCCTGCCTGTTTGTGTGTGGCACCTTCACATTAAGTGCATGAGTTAAGATGGAGATTAGCAAGGCAAGAAACCTTTGCCCTTGGCATCGACACTCAGCTCTGACAGGAAACTTCAGGCTTTTTTTTCCCTACCAAGTGTAGAACCACTCATTACACATTGGCAGGGAAGTGCACATCTCCAAACTATACACATTTTCTCTTAGATAAGCAAAAGACTCAAGTGTTTATAAATATGAAAAGTTCAGCAGCTGGCTAAAAAGTTAATTCTCCAGTCTCACTTAATGAGCTTTGGGGAAAGTGGTAGGGGAATTTGTTTCAAAAGTAAAGCAGAGTGTCACACAAAGCAGGACTTGCCAGGCATGGCTCTGCTTTGCCCTATTTTCTGTCCCTAGGTGGCTGCCATGGACAAAATGGCAAGGAATTCTCCAACAGGGACCTAGGGAACAGCCAGAATGAGAGATGTTTTCTCCTAATCTTGCAATCATAAAAATTAGCCAATTTTTAATTCAAGTCCCATGACTTCTTTCTTTGTTGTGAAAATATCAAGCAATCCATATAAAACCACTTTGGAACAGGGACTATCTTAGGATTTTGTCCAATTCCCTGAAAAAGAAAGTTGTTTTCAGTAGGATACAGCAGGAACACTGCTGCACTATTTTTTTCAGTACTTTAAAAATAATTTATACCGTCTATTCCAGTAACATAAGGTTCAGATGTAAAAAATGGGATCCATCTGCTTGGAATTGTCCAGAGAAGCTGTGGCTGCCCCATCCCTGGAAGTGCCCAAGACCAGGTTGGATGGGGCTTGGAGCAACCCGAGATAGTGGAAGGTGTCTCTGCCCGTGGCAGGAGGTGGAACAGGATGAGCCTTAAGGTCCATTCCCACCCAAACCATTCCATGATTCTATGAAGGTATGTTCAGTGTTTTCAGGAACTCCTGAGAAATCTGTTTACAGTGCCTGCTGTCACTCTGTATCACTGGCGTTCTTGCAGACTTCTCGGTGTCTTTGTATTACAGAAGGAATCGGGCAACCTCACTTTTGCGAGATGATACACATCCACCCAGTTCTCCATCTATGTAATTATTAAAAAAAAAAAATACATAGTGAATGAAAAACAATCAGACCCTTTTGTCTGCAATTGTGACAGAAGTTGTTTTATCTAGCAGTGTTTCTCGGCTTGTTCAGTAAGCTGTTCAGATTATCGTCATTTGTGTACCTTCCTCCTTTCTGTCACTTACTGAGAAGAATCTAAACAGCAACTACTTGAGAAACAGAGCTGTCTGATGAATATGAACAGTGTGATTCTCCAAGAGATCAGAAATCTGGGTGAAACAAACAGTGAGGCCCAGGGAGCACCTGCGCTACTACTGCAGCTCCTGTGGATCCCCTACCACTGCCTGTTTCACTGTCCTCACCAGCACCAACTCACATGGTTACCATGGAATCACAGAATAGTTTGGGTTGGAAGGGACCTTAAAGATCATCTAATTTCAACACCTTGTCAAAGGTAGGGACACCTTTCCACTATCCCAGGTTGCTCCAAACCCTGTCCAGCCTGGCCTTGGACACTTACAGGGATGCAGCAGCCACAGCTTCTCTGGGCACCTCCGTGGGCTCTAACTGCATCAGTAAATGCTCGACATTCTGCCAGCACCAGCCCCCAACACCTGCAAACCCTCTGACCCGTGCAAGACACCAAAAATCCCCGTGGCGCCGGTTCCCAGGGCTGGGAGCGCGGGGGCAGGAGCGGTTCCCACTCCCGCAGCCGGTGCCAGCGCTCCGGCCTCTGCTGATGCTGTATCACACTGTATACATTGGAACTAGTAAATGCTTCGTTGTGATTTTTGGCCACTTGGAATATTTTTAGCAATTTGCCAAGGTTTACCCTGTGATTTATTATGGAGGAAACAAACTCAAGCACTAACAAATGAAAATATGTAAACTCAGACTTTTCAAGTCAATAGAAAGGTATTCAACTTCTTAAACCCCTTCTGAGGCATTCAGCTCGCTGTGGATTCAACTGCTGGAAAAACAGTTTGATTAAGAAGTAACTGAAATGTAATCTAAGGAGTCACTGCTTGGAGATTTACAGTGAAGAATTCCATATACACAATACTTTCCAATTGCCATTCCTAAAACTGTGTTCTAGGTTTCTTAGAAATTCAAGAGTTGGAAATACATTTTGCATTGCTTTTATCTACGGCCAAAGCACTCCAGATATACCAGTTAGAACTTTATTATCTCAAATTACTATATTTAATAAGTTAAAGAACAGTAAGATAAAAAATACTTGAAGTAATGAAATACATAGGAAAAAATAATTTAGAAAGCTTAAAGCACTGGAATTACTTGAAGATATAATGCTCAATATAGCAAATAATAATTGCTTTATTAGAGTATGCTTGAGTGGAAAGCCTGGTATCATTAAATAGAAGATGATCTTCCATTTTTGTTATGAAATTTCAACTAGATGCTACTACTACAGACCTCCAGAAGACAAGAGTGTATATATAAAGTAGCAGCCATCACAGCATTATCTGTAGTTAAAATATTGAAGCAATCTATTAACTAAAACACAGAATCACAGGATCATAGAAGGGTTTGGGTTGGAAGACACCTCAAAGTCATCTAGTTGCAACACCCCTGTTGTGGGGCAATAAAACCAGAATGTTACTTTGATGTTGAGTATCATTGTTCCTTACAAGTTTTCTGAATCCCTCTGAAAACATCAGGAAGGAGATCATGAGTACAATCATCTAATAAGTAAAATATGGAAGAATTTTTATCATTAGAGTACGATTGAGAGTCAACATTAATTCTAGCTAAACTATCAGAATACTAGAAGTTGGTATTTCCTTCTCAGCTGTCAATCTCAGGAGAGTAATACAGAATTCCCTTCTGGCCTGATGATCTCAGTACACAATTTCAACTTTTGCTAGTATTAAACTGCCACAGAGAACGTCAAGAACCCCTTTGTGCCTGCTACCATTGTGACTTGGTTGGGGGAATGCTGTGGCAATGTGCACTCTTCTTGATCGTCTTTCCAGCTGAACAGACACTATCCATCTTTTCCTAAAGAAAACAAAATAAACACACTGCCAAATGACCAAACCCTGGAAGTTTTTTTCCCCACACTTGGACAAGTCACTGGACATCCCAACTGCAAAGCGAACTCAATTGAACCAAGTCTCTTCTTTTTTTTGGTTCAAGAAACCCAGCAGAGAGAACTTCACCGAGCAATTCTTTGTTAGCATAACATTTGACCTTGTATCTCTTTGGAAATCATACAACTTTGCTAATGCAGCCCTTACAGACTTAATCAAGCAGATAGTTAGGCCCTAGTTACTATGAACCCAGCCAATTATGAGCAGCACTGAAATTTGTCACTGACATGTCCAGCTACATTTTCCAGCATAAAGATCAACACAACTGTGTGGAAATGAGGCCCCACTCTCAGACCTGCACGACTTGGGACAGTACACCAGGCTCACCAGCAAAGCCAACACTTTTAGGAATTCAGTATTCTTAAAAAAGAAGGGCTTTCCTCCTGGGTCTCCATTACCTGTTGCGTTAAACCAGCCAAGAAGCAAATGTCTTTTACCCTCTATTTTGATTAGCAAAGCCAGAATAAATGATTCACTTAAGAGTTCAGAACTCTTTATTCACTACTCTGCTCTACTGCACAAGATCCACAGTTCAATAAAGGCCAAACCCACTGCTTGGAGTAGTTTCAGAAGCTGGGGCAGGAAGCTGCCTGTGCACTTTGTTTCTCAGCTTTTATTTTTGAGGCTCTCCCACTGTAGTCATTCACTTCCACAAGGATAAAATCCATACTCAACACGGTGCTCTGTGGCAAAATTTCTGTGGTGCTGAAATGCTGCTCTCTCACCATAACAATGCAAATTAAAGCCATGATATGTAATAGTAATAGTTTCTCTCGTGTCAAAATAGACATTTTGTCCCAATTTCAACCTGTGTTGGTAACTACAGAGATTCTTACAAAAGCAGGTAAAATAATTTATGCCCCACAAGCACGAGATTGACTAGAGGCTACTTCACCCTGGACCTCAAAACTCCCAAAAACCCACAAGATACCTAAGCAATCCCCATGACAGAGATAGTACTTACAGCTTTCACAAAAATGACCATCAGCTCAGGGAACTGGTGGGTAAGGAGGGCCAGCATGGCAGAAAAGGAACACAGGCCTGCTGTGAAATGGATGAAAAAGGGAAGCTCCTTCTGGGGGTAAACGGAGACTTCATGAAATGCTGGAAGGAAAAAATGAAGAATGTTGACATTTGACAATCAAGGACTGCTTTCTGAATTATTCATAGCCTTGTAACTCATTTCTGGACTTTCAGAAGGAAAGACTTGTGCAGCACATCTTAGGTTCCAGTACTTCAACTTCTTAAAATTTTTCCCCTACATTACACACTTGTTTTCATTATTAATAGTAATTACATATTTGTTTTCGTTATTAATATTCTCTTCCCAGTTGTCTTTTTCACTTGCATGGGCTTCATTTTTGAAGTGTTTAATCTGGCTCAGTTTTTGGTACCTACTCTTCTAACAAGACAGAGGGAACACCTGTGAAGTTCACAAGCTGTCAAAATTACCCAAACCAATTAAAACAATTCAGGTGTTTTCAACTCTCTGGAGCTCTAATCCTGTTACCTGAAAAGTACAGCACATCTCCACACTCTGTAAGAAGCTGAGCAAGTACAAAACAACCAGCATGTTATATACATATATATTCCTTAGTACTTCTTGAAGACTTCTGGGTGTAGACTACAGTAAATCTGTTCAGAACAGCTGACAGAGCAGACCTCAAAGAAAACAGCACCAGGACTGGGTTATAAATTCTGTACATAGCAGGTCCTTGCAATTTCCAATCTCTGGTAACAAAATCCAAAGCAGGTGATTAGCCAGGCCAAGGGTGGCATGTGGAGCTTTCAGCACTCAAGACACTACTACTGGTCACTCGCCAAGGACCTGCTTGGTGAATTTGCAATTACTTACTGGCTCTGGATACCTGCAGCTCTGATTTCTATCCAATGATTTGAAAAGATTTTTAGATGAAGAAAAAAATAGTTTCTATAGACATAAGTAATTATAAAAGTACTGTCCTTCTTGACAAGCTGTTTTGGAAATCTAACAAAAACCTAAAATTATAAATAAGCTTTTTTTTGTAAAATGAGAAAATACAATTGTATTCTTTTTTAAACTGAAGTCTATGGAGAAAAAAGACACTTTACCCTCCCAGTTACTGTTTATGAACAGTAATGGTACTTCAATATGCTCCCATATTAAAGCACCTTTAGAAGAGTAAACCCAGCAAAAGTGTCTTGTGCTCTTGCAACTCATTAATGGCAAAGTGCTCAGGGTTTGTTTTGCTTTTAATGATATGATTTAGGAGCACAATTAAGTAGAATATTTGGAAATCCATGTCTAACATCCATCAGAGATGTTAATGGTACCCAGAGATTCATACTATATAGAAACTCACCTCATTTCTAAAACATGGAGCAATATAATTTAGGAAAGTGTTTAAAAAATAGGAATTAATTTCTTTTGCAGTAGCTTTTCCTACACTGGGAAATTAAAACCAAATTCAAAATAGGTAAAGACAACTAAAGCTCATTCTATACGTTCACAGACATTTGAGAAGCGTTACTCATCATATCAATCCAGGTTTTCTGAATCATTGACTTGGTCAACATTATTTTAAATAGATAAATTTTTTAAAAATTAAGGGTCAAGATTTCTCAAGGAAGTACTGCAATAAAAGTGTTAAGATTATTTTATTTATAGGTAGTTTTATATTTAAAACGTAACAGGAATGCGTGAGTGATCCTGTTGAAATATCTGCATGTGTTGGTGTTTAATTATGCTGGGAAGTCTACAATTTAGGGTTAGTTGCTAACCAAGGAATTCCTTGTGCAATATCCTGCATAAGTGAGAAATGAGTAATTTAAAGCAGTCTGGGGGCAAATTTAAATTACACATTTTAAATATAACTTCAGGCTTTTAAACAGAAACACGTCTGTGCAGTTTTCCTTTCCACACCTGTGGTCTCTGTGGGGCTGCTGGTGCTTTTGCAGTAGCCCTTTCCAGTCCCAGGGGAATTGTGTTTCTTCAAGATATAGAAGTTCAACCCCAAAGGAATTCAATTAAGATGTATAATTAACAGCTCGATTCTAATCTAAATTAATGCTATTTTCCTAAATATCATGAGTACAGGCAGTAATGATACAGTTTATTTGTCTTGCCCAAAGGAAAAAACATGTAGGCTCATAATTGCATGAAGTAACCTTGAAGCAAAGAGCAGCTGGATAAGACTTACTTTTCAGTATCAAATGTTAGTATAAATCCATAGAAATATATGGATAAAAAGTTCCAGGAGGCAGCCAGCAGATAAATACAGACCACTGAACTAATGACAGAAAGCAATACCTGTTCTATGAAGGTACAGATTAACCAAGGATTCTCTGTAAGATCACAGTCAGGTTTTACTGGATACCCAATGCAGGAGTGGAACCATAGATTGATTCCTTGCTACAACAGCAGTCAACTCCATGAATTTTTTTAAATGCAATTTTTAACAAATGGTCCATTTTGTTGTTCTCAAAGTCGGCCAGACTCAGTCTGAATGTACCACACAGAGATTTCATCTCCAAAGGACTTAGGCTATTACAGCATCAAGCTGACATTTACCACACACACACGTCAAGTGCTTCAGGATCTTTTAGGAGGGACATCAACAAATAGCTGAAACCCCTTCACAGGAAGCTCAAACTAAAAAAAAAATCACAGTAAGGTAAATCCAGAATACCACAAACTGAATATGTCTTTAGCCTGTGTTTTCTCATCATTACTGCTTAGAAACCACTTACTTGGCAACAGTTCTCTGTCTGCTGTTTCTGTGCAGCTCGGGTAGGGATAGAAAAGATGTCCTTTCTCTAACGGGTATGGGATCATCCTAAATGCTGCAAAAAGGGTGAGTGACATTAGATCTGTATCTAATCAGGTGACCAGCTTCTCACAAAGAGAACCAATCATGTTTGAGGGGGGTAAAGGCAGAGACACCAGTCTAATGTACAGAAAAAAAGAAAAGGAGATACTTAACTGCCTTCCCATGTGCAGTGTAGCAGATTTAGAGCCCCTTCTATCCTCTTCCAGTGCTGGAGGTGAAAAAAAGCATAGGCTACTGCCTCACTGTCCCCTCGCTTCAGAATGTGCTCTGGAGGCAGCACTAGGCTTTTCATTTCTAGTAAATACTGAAAGGAAAAATGGAAAGCCCACCTGGTTACATGGAATATTCCAAAACCTTTAATTGTGAAACATAAATGATTGTTTTAGGCATAACTGAGCATAGAAGGGGCCAGTTTCTACCACAAAGCAGCCAGGCTGCACTCACGTGAGAAATGAAAAGCAAAACACACTTCTGTGTATATGACTCTGAAATTAGGCTTTCACATACACCAAAAAAAAAAAAAAATCAAGAAAAAACATACAGCTTCAGTAAGACAAAATAAAAATACATTCTTGTGGAATAGACCTTAATTATAATGCTGCAGGTGCAACACCAATGAGGGACAAATTTAGGCTGATAAAAAACCCCAAACCAATGGTATTTTTGCTCATTACTTCATCACTGAAAGTTTCAATGTAGGCGGTTGAGGACTTGTTAACTCTAAAGTAGGAGCAGCAAACCTGAAAGTGTCAGTGTGCTAACCAGAGGAAGAATAATAAACCAAACCAAGGAAAATCTTCTTTTAATGTGGTCTTTCTGGGCTACCACAAAGTATCTTTGATTTCAGTTTTTTTCAATTTCAGCCCTCTCCCTCCATCAGCAGAAAATCTGATGCTCAGAAGGGTCAAAGAACACAAGGATTCATCCTTTCCCATTTCTTTTGCAACACAGAACATGCAATTTTTTTAATGTACCACATTTTCTCATGGTACATTAAGAAAGTCAGATATTCATTTGAACTCAGCTTTTAAAAACAGATGACTGCTTTTTACAAGAATGAAGTGACAGTTTCAGCTCTAGTATTTACCTGTGAGCTGTTCTCTCCTACCATATAGTGACTCATTCAATACCAGCCAAAGTTTATGCACATCTTTGATCAACATAGCTGGCGATTCCGTGGAGTGTCCCCCAAAGTGTAAGAATGCAGCTAACTCACCGATTTATTTCAGCAGATGCCACAAACTATGAGATTATTTACTAATCCAGTTTGAGGACTTAACTTTTCCAATTCAGACTCTTCAAGGAATGTAGGAGGGGTTGTGCCCCAGCCAAATAAAGCACATTTGCTGCCTGGCTAGGTTCTTCTCTCAGTGCCTTGGGCCTGCACTCTGGAGGGTAATATTCTTGCTAATCCCCTCTAATCCTCTTCAATTTTTTTTTAATTTTTTTTTTTTTTAACACAGTAAAGGATCACTCACACAGGGCTGCTGTGGGAAAATGGTCTCAAATATCTGACCCCTGACCTGACTCTTCATGCTCTCCACAGTGCCCACTCTTCCATTATGCTAACTGGGAATATAAACCCAGCAGTGGTGGTGAAGCCCCACTGGAAGTATTGCCACAACACACCAATGCTCAACTCCAGGCTTCGGCTCCCTCTGAGACCATGTTACCACATAAACAGAAAAATTCCAGTCTGGCAGGTTTTCACATCCATAAGCATAAAACAAGCAATGTGTCAGTACTGAAGGTATCTCAGTACTGAACTGAAGGTTTTGAAGCCTTTATACACAATAAAAATCTCTAAGATATTCAGAAGATGACTGCAAAAGATTGTGTCATACAGCACCAAAATGCAGTTACAGATTTCTAATCTGAAATGGCTTAAGAGGACTCGTTTGCTAGCTGGTTCTAACTTTCCAAACAAACCCCAGCCTTGTAAAAGCAGAACAAAGAGAAACAAAGCTTATTTTATTTTCCTTATGCAAAAGGATGTTATGTACAAAGACAATCACTTCCATCAGATGTGCAAACAAAGGGATTTCTAGTTTAGATACTCATTTATTTTTAGGCTATGGGACAGATCAGATTTTCTTCCGTCTCTGTGATCCACTGGGCGAGTTGCATCACTTCTCTGCCCTGTTCACTTGTTTGCTTTGACAACAAACATTTCAGAGTTCTAAATAGCCTGCACCAGTAAAATTCTGCTCTGTCATCTAATCAATTGGTGCCTCGAGGCAATACTGTAATAAAAAACCCATGAAGAATGGATAGATGTACAAGTAGAAGAGAAAATCAAATTACTGAAACCTGGAATCAGTTTCTGCATTTGTCCGCAGAACTACAGACATATTTTAACAACAGCCTGTTTGAAATGATCTCTAACTTCTTTAAAAAGGTATATGAGGCTCCAGAAACAACTGGAGGACACCCAAAACAAAAGAACTTTTAGATAATGATAATGCATTATAATCTTCTGCCCCTAAAGGCAAAGGCTAAAGAAAAATCTGTCTGAGACTGTCTGAAATGAACTTGCTACGCTCTTGATCAGTCATGCAAACAAGCAGCAATTTCTCCCAGCAATTAGCTTTCTCAGTGCACATTCTATTGGATTGGACAGGCAGACAGAACCGAGCGGCCCGGATCATTCCAGCCTCCTCAGCAGCAGCCACTGGGACTCCATCATCATTTGCAGAGGATTAGACCCTGCACTGAGCCAACCTCCTGCATTCAAGGTTTCATACTGAAAGCATCACTAGTGCAGTAAAAAGCAATGCAAGACTTTATTGTTACCCAGTGCTCTGTGGAATCTGTATTTTGATGCCAGACATTAAATTACAGCCTGTGGTGATACAAACTCTTAATCTCGTTCACATGTGGATGAAGAAAATAAGTGACTGTAGATCTTTCAATAACCATGGAGCCATGGTTGGAAGCACAGCAGAATAAAGGGGTTTGGAATACTAGGGTGATTATTGTTTGGAGAACTTAATTTGGCTTCAGGAACTCGGAAGCAGGGTGTTGGAATGAGATATCTTTAAGGTCCCTTCCAACATAAACCATTCTGTGATTATTCCATCACTTTAAATTTTATCTACACTTATATTTATTAATGTCTACCCTTACTGAGAGTAAAGGGCCTTCAGTAATAACTTACTGGATATTCCCAACGAGTTAGGAAATTCCAAATTTTTGTGCATAAAACCCTGTTTGAACATCAGCTATTATTTAAAAAAAAAAACTGGCCACAAAATATTTATGATACAAATACTAATGTTTTTAACATCTCCATGGCTGGAGTTACAACCAAATTCAAGAAAACATGGGGCTAGAAAGGCTCCAATAACAAAACTGTATTATAACATGGTATTTTTCAGAATACAGTAAAACCAGTCCAATAGGAAATAAAATACTCTTACCTTTGGAACATGAGGGTTAAATTCCACAGCTCTGTGAATTGCTTCCACAGCATTAATTTCTGCTGTACTAAGCCCTCTCTTGGAGGCAGTTTCTGGGGAGAACCTGAAGGGAAAAACCCACACTGAACAAAAGTAATAAATAATAAATGCTAACCAGGTGTTCATTTGCATTGCGAGCTTGGATTTCATTAAAAATTGGCTGATTTATCAAGAAAGACAAACACACCCTTCTAGGAGAAAAATGTTCCAAGTTAGGTATCTTGACTGTTATCCATGCCCATGTGACATACAAAAATTCATGTCAATCATGTCAGGCGAGTGCCCTGACTTTCAGCTCCCTGTTACAGCATCATCTGCTGGGAGGGGAGCTGGGCTCAGACCACAGTGAAATGCCAGCATCAACTACCACAAATACCCTGCACCCACCCCAAAAAACAAATCCCAAGCAAAACACTAAAAACAGAATTTATACAAAAGCACTTGGCCAGTTCATGGGCTCTTGAAAAACATCCTCACTTGTACTAACTTTATGGATGCTTAAAAGGAATTTGAAATCATGTTTAATTACACACACAAATGTATGTGTACATATAAATACACTCAACTTGCTCTTAGAAACGTAACTGCTACATATTTAGGCATAACCAGGGATGTAAAAAAGATTTAAAAATTAAAATAATCCTTGAATTGAAGCAAAGATTTCCTTACAGATTAGAAGTAATTTTAAAACATAAAATATTTAGACATTTTTCCCTCATATTTTACATCAGAACCCAAGATTAGCAACAAACCAATGTTTTCACACGTCTTTGCTTACCTTTCTGAAACAGCTCTGGCCTTTAGCAGAGCTGCTGTGTAACATATTGCTGCTGATTTGGGAAGACTGATATCTATGAAAAAATAAAATAATTAAGCTGTAAGATTCTAAGGCAATACGAACATTTTAAACCCACATCCTTCGAGTTAAAGATTTTTTCCTTGGGTATGGGAGACAATGAATGTAGCATCTGGAACATTTCAGCTGTGATTAGAAACTTTGAATTTCTTTGCACAGTTTCCAGTCTCAGTTGTATTTAGGTGGCAGAGTCATTTTTGTTTCTAAATGTACCAACACACTGAAACTGAGTCCAAAGAGAAATGCACATATAAATACACTTAAAACCAGAATGTATTTCCTGAATTAACCCACAAAGATTTAAAGTACGCTTCTAATCTTTACTTAATTTTGCAACTGTACATTAACACAGTTTTATACAACACCGAGAGATTGACCAGAAGCTGATCACAAAAAATTACATTACAGACACGTAGATGAATTTTAACAAAAATGCAATTTCTGTTCTTCTGCAGTTCCACGGGGAAGAATTTTGTTAGTTGTAGCTTTGTAGAATATCTGAAGCCAAGTTTGAGCTGACAATTACAGATTACAAGGTTAGCACTCCACAGCGCAAGTTTACTTTAAAAGTAGACAAAGTCTGGGGTCTAATTCCCAAGTACCATGTTGTGTATAGTCAGACGGTTCTTGCTGTTTTTTGTAAATCCCATCCTGGGCTTGTCCATCACTTACTACAAGTCTGGCTGTCGTGTCAAGCAAAACACAGGGGTGCTGCAGGGAGTTTGAAGCTTGTACTCATTTTTCCAGATGCTCAGAAAAAAATCGGCAAGCCTTTCTTAAGAAAGTGTCACAATTCCTGGTGTTAACAGAAGGAAGCACTGGGCAAAGTGCAAATAGTTTTCATAAATTAAGAGGAATCCACTCAGAAGAGGATCAAGGAAAAGGAGCAGGGTGCTAGGTTGGCCATGTGCAAGTGGCACAGGATTTGGGCAAAAATACCGTATGCTGTGATTCTCTGAGGCAATAAAGAATTGACAAAAGAGAGAACTCAACAACTTCTGAGAATAACTGTCATAAAATACTGCTGCTATGTCCCCCTCCATTCAAAGGTGATTTAAGGCTCTGCTTTGACAGCAGCCCGTTGTACACTCATGAAATGGGCACTGTCTAGGTGGCAAAACTGAGGGCAATAAAAAATAAGTATATATTTTATTAACCTTTTTTTAGACTTACACAACATCTGAAACCTACTAATTGAGATGGAAAGCGAAAGCAAACTACACCATTTGATGCACACCACTGATCTCTGGCAAACAGCATGTTTGCACACTGCTAATCTCTGATGAGCAACCTCAGCATTACAGAAGCACGAGACCAAGCCTGCAAGATGACATAAAGGAAAACTACCTTTTCCAGCTTATTTACATCAATTACTTACAGGGCTATGTGCTGGCTGAAAAAGGCTGATGAATTTAAGCACAACCAGGGATGCAGAAGAAATTAATTAAAATAATCCTTGAATTGAAGCAAGGATTTCTTTGCAGATTAGAAGTAACTTAAAAACATAGAAAGTAATTTGTGTGCAATTTAGTTTGCCTAAATTTGACCTCAGCAGTCAAAAGGAGAACTTGACCGGCACTCAGAAAGCACCTGTTTGTTACTGATGAAGGGAATCTGCTCACCTTGATGAGGTCATGGGTAGACTCCTGCCTGTGGACAGACATCCCTTGCCCACTTCACTTATACTCTTATTCAAAAACACCCACATTTTCCAACAGGCATCACTTACCATCATACTTGGCTAAAACTGCCTGGACATCTGCGTAAGCCTGTAACTCCAGAAGAGCCTCCAGGAGGTTTTCATGGATATTCAGCATACTGAGAAGTGGAAACTCTTTCATCAGCTGCAAATCAGTAAAGAGAAATAAATTACATATAGAATTGCAGTTGAATCACTGAAATACTTAGTAGAAACCAGTACAATAATCTAGGATTTTTCAATGTTCTGTTGTCTCAGTGTTAAAAATTGGCATGGAAGCAGCATGAAAAGAATTGCATCATTTCACAAAATCACAGAATGGTTCGGGTTGGAAGCAATCAAAGCTCATCTCATTCCAATCCCCTGCCCCAGGAGAAGGGCAGGGACAGCTTCTACTAGACCAGGTTACTCAAAGCCCCATCCAATCACAATGTGCAAATCTCATGGGAAAACAGTTCAATTAGATTAATTATGATGCCTAGAATTGAACTTAAAACCATCAATTTGGACAATGTGGCTGAAAACAATGGTTAACTCGGGTTTTTTTTACTTTTACTTACATCTCTCATCATTTTTACTGCTTCTCGTATTCTTCCAAGTTTCCTGGCACACATAGCTAGTCTCCTTTTCACATACACCAATACATTGGTGTCTCTTCCTGATTACAAAGACAAAAAAATATTAGTCCATCAGTTTCAATCCTTACCTCTCCTAATTGTAACTTTAGCTTTACATTTCTGCTCACACAAACCCAAGAGTTAATGTGATTCAAAGTCCTTACTCAGTTGTGCTTCATGCTGGGGGCTCTGGGAATGGCAGTTTTGAGATTTTCTGTAAATCATTTCTCCTGCTTTCAGAGCCTGCTTGAAATATTTCTCAGCATCCACAATAGTTGTTGCTTCTTCCTCAGCCAGGAGGACATATGCAGTAGCACAACTGAAATAAGAGAAAAACCTACTAGTTATTTTGAGGGAGGAAGCTTAGTATTTTTAATAAGTGCTAGAAGCATTAGAAATGGGCAAGATTCACTTACATTTAAGATGTACGCATTGACAACATTGAAGTTCCAAAATACTGATGTGAGTTCAAAAGGGGAGTGACAGGAAAAAAGAAACTTTTTCCATTTTACAAAAAAAACCAGCCCCCCCCCCCCATTTGGAGAAAAAACAAAAGAAAAAATTGTAAAAGCAAGTTAAATTCTTTTCCTTGAAACTGTAAAAATGGTCTCTAATTGTCTGGAAAGGTTTTTCTTTGTCTGATTTGCTTTTTCAAAACCAGGAGATTTTAAAATATTTTATGCAAAAATAACGAGACAACATAACAAAGCGGATCACAGTAGTGGGGGAAATTCTTTGGTTTATGCTACAGAGTATTTTTAAATCCTTTACAGGAGCGCCATCTGTGAATTCCAAATACAGTTCTACCACGATGCCATCTCTGAAATACATGATTTCATATTCAGTTTGAACCATTCCACACCTGAATAAGATTTCTCATTTGTTATTACCACTAATACAATGATTTAAGAAAAAAAGCAGCACAAAAGATGTTTTTAGTAGAACAGTTCAATACTTTAGTGCAATTTACAGCCCCATGTGCAATTCCCAGTCACCAAAGTCCCCCTTAAGCTATTCAGAACTTTGCTAAAAGTGAATTATTAGATGAAGAAACTGATAGTGTGCTCAGTATCCTTCCACTTAATCCTTCACCCTAGAAATACAGCAACTGAACTTATAAACTTACTCATTGTTCAACTCTAGAGCTTGATATGCTGCTTTAATCCGGGCTTGCGGGTTCCTCTCTCGCCACGCTTTCTGCATAACTGTAGGAAAAACATGGAAAGGCTGGTGAGGGACATGGACACCTGTGAAAGACCTGGGAGCCAGTGGAGGCAACACTGGCTGCTTGGAGCCAGCTCTAATAAACACTCCCTTCCAGTCTGAATATTATTGTTTGCTGTATCATTGTTACAAGAAAGAACAAAAAAGTGTTTTAATTTCAGCCTGTTCCTACTACAAGTATCAAATTCTTGTAACAGTTCATTACATCCCAAATTTAGTTTAAGAAAGCAACACCACCAGGAAGATTCCTCACTGACCATTTCAGCACTCCTACATGGAGCACAGGAACAGCTTACATAGCCAGGCAGATGTACAATCTCTAAATTGCTACAGACTTTTTGAAACATTTCCCAAGACTTGTTGAAAGCTTGGCAGGAGCAACTGTTAAACACAGGTTCTTACATAGACCTGCACAGAACTTTAATTTAAGCTTTCAAACAGAACTTCAAAGAAAACAGTGAGGGAGCAAGTGGTGTCTTGCACAGGTAGAGTTTTGTACTTAAAATATTAAGTTGGCCGGAGCAGCTGCGGCTGCTCCATCCCTTAAGTATCCAAGGCCAGGCTGGACAGGGCTTGGAGCAAGCTGGGATAGTGGAAAGTGTCCCTGCCCATGGCAGGGGGTGGAGCTGGATGGGCTTTAAGGTCCCTTCCAAACCAAACCATTCTGGGATTCTGTTCCATGACTATTTTTAGACAACTGTCAGATCATAAAGGGTTAAAAATTTCTTTTTAAATTTACAAAGCACATTTGAGTGGCATCACACAGCAAAGCCAATTCAAGATATACAATTTATCAGCTTGTTAGAAAGTGTTCTAGGGAACAAGTAAAAAGGGTGAAATCTATTCAGAAGTGTCCTTTGAATTACAACTTTAACTCAAAATTATTTCAATGCAGTGACTCTAAACCCCTCCCCACCATGCTTCCATTCGGGAAAAATGGAAAACACAAACTGAAAACCAACTTCTAGGAAAACAACACACTAAGAGCCACCATTTTCTATGCAGAATTATTAACTTTCACACTAAAAACCAGTTCTGAAAGAACTCCAAAACCTTACATTCATGGAGCTCTATATCTGGCCTATCTCAAGGACGATAAGAAAACTGAAGAATCTATACATGTTTCTTTTGGAACAAAACCTCCTGCTGTCCAGCAAGAATAACGCGGAAAAATATTTGAGTTTTCTTTCGGAAACAAAATATTAGTCTTGGCTCAGCAAGCGAGACAATACACTCCCTTTTGTGAAACAAAAACACATCTTTCATATCAAACATGTCACAGCCAGCTGACAAGGAACACCTCCGGAATGTGACAAATTGACAATAATTCACACCCACACTGACAATAACCAGGTAAAGAACATTTTCTGCACTAAACATGTGGAACACAAGGAAAAAAACCTGGAGACTGCACTATTCATTACTAAGGTTTAAATGAGACCACATTTTGCCTGTTGAGAATATAATCCAG
This sequence comes from Eulacestoma nigropectus, assembly GCA_013397775.1. Classification (NCBI taxonomy): domain Eukaryota; kingdom Metazoa; phylum Chordata; class Aves; order Passeriformes; genus Eulacestoma; species Eulacestoma nigropectus. The sequence continues at coordinate 273,007 of VZTE01002021.1, read as the reverse complement.
GTTTGCAATATTGTGTTAATTACTTGAAATGTATGAGATCTTAAAAAATGTCTGGACCCTGACAGCACTAAAGTTGTAGAGAATGCACAAGGTAAAACAACAGCTTTCCACTAAATTTCACTAAATATTAAATACTAAATTTCAAGTCAGGTTGGAGGGGGCTTGGAGCAGCCTGGTCTAGTGGAAGGTGTCCCTGCCCATGGCAGGGAGTGGAACGAGATGGGCTTTAAGGTCCCTCCCAACCCAAACCACTCTATGACTCTATACATCTATTAAACCTCTTTAGTAGTTAAGAAAGGCTACAGTTCCACAAAATACTTGACATGCTAACTTGCACTACTTTGAAGTTCACTAAAAAGATGCACTTGACCCTGTCTCACACTTACACACCGTACACAGATGCCAGTACCTGTATCCGAAGGCCGAAGGGCATCCGTGTCACACGTGAAAAAGGTTTGATGATCTTGAGCAGATAAATTCATGTCATAGTAAGTAAGAGGCTCCTTCCCAGTCACCCACATGTACCTAAAACAGCAGAAATTTCAGTAAGAGGCATTCCTAGCAATCAGCAATGCTGATACCAAGGGGCTATCTGATGCGCCTAGTGCAGAAAATCTGTAATAAAAGACTAAAGCTACTAACACAAAGTTTCAAGTACTACTGTTCAATAATCCGTAAAGTTCTAAACAGCTTGGGAATTGGCTTCTTAGAAAGCACCTTTTCCCATGAAGTAACACTAGGAGACTTACAATATAGTTTAATGAAAGAGAATTTAGATTGAGAATCACTGTCTCAACCTCCGAATAAAGTGTTTTTCCTACTTTACTCTCAAAAAACCCTGATGTTACAGTAATATTTTTGTTGTTAACATTGAAACTACCAAAGCTTGGCTTTGTGCCTTTTAAATACAGGATTGGCATCAATCACCCCTATAATCTTGCAGGTTTCCAGCTGTCTCCTGACATTACCAGTGCAAGCTCTGTGAAGAAGTCATGTGCATGCCTCCGAATAATTTTAAAAATATGCAGTGGAAAGCAAGATAATACATACCTGCTATACTCTGCCCCTCTGAAAAGATTGAGAGGATTTCGCCACACTTTGCACTCTGGGGAATAATAAAAAAAAAAAGTACTTTTTAAATTAAAAGCACAGGAAATACTACCTTGACATTAAAATGCAGTAATGCAAAAGCAGTTGTGCTTTCAAAAGCTGCTTTAATTTCATTATTATACAATCATCTTCATAAACTTCTGCTATTCTATAAACATTTTTGCTCCCCAACATTGCTGGGGTACAAAAGCACATGGTGGGAAGATTAAACACCACCATGTACACTCATGCAATGTTTACCTTGCACATATTTACAATAGTAAATAACTAATGTTACTGAAATAGTTTCGGCTAAACGTATAACATTTTCTAAATCGTATTTTTAACAATGAATGGCTTAGAGCAAAAATACATTACTATTTAGTTTATTTTTACCACTACTAATAAAACACTTTGTAAGATGTAGGCTTTGTCCATTCTTTACAAGCACTAATGCAGAGGCAAAGCCATTAAAAGCCACGTCGAAGCTCAAGGAAAGCTGCTGGGACACATCAGGAATCACCTGGCACGTTCTGCCTGCTGGTCTCAGTCTCCCCCACAGAGAAAGCTGCTGGGGCTATGGGACTGTTCTCTGCACCCCCGATGAGCGGCCTTAAGTGGCTCACAGAAACCTGCTCAATGAAAGATGTGCCATATTTTCGGAAGTGCCACCACTCAAACACCTGTCACAGGAGAAAAAAGCAGCAGAAATTTCCTTAGGTGACACCCTTCCAGCAAACACAAGAGATGAAGTATTCACAGCGAGTACATCCCCCTGCAAATGATCAGAGATGGAACTTATCTCCAGACAGAGTAACACTAAAGATCTGGTTTGCCTGTCTTGTCATGCAGGATCACTCAGAGAACATGAAAGCAATCGGAAAAAAAACCAGCAAAATTTTAGTCAATGTTTTGTTCCTCCCTCCCCAGGTCATTAGGGTAACTCATAAACCCTTTCAGAAGTGCCTGTATAGGGAAACTGGGAACAGAGGCAAAAACCATTATATCCTCTTTTTCTGGTGACAGTATTTCAGCTGTAGCCCTACCTGTAATACCAAATTTGTAGTATTCAACACAGGTGTAGTTTTTTCATTTCACAAAAATAATCTAAAAGAATAAAGGACAAAACGGCCCATTAAACTGACATGTTCTGCTAACCAGAACGAGAGAGGCTAACAAAGAGACAGGGCTAAGTTAACCGCAATGACGGTCACTTACCAGAAATTTGGGGCCAAAAATATTACCATCTCTTTTGAAGCTATTAAAAACACCTGCATATTGCAAGCCCTCAAGGACTACACCAAACTGTCAGCCCTGGACCAACTTGGATCCTGTGCCTGGATCAGGCACAGGTCTCTTCTCTCTGGTGACCAGTGACAGGACCCAAGGGAGCAGCTGGAGCTGTGTCAGGGGAGGTAAACCATTCTGGGATTCCATAAAAGTTATTTTCTCAGACTCATACAGTCCCAACATACAACACACAGCAAAAGAGTTGTTACAATACATCACAGAAGTTCCTTCCCAGCACAAAGGCACCCTCTAGAGTCTGATACTCATTCCATTCACCCCTCATAAAGTCATCTCAGAGGTGCTAAAGTTGTTGAAAAAAAGTGGACTACTTACAAATATCAGTCCAGATATAAAAGATGAAGTCACTGTAAGGGCAAAGTAGAATTTTGGAGTCAAAGTGCTTAAGAACACAGTCACTGTTAAGAGAACAAAACCAAAGACTTAACAAGCAGAAGTGAAAAACAAGAACAGCTTATGTATTAAAGAATGCTGAATATCATGCAAATCTATAGTATACTATAGCCCTAGGAGTTTTATAATGCTATATTGTTAGCAGGAATCCTCACCACATATTATTTTGTTTTTAACCACCTGTGACAGTTAATTTTTTATACCCAACAAAAAAAAAAAAAATCAGTGTACATTTCTAGACAAAGCATCTTACGGTTTCACCCATAGATGATGTGTGATGTGGCTGGTGGACCACAACAAGCCAACTTAATGTACTATCTCACTTTAAGACAAAATCATGCTGTTTTGATGCAAATTTCTATTAGGTGCTAACATATATTTTCCGAAGACCTCTCCCTCCTGCTATCGAGAGCACAAGGCAGGGAATGCAATTATCTAGTGATAATTCTGACCATAATAATCTGACCATGGTTCGGACTCAAACTGCACATGAGCCTTGTCACTTGCCACCAGCGCAGGCTGGACAGAACCAGAATATCAATTAGTTTGGAAAAGACCTTTTCGAGTCCAACCTGTGACCAATGCCCACCTTGTCAACACTGTGACCAGAGCACTGAGTGCCAGGTCCAGCTGTTCCCTGGATACCATCAGGGATGGGGACTCCACCATCCCCTTCCAATGCCTGACCAGCCCTTCCATGAAGAAATTCCCCAATGTCCGACCTGAACTTCCCCTGGCACAGCCTGAGGCCGTTCCCTCTCCTCCTGCCCCTGTTCCCTGGGAGCAGAGCCCGACCCCCCCGGCTGCCCCCTCCTGTCAGGGAGTTGTGCAGAGCCACAGGGTCCCCCCTGAGCCTCCTTTTCTCCAGGCTGAGCTCCTTTCCCAGCTCCCTCAGCCGCTCCTGGTGCCCCAGACCTTCCCCAGATCCGTTCCTTTCCCTGGACACGCTCCAGCCCCCCAAGGTTCCTCCTGAATGGAAGGTCCCAGACCGGGACACAGCACCTGCGGAGCCCCTCGCCAGTACCCAGCACAGCGGGACAATCGCTCTCCCGGTCCCGCTGGATACACTATTCCCGATACAGGCCAGAATGCTCGGGACGGCCGGGCCGAGCCTGCCCTGCCCGCACACCCGGCTTCTCAGGCAGGGTCCGCCTCCCCCCGGTGTGCCATCCGCCCCCGCCGCCCTCACCGGCCGCCAGGCCGTCCCGGAGTCGCACCGGCACCCGCAGCATCGCGTAAAAGAGCCCGAGCCCGGCGGCCAGGGCCAGGAGCCCACGGGCCCAGGGCGTTGCCGCCCGCCGCCGCAGCTGCTCCCAGCGCCGGAACGCCGAGGCCGCCCCGAGGCACGGCGGCCCCCGGCTGCCCCCACCGCTGCCGCTGCCCTCCGCCATCACCGCCGACGGGGCACGCCGGGACAGGGGCGGGACAAGCACCGGGGCGGAGCTCCGCCAGAGCGGGCAGCCCGTTCGCCGACCCCATAACCGCTGCTCCAGGGCGAACCGCAGACCGATCGTCGCCCACACCACAACCGGGATGCCTGGAGGCTCCGGGACGCGGCAGGTCCGCCACCGCCGTGTTCCCGACAGGGAAAAACCTGCCCGTTCCTATGATGGCGGCAGAACGGCATCTGCCCGCAGCTAAGATGGCGGCAGCCGCGCTTCCGGTCTGCAGCGCCCGGCCGTCGCAGCCCACGGGGCACGCCGGGACAGGGCCGGGACGACCAGGGCGAGGCTCCTCCAGAGCGGGCAGCCTGATCGCCGAGCCCATCACCGCTCCTCCGCCCGAGCATATCCCACACGATGACCGCGAGCCCCGAAGGCTCCGGGAGGCGGCGGTTCTGTCAGCCGGTACCGCGAGACCCCACCCGGTTTTATGATGGCGGCCGCGCGGCGTCTGCCCGCAGCTAAGATGGCGCCACCAGCGCTTTCGGTCCGCCGCCCGGCGCTCCCGGCATACACTGCGCGGGGCCGGGCACACAGCTGCCAAGATGGCGGACCTGGAGGAGCGGGTGTCGGATGAGGAGAAGGTAAAGGAAGGGGGGTGGCCGCTCCTCCGCTGTGGGCCTGCGCCGCTGCCCCCGGGAAAGCAGTGGGTGGGGAGTGGCGGGCAGGCTCGTCTGGTGCCTGTGTGCCGGCCTGCGGGTGCCTCGGGGTGGGCGGGCCCCCGAGACCACCGGGCCGCCGCCGCCCGGGTGAAGGACCGGCCGTTCCTTACCAGCGCAGCGCTTTGCCTTCCGGTTTCTTCATTGCCTTGGTGCAGCTGAGGCATCTCGGCCCGTGGTTGTGCATGGAAATGGACATAGTCTCAACCTAAACCAGGGGAGGTTTGGGTTGGACATCAGGAGGAGTTTCTTAACAGAAAGGGCGATTAGACATTGGCAGGGGCTGCCCAGGGAGGTGGTAGAGTCCCCATCCCTGGTGATGTTCAAGGAACGACTGGACTTGGCACTCAGTGCTCCGGTCTTGTTGACAAGGTGGGGATCAGTCACAGGTTGACCACTCGATGATCTTGGAGGTCCTTCCCAGCCAAAATGATTCTGGGAAAATTTATTTTCTGTGCTTCTTTTCCCAAATCAGCAAAGTAACCAGCGTGTCTGTAAGGTGCTTTGCAACCTCTTCATTTCCTAAACACCCTCCGAGTGTGTCGGTGCATTTTCTGCTTGCCCCAGCTGCTGACAGGAACTTTGATGTAGATCCTACAAATTATACTGGGTGCAAAGGACTAAGTAGGAGCAAATAGAGGCATAATTATTTTAGGAAAGGAGGAAATGAGTAGTTTGTTCCTCTTGTGTAAGAATGCGGGAAAGTTACAGACTGCAAGTTCTGTGCCAGGTAACACTGTTGTCTACGAACAGTAGTTTAAAAATACGGTGTTACTGTTTGTTACATTATAGAAGTGTTACATTTAGTGCTTGCTTTGTTTCTTAACATTCTGGAGGAGTTGTTCAGGCTCATGGATCTTCAAGAATCCTACAAGTCCAGAGGATGCTTTCATTTTTCCCTTAAACTGCAATTTCAGCTTCATTTCAGTGACATCATTTGTGAAACAAGCAGAGCTTTAAAGGTGAAATTCATCCATTAGTCAGTATTTTAGGTGATGTTGTTTGAAGTAAGTATTCCAGAGCAGAATTGATACGGCCTTTGGAACATAGAGGATCTGAAAGAGAAACATGCAGCAAAGATTTACTGTAGTATCCATTTTCTGACTATTCAGATGAGTCTAGAACTTTATATCTGTTATTTTTTTAAGTCTGAGTTTACCAGTACTTTAAAGCAAAGCAAGAAACCCAAAAACATCAATCGAGCAACAAAATTAATTCATTCCATCCTCCAAGCTTCACTCCTTTATTCTCTATGGGCATATTTTAGGTAAGAGATTAATTTCTCAGACAGGCTGGGAGAGCTGGGGGTGTCCAGCTTGGAGAAGAAAATGTTCCAGGGAGACCTTAGAGCCCCTTCCAGTGCCTAAAAGGGATCCAGGAGAGCTGGAGAGGGACTTGGGACAAGGGCCTGGAGTGACAGGACAAGGGGGAATGGTTTCCCACTGCTAGAGGACAGAGTTAGATGGGATATTGGGAAGAAATTCTTCCTTGTGAGGGTGCTGAGGCCTTGGCATAGGTTGCCCGGAGAAGCTGTGGCTGTCCCTGGATACCTGGAAGTGTCCAAGGCCAGGCTGGATGGGGCTTGGAGCAGCCTGTGACAGTGGAAGGTGTCCCTGCCCATGGCAGGGGGTGGCACTCGGTGAGCTTTAAGGTCCCTTCCAAGCCAAACCATTCTGGGATTTTGTGATTTTAAGTTCCTCTGAAATCTCCCGTTTTGCTCCAGTTCATTTTGCTGCCATTTTGCCAGTTTAAACTAATGGCTGAGTAGCTTCCCTTCCCCTCAGACACCTTCTCCATTTTAGAAGCAGGAAGTTGATGTTGCAGAGCTGAAATGGCACCTGAAATGGCCCCGGGGGCCAGGAAACGGGGCAGGTTGCAGAAAGTCCTATTTTGGTGTTTCTGCAGAGGAGCATCCTGACACCGCCCTGCAAGAAACCAGCTCTGAAAGAAACCAGCTCTGAAAGAAACCAGCTCTGAAAACCAACAACCATTCAAGTGCTTGACATTTCAAATTAATCACTCCCCAGCCTGCTTCCTGCACTCCTGATTTCAATAGTTTGACTGAAATGTTTTGTATTTTATTGCCCCGTGAGAGGCAGGGCAAGGGATAATTATCCAAGTGAACACTTGCAGCCTTTGTTCAGAACTGGGTTTGTAATAACATTTGATTGAAGTGCAGAGGCCTTTCTGTGTTGATTTAATTTTGTTCATCCTTCCAAGTGAGAGAATTTGTGGAAAACTGTAAAAATCTCGCACGTAACACTTGGGGTTTTTTTCCTGTTTGTTTGTTGTTTCTTTCTCCCGTAAGGATTTCGTTATGAGAATCCATTGATCTAAAGTTCAGCCTACTAAAACAGTGACCCCTTTTGCAAGGGTTTCATGTTCTGCAGCCACAACATCATTGCATACATTTATAAGTTACTAAATTTTGTAGCTTTTTAGGGACCTTTTTTCACCATATGTTGAAGCACTTTATAAAAGAGAATCTCTTCATCCAGGGAGTTAATTTGCAGGGTGTGTTCCAGTGCTGTCCTCCCACTGAGAGGCATCCCGGCATTAGTGGTAGATACTTGTGAGAGCTTTAGCACAGGGATATTCTGTGCTGTGCTTACAATTGTACTTGCTCAGAAAAGCACGTGGTGTCATTTCAGAAATCTTTCAGCCTTTTGGGGCGGACTCTGAGCAAAGTCCACAGGGGATATAGGGCAGCAGGGTCTCTCTAAATTACTGCCAGGCTCTCTTCATTATCGCCCAAATTTCTGACAGTGAAATTTGACAATATTATGGCAGCAATCTGTCCTAATTACAGCTCCTTAAATAGTGAAAGCTTTAAAGCAGTTTAAGAGCTCCATTTTTAGAATTGCTGTATACTTACCAACCTAAAACCAGACAATTAAGAGAAAATGGTTTTATGTTCTGCATCGGCTCAATTACACAAGACACTGTCTTTTTAATGTTTTCTTTGTATTTTTCAATTACTTCAGGCACAAAGAATGTATATCTATTTTTTGACGTCATTGCTAATTTGGAAGATGATCTGTTTTTATATGAGGCTCAATCCAGTTAAAGCAGAGTTGTTACTTGATCCTGTTGGAATAAGGCAATTACCTTTTGTTTAGTGTTTACTTCTTTTCGTGGCTTGCTTTAAATAATTATGTGACAAACAATACAAATAATTTCTAATTAAAACAGGGAAGACTGTTGAGAGAAGCGAGTTGTTTCCAGCTCTGGTGATAACTCAGGTGAAGCAGTTGGATATATATACACAATTCTTGTTTTGCTGCTCAAAATGAAAAGTAGAAAGTAATCAGAGTGGTAATGAGCAATTCTGCAGTCACTTTCAATAAATGTCTTGTTAAGAGTAGAGAGGCTCATTGGTCAGCTTTGTTAGCTGAGCTTATCAGAGGAAATGTGACGTTTTTATTATTCTAAGGGAGAGGTTTAATTTTGTGACATTTCCTCTTTCATTTCTTCCAAGATCTTTCTATTCCCTTTGGTCCTGTAAAAGCCATAAAAGATTTGATAATGAAAACCATAAACTCTTAGTGATTCCAACAGAATCAATACCTGGACCACTTAAATTCTAACAGTGCAAGACATGTATATTGAAACACATGGCAGTTTTCTTACACTTTAGAAGAGACGAGGTTTTCTTTTCCAGATTCAAAGTTTCTGGACATTGAAAGTTGGCCTTTTCAGTTATTTATGCTATCACTCACAGTTCCACATGCCTTCATAGAATCCCAGAGTAGTTTGGGTTGGAAGGGACCTTGAAGATCATCCAGTTCCACCCCTTGCCATGGGCAGGGACACCTTCCACTAGACCAGGTTGCTCCAAGCCCTGTCCAGCCTTGCTTTGAATAGTCTTACGAGACTATTTCTATCTTGACAATGCATGCCTAGATTTCTCCCTAAATCTGCCACTTTCTGTTACTTCAGAGTTGGTTTTGTTGGTGAATCGCTTCAATATGTATGAACTCAGTAGGTTATCTTTTGTCTTTAATTACTTTTCTGCTTCATTGTAGGTGCGTATAGCTGCAAAATTCATCACTCATGCACCCCCTGGAGAGTTCAATGAAGTATTCAATGGTAAGTAATTAAGGAAAAAATGCCCTGTGGTGTTTTCTTCACATTTTATCTATTATAAAAATCGAAGGCTGTGTCATACCATATTGCTTTTAAGGTTAAGTGGCTAGGGAAAGCATGCAGTCCTTCTGGACTACTTTTGCTTACTGAAATGATTTAATCATATTAATGTTTGCATTTGTACAGTTGAAAATAAAATGCATAAAGAGAAAAATTTGATCAAAAAATCCAGTAACCCACCTGAACCCTTTCTTCTCCAGATGTCCGGTTATTGCTTAACAATGACAATCTTCTCAGGGAAGGAGCAGCACAGTAAGTACTAAGATTTCAAACACAAGTCAAATTACCATCAGAGATACTTCTGTTTTCTTATACCCATCATTCAGTGACAAAAAAAACCATTTGCTGTATTCAGAGCAATCTTCTGTAATTCCTTACCCCACCTAACAAAATATATAATGAAAGGTGTGGATGATTCTTTTTAAAAAAAAGAAATTGGAATTTGTGCTGTATAAAACTGACAGGAATGCGTTCTGCCAAAGAGTTTAAATCTGCAGCAGCAGAAATGTCTGTGTTGAATCATCTGATTTATAAAGTAAGTGAAGCATGAAATACTGAGTAATCCATAGCCTAAGCTTAGAAAAAGAGCTGCCCTCAATAAAGTTTTCAAATATGTTGTTTACTTCCACAGCTTCATCAGAAGGTGCTTAAAGATTACACGTACAAGCTCTTTGATGCTAAGATTTTATTTTGGGCTAGGTGACGTGTCAGTCAGCAAGTCTTTACATAAGAAAATTGTTGTAGATATTCATCTACTTATTTGTTTACCTTGCTGCTGTCTAAATTGTAGCTGGGGTGTTCCTGTTTTGCCTTGGCTTGCTCACATTCCCCTAGGCTACCTGCTGTTCTACTTTTGAACTCTGTATTTTCCTGGTCATCACTAAATAAACATGATTTTAGACCTGGTGTTTATAGCTCTCTACAGTAAAAGGTATTGGAAAGTCCTTTAACAGTGCTCATGTGTATTACTTGCCCGATTTAAGTCGATGTTTGCTGTAATATAATCACACAGCGTACTTATTCTTGAGTCAAATGTGCATGTACAGCTAAAGTTCATGTTCTTTTAATCCTCAACAGTGCATTTGCACAGTACAACATGGATCAGTTCACTCCGGTGAAGATAGAAGGGTACGATGATCAGGTAAGAGGAAACTTTGTACACTTGAGGTTTGTATTACTGCACCGTGAAAAAGCAATAAAAATGGTGTTTCATCAACTGACCATCAGCTGACTCACTCATTCTGCTCACAAGGTACCACCTCTTCTCCTTCCCCCATGTATCATTATAATGCCAAACTTTCTTCTATAAGAACAAAGCATAAGCAAAATACTCTCTTTAAGTCCTGTCTCGTACTACTTAGTAAGTCCAATTCATTGTTCCTTAAAGCTCCATGCTGAAGTCACTGGAATTTTACTTAAGAGTATGAATGATTAAAGATTTCTGTCTGTTTAAAGCTCACTTGCAAATCCTTATGTTGCTACTTGCTTACAGTTCCTATTGACAATTGATAGTAGATTCTTAATAGTTTGTTTTATTTTCTGCAATTTTAATCCATTCCCTGCTACCCTAATAAACAAACTGTATCTTTGTTTATACTAAATCATTGATTTGGTGTAATGATTATACCTAATACTATCCAGTCTATGCCAGCAAAGCACATTGTTTGGGGGGTTTTCTTAACTTTTTTTTTAGAACAAACAGCAAGTCGTAGAGAAGCCAGAAAGCTGCCTGACCATCTGCTCTGTTCTCTGAGCCAAGCTCTGACCCAGCTTTTCTGGTGTCCCAGATATGTTTATGGGAGGCAGATACTAAGAGCGCTGCTCATAGAAATAGCATGGATGACAAAGTTACAGTACAACCTGCAAAAGGAAAAAAACCCACCCCAATAAAGCCAGTATTTGGGAAGACAGAGAATTATGGTAAAAAAGAAAAAGGGAGGGAATGTGCAATGCTGCTTTGCTGTCTGCTTTAGTTGGTGTATTTTAGAAGTAGTCACATCTATATACCCTTCTTGCCCAGAAGTAGAGCTATTGCAACATGGAACATGGCAATAAATGGTAGATTCCAGAGTAAAATTCTCTGTTTCCTTTAGAAACGAAGAAGGAAAACAGCTAAAATAACTTTAAAAACAAAACAACCTGCTTATATTGTAAGGATACCAAATTTTAAGCTAAATATATACATTATTATAGTTCAGCCTTTTCTGGAACAGAAGTCTAAGTGCAGTATTACTGTGGAGAAAAGAGAGTTACCTTCTACCTCACAACAGCTACTATTAATTTAAATTATTACTGAAAATACTTGGTTTTCTTTATGTGATTTTACAGCTCAATGAAAGAACCTATTGTAACACTGATATGCAAGTAGGGAAAAATGAAAAATAACACATCTATAGCAGCCTAAATGTATCATCATTTCAACTTCTTTCACAGGTCTTAATCACGGAACATGGTGATCTGGGCAATGGCAGATTTTTAGACCCAAGAAACAAACTTTCTTTTAAGTTTGATCACTTAAGGAAAGAAGCAAGTGATCCCCAGCCCGAGGACACAGAATCGGCTTTGAAACAATGGAGAGATGCCTGTGACAGTGCATTGAGAACCTACGTCAAAGATCATTACCCCAATGGCTTCTGCACTGTTGAGTATCCATCTTGTTGCTCTGAAAGTGTATTGCTCTGAGTCAGTCAGTCCTAGAGTGGACTCTGCTGGGCAGAGCTGTTGGAATTCTCCATCCTCACTAGCATTTTGGCTAACTTTGGAATGCCAGGTTCCAAGAGGGTGCAACTATCTTGGTATGCACACAGTGGTAAAGATGGATTAGACCTTTTTCATAGTCGTGACTGCCAAGCACCTTCACACCTACAGGTAATAAAATGCCTGCCAGGGGAGGTGTTGGACAGTGTAACTTGTGGTGCATGTTCCCAGTGAGGTACCACCACAGCAGCCTTCACCCTGCTGCCAAGAACAGAGATTAAGAGTAGCTTTCCTTAGCTCTTGGCCCTTTTTAACTCTTTTTCTAAATACAGGTTTATGGTAAATCTATAGATGGACAGCAGACAATTATTGCCTGTATTGAGAGCCACCAGTTTCAGCCCAAAAACTTCTGGTAAGACTATTTCAACATAGTGTGTTTTCTTCCTTTGCCTAGTTCCTCAAACCAACCCATCCTCTAGCTCTGACGTGGTCTGAAGGACAGGGAGTTTTGGGCTTCCCAAGAAGTTCTTTTATTTCTGTAGTGTTTTCCTTGCAGCCCCCTTGGCACTTAGGGAAACCCTTCCCGTGACCTATCCAGATGAAAAGGCATGAGCAGAGCTGGATAGATACTCCTTTACATCTCTGGAGCACAAGTGCACTAGAGTTTCTTTGTATTGAAGCTGCATTATGTTCAGCTGGGCTGCAGAAATTTGACTCAATGCCATCTAAAGCACTAAATCCCATGTAGTATTGGTGATAACATCAAAAACAACTTACTCTTAGTAGTTTGGTTCTTTTTGCTGTTAGAGCTTCTTGGAAATAGTTTTTCATGCTTTGATTGCTTTTAGGAATGGACGTTGGAGATCAGAATGGAAGTTTACCATCACACCACCAACAGCTCAAGTGGCTGCAGTGCTCAAAATCCAGGTGAGTTATTTTTCCTGGCGGTAATAGGAGAAGCTGCATTGTGCTTCTCTTACACAAATGTATTTGGCTCAGAACGAGATGCTGAAATGCAGCAGAGATGTCCTTCTGAAGTCAGGATGCTATTAAACTAAACAATTCAAGAAATTAATTCTTGAATCTAGAATTTCAGGAATAGTCTCAGATATGGCCTGTGGTTTATTATGTAGCTTTACCCTATAGGCCTCCACTTTGCTTCATTTTGCAGGGCTAAAACCTCTACCTTGAATCTTTTATAATTGCTCTTATCTCAGCTCTAGGCATTTACTGCATTAACATACTCTTGAACAGTCTTGACAAAGAATGAAACCTTTTAGAAAATCCATCCTGCTTTTAGTCTCCACATAAGCAGAGAAGACTGGCACAATGCTCTGTTGTGCCATTTTAGTTGCATTTGGGGGCTCAGGAATTCTGGAGTGAGTGGTCGTGATAAAACCTGCATTCTATCTCTTTGTCCAGGTCCATTACTATGAAGATGGCAACGTCCAGCTGGTTAGCCACAAAGACATTCAGGACTCTGTACAGGTGTCAGTAAGTATGCTAAAAGATCTTTATGATAAGCAGCTGTTTTATTCCTTAAACAGCTCACGAAGCATGCACTGCTATGACTGCAGTCTCTTGACTTTAAAGTAATTTTAGGGTGAACATTCAATGTAGTGTTTAGAGTCACATAGGAATCCCCGATTCTCAATTGCTTAAAATTCAGTCTTAGTATAAAGTCTCTACTGGAAAGCTTTTCTTGGAAGTTTGGGTTAAAGAGGACAGAATATGCTTTTCTATCTCTGTGCATGGGAAAGGAACAGTAAGAGACATACACTAAGGGAAAATAAGAAATCCTCTAGTATGGTAAAGGGAGCAACAGCTGCAAAATAACTCATTTTACCATGAAGGTCCACCTCCCTTTTGCTCACTAGGGTGCAGCCCTGTTCCAGTTTGGAGCACAAGCTCTACCCAGTATATAGTAAGTGAAAGGAACCCAGTTACAACCACGATGATGTTACCCACTTTATCTGTACTCAGCCTATCATTTGAGAAGAAATCTATTGCGTAGCTTATGGAAGTTGCTCTTAAACATATAAACTTTTTTTTTTTCTCCTTTACAGAGTGATGTCCAAACTGCTAAGGAGTTTATTAAGATCATAGAAAATGCAGAAAATGAGTACCAGGTAAGATCAGTGGTAGTTAAATAAACCATAGAATCATATTGGTCTCCATTTGCAGTTAATGGAAACATGGAAAACTGACCTCTGGTTCTGTTTCTGGCTGAATCTGGTATTGGTAAGAATTACTTACAAAAGGACAGTAGTATTTGTTTAAACAAGATAGTTATAAAGCTGTGTTGTAATTAACTATCAAGTTTGCTGTATTGTTTTTTTTAAGGGGTTACAAATGATACCTGGAACAAGCATGGGAGGGGAGTGGGTGAGTCGATGTATTTTCCTCTGTGACAGTTAAAAATACTGAGGAGGAAATTTGTGCAACAGCTTTTACATTGTTCCAGCCTGTGTGCAAGGAGACTCGAAAGAGAGAAGTCAGTGAAAGACCTAAGGAGATGCTGCTACATTACAGGGGAGATGAACAGAAACCCCTTGACTTGCACACACACTGGTGACTGCATTATTAATTTAGTTAATAGTGTGCCTGACACCTTATAGAAAGGAGTTCGTGGCTTTAACACTGAGTTGACCTTTCTCATAGTGTTTTATGAGTTCCCTAACCAAATCTGCTTGCCCTTGCAGACAGCAATCAGTGAAAACTACCAGACCATGTCAGACACCACTTTCAAAGCCTTACGCCGGCAGCTGCCCGTCACCCGCACCAAGATCGACTGGAACAAAATCCTCAGCTACAAGATCGGCAAAGAAATGCAGAATGCTTAATGCAGAAACAAGGAGGCATATGAAACATTAGTGTGCAAAAAAACAAATGTGGTCCTATGCCAAGTAGATGGTTTCTAAACCAGAGCAGCATTTTTTAGGGCTTTCAAAGTTAACAGGTTTTCTAGCCTGAGAGGGAACTGTGGAACAAGTAGTTGTCTTTGTGTTTTGTGTTTCCTGCCACATAAACTTCCTGTTGTAGCTGCATTTAATAGATCATTTAAATTCAGCCATTCATGGCGCAGAAGTATAGCTGTTTTCAGTCACTGGCTGGAAAACTTCCTAGCTGGAAAAGCCCTATTATTACCCCAGCAGAGGGTGCAGAGCGTTCCCTTCACCTGTATCCAGCACTCCAGGTACCCAGTAAGTTTGTCAACCCTGCCAAGAGCTCGTGGCGCTGCAAGACACAGTAAGTGCAAGACAGTGAGTCCTCGTGTACCCTTATTCCCAACCTCCACAAAGCAGATGCCTGCAGGCTTAGATTTTACTGTAGGAAATGAATTTTACAGGATCCCTCACAGAATTCCCTAATCACCCAGCTCTTCCAGGGACGTAACTTTTTTTTAATCTGAAGATTTGAGCCACGTTCCCTAAAAGTGAACATCTTTGTTCTCCCCTCCCTCGTGTACATACGGTTACCAGACATCTGCATTTTTACAGAACTACAAGAAGAGTCACTGCTGATCCACAAGGGCTGGATGGTGATTAAAAATGCAAATGTCTACAGAATAATAGGTATGTTGTGCTTTAATGCTTTGTGGCAGGTTCATAGATTTGTATCACAGGTGTATGGATGGATAGTGTACAAAATAAATAAACTTGCACCAAAGTGAGAGAAAAAATCCTTTCCACTCGTCTCAGTTTTGGACAGTTTCTTGTCATGCTTAGAGGGGATTTTGGAATGAATCTCTTCTACATGCTTGCTCTGTGTTACTTTTTTCCTCTCTCTAACATCAAAACTAGCAGTCCTAACAGTTTCTCTGAAGGGGAGGATGAAGAGATACACATATGCCTTTCTCAGATCTTGGAACATGGATTCACTACAAAGTGCATCTCCTCTGGTGAACTCCCTTTGCTTTGTTTGCACTTGGTTATCACTGGGTGCCTTGCAGGTTCTGGTTTTTAAACTGGCTCATGTCTTCCTGTTTTGAAATACACAAAGGAAAAAGGGTTGGGAAGAGAGGGATGGGGTTGCCTGTGCATTACACTTCAGTTTTTGCACAGTAATACCACAAAATAAGTGTTTATCCTTTGTGAGTTTTATCTAAATAAAATATATTTGTATTTGCTGCTGAGACTAACCATTCGTCCCTCAGGCATCCTCTGTATCAACTAGTCTAGTGCAAATACACCAGTCTTTGTTTAAAGCCATTTGTGTCTGTTCTTTCATGGTCTCATTCCTGTTAATTCCTGAAGGCTAGGAAGTGGTGGAATCACCAACCTTGAAGGTGTTCAGAAAGGTGAATGTGGCACTTGAGGACATGGTTTAGTGGTGAACACGGTGGCAGTGCTGGGTTGATGGTTGGACTTTGATGATCTCAAAGGTCTTTTCCAACCTTAACTATTCCATGATTAAGGCAGGGATGGCATCACTCCAAACCCATGGGTGATGCTCCCACCCTGGTATACAGACATGTATACGAGGGAACTGGAGGGCTGAGCTTCCGAATTAAAATAAAAAGTCACAGAGTTTTAATGCAGCTCCTCCCTGGAAAAAACGCAGCAAGGAGGTAATTCCACTCCTCTGTCTCTTATTGTAACACCTACCTCAGACACTCTTGCTCGTATCCTACACAGGACAAAGCAGGGCTTTTTGGAGGGTTTGCAGAGAGCTGTGCACGGAACTACTCAAGGACAGTTTGTTAAGAGGGTCCCCTCCCTGCGGCAGCCTCCAGGGGAGATGAAAGGCTGTGTGGGCCTCAGGTGCTGTGGGCTGCGGCCCCGGACCCATCCAGGAAATCGCTGCAGCAATTCCAAGAATGTGAAGCTGAAGCAGAGCCCAAGATAAGGCTCTGCACACAACACAGCTTTTATCTGCCTCAAGGCTAGTCTTCTCCTGCTCCTTGGCTACACTGAAAGTAGTTCCCCGCCAGTGTTCCAGCCTTAAGAGCGTTTCTATCTCTTTGTCCTTCTCCAAATCTTTAGCTAATCATCCTTTAGACTGACTCGTTCCCTGCCTGCCTCCTGGCCCTTCTGCCCCCAGCCTTCTCTACAGCAGGCTCCGCTATCCCAGTCCCAGCCCCTCCATCCCCCCCCGGGCCAGGCGGGCGGGCCCGCGGCCGCGCGGCCCCTTTCGCTTTCGTTTCTTCCTGCGCGCCCAGCCCCAGGTCAGCCCAGCCCAGCCTGGCTTAACCTGGCGCACCTCGACGCGGCACATCTCGGCACGGCTCGCCACGGCTCGGCTCAACCATGTCGCGGTTCAGCGTGGCGGAGGCCAGTCTGTGGGGGGATCAATTCGTGCAGTTCCTGCGGGACACGGGCCGGGAGCAGGCGAGCCTGCGGGAAACGCTGCGGACCATCTACAACCAGGAGTTCCGGGGCAGGTGAGAGCCCTCGGCCAGACCCGGGCAGCATCACCCGGGACGGACCCTGGCCAGCATCGCCCATTCTCCCCGACCAGCATCCCCAGTGCCTGGCCAGCACTGGTCCCCAGCAGCATCACTGGGTTCCCCAAGCTCCTCTGTCTCTCCAAAGCCCTGCTGGGATGATCCCCAGCTCCATGGGCCCCCAGCAGCTGCCTGGGGATGGCCTTGGGCACCCACTGCCCACCACACTGCCCCACCTCACCCGGCTGACACCAATCACACTGGCCCTTGTGCACCTCTCTTAATCATTGGCAAAGCCAGGGCTCAGTGCACTGGTGGGACTGGGAGGAGGTACCTGGGGAGTCATTACTGCTGAGGCCACCATCTGTGCCAGCTCAGCTCCTGAACAGTAGCATGGACAGGGACTGCATGGCTGTCAGGGCCAGGCAGTGATGCAGTGAGACAGCTGGAATGGCTGTGGCATAGCTGGAACAACAGTGGCACAGCACGGAATTGCTGGAGCAGCCAGCAGGGATTTAAGATTTGCACAGGCCAATAGGAAGCCCAAGTCCTTCTTCCTCTCCTGGAGCAGAGCGGACTCACTGAGAACTCCCTCACCCCAGCCTCAGTGTGCTGCTTCATCTTCCCGCTTGCCTCACCTCAGCTGCCTGTGCCCATGGCAGCCTAGCCACACTCTGTCCCATACAAACTCTCTCCCTTGTCTCCGCAGGACTGATGCAAAGACACCCAAGTTTTCCTGCGTCTTGTATGCGCTGAAGACAACCCAGCAGGTGCAGGTGCGTGGAGAGGTGGTGAAATTCAAGGTGAGTTCATGCAGGGGCAGCACCCACCAATACTGGCTCCTCAGGAGCCCCCAGCAGGATCCCGGGGCTGCGCTGATTCTGGCTGCTCCTTGCAGGTGAAGAGGCGTGTGGTGGTGGCAGACCAGTACCGGAGACCCAGAACAAGTGCACAGACGTCCATGTCCACGTCTGCCTCAGGACAGCAGCTCAGCTCCACTCCACAAATGCCCCAGATCTATGCCAAGGAGTGGTATGACCAGCAGCACCCTGCCTTGGCATGGCCCCTGGATCCCCCACCCCGGCTGGGAAAGCCTGACCCTCCCTCCCCACAGGGCTGAGCTCATTCGTGGGAAGCATGGGATAGAGGTCGTCTCAGACTATGACCAGGGCAATGGGAATATCCGCTTCCCAGTGGTGCCGGGTGAGCCCCGGTCAGTCACTGTCCTGGTGCAGAACTGCGGGGCGGAGGTGGTGACACTGCAGCGGTTCCAGCTATGCCAGCAGTCACAGGAGCTCTCCTTCACCGATGAGCAAGGGGCAATGCAGGGCCAATCCCTGCTGTTACACCCAGGTAGGGTGCCATCCCAGCCCTGCCCCGTGCCCTGCCCTGCAGAGAGGATGCAGGACCCAATCTCACCTCCTCACCCCGCAGGTGGGGTGTATCCCATCCAGGTGCGGTGCCTCACCGCCTGCAATGGGCACTTCAGTGCTGTGGTGTTCTTCGAGTTCACCAAGGAGCCAGACAAGCCCTTCAGCATCTCACGCTATGTTGCTGCCATTGCCGAGAGCCAGCTGGCCAAGAATCTGGGGCCCTCGGCACCTTTCCAGCCTTACGAGGCCGGCCTCCAGCGCCTTGTCACAGTCATCACCGAGGACGGCATTCCCCCCGACAGGTATGTGGTGAAGTCACCTGCTGCCGGCCTGAGCAGAGGGCCCCAGCCTGTTCTCCAGCCAGGACAAGGTTCAGCTCCTTGGCTGTCTGGCACCACAGGACAGCGCTTCAGCCCTGCGCGATGGCTGGTGACAGTGGCGTTGGGGACATTATGCAGTCCCTGCAGCCCTGCTGTCCCCTCCACCCAGCTCCCTGAAAAACGAACTGGAGAGGGAAATCCCTCTGGGCACCTACCAGTACCCAAAGAGCCTCAAGGACACGATCCTGCTCGGACCCAACACCAGTGCCAGCTCCAGCTGGGTTGCCATGCGGTGAGTGCCAAGGGCTGAGAGCAATGCTGAGGTGTTCCCTGAGGGCCAAGCTGTCCCTGGGACACAATAATATTGCTGCTGCCCTCAGCTCGCTGCTGGAAGCACCTCTGCAGGCTGAGAACTACCACCAGAAATTCCAGCTGCTTCTGCACCTGGAGGAGATCCAGATGGAGGTGGACATCCGGCGCTACGACATGCAGGATGTGACCATGGTGCAGGACAGAGCGCTGCTGGTTCTCGATGTGAGTAGGGGAGTGAGGGATGGGAGGGGTGCTGGCATAACACTGGCACTCCCAGGGTGCCTGGCATCACACCGGCCCTCTGGCACAGGTGCCTGGTGTGGCCGAGAACCGCCCGTCCCTGCTGAGAGGGGACCACCTCTTTGCCCACCTGAGCAGCGAGCGGGACCACTCCCCGCTCATCCGGTACAAGGGCTACGTGCACAGCGTGGAACTGGAGAAGGTCAGGCTGGGCTTCTCCTCCAAGTGAGTGATGTCCGCTCCCAGCAGCCTTTCTCAGATGCCAAAGGCCGGGAGCAGGTTGGAAGGGGACACGAGGGCATGGGAGAGTGCCTCGCGCCCTGCTCACACCGCTCCTTCCCAGGCTGCAGAAGAGGTTTGTGAACAAACTGAAGTTTGATGTGACCTTCACCTTCAGCCGCCTGCCACTGCAGGTCCAGCATCGGGCTGCAGTCCTGGCCGTGCGCCGTGGCTTGTCCAGCCTCCTCTTCCCCTCTGCCTCCTGCCACAAGTCCCTCTTCCCAGGCCCCTTCCAGCCCCGGTGAGTCCCCAGTTCTGCACGGTGGGAGGGTCCGAGGGATGGAGGAGATGGAGGCGATGGGGCTCCGGCAGCGCAGCCTCTGCTCCCACAGGTGGTTTAACCGCAAGCTGGAGACCAACGAGGAGCAGTGCAGAGCCGTGACCCACATCGTGACAGGGATGTCCCGGCCAGCCCCGTACCTCATCTTTGGCCCCCCTGGCACTGGCAAGACAGTCACGATGGTGGAGGCCATCAAGCAGGTGAGTGGCCGGTGCCCACGTCCAGCCCTGAGCATTGCTGCCCACTTTCACCCATGGGGCTCAATGCTGTCACCTGCTCCTCCCACCCAGGTGTGGACATGCTTCAAGGATGCCCGTATCTTGGCCTGCGCCCCCTCCAACAGCGCCACAGACCTGCTGTGCCAGAGCCTCATCAAGGACATTGCCCCTCAGAATATCTACAGGCTCATCGCCAGCTCCAGGAGCTACAGGGAAGTGCCCGTTGATATCATGGTAGGTCCTTGCCCCTTCCACCCTGAAATCCTGACAGCACATCTGGGCTGGCGTCCCCCGGGATAGTGGGACCTCACCCAATACCTCTGCTCCAGCCCTGCTGCAACTGGGATGATGAGCAGAGCAGCTACGTGTACCCAAGCAAGGAGCACCTGCGGCACTACCGGATTATCATCACCACACTGGTGACAGCAGGAAGGTCAGAGGAGCTGGGATTGTCCCCAGCACCCATGGCAGGTGGACCCAGGGCTGCCTTGCAGCCAGGCTGTGAAGGCAGCCCCTCTGGGATTCAGTGGGGAGGGGTTGGAGGAGGGCAGGCAGCAGGGGGGGAATCCCTCCTCTGTGGAAGGATGAAGATGAAGGGTAGGAGAGGAAGGTTGGCCAAGGGGGGCAGGATGCTGAGACAGCCTTGTTCCACCTCTCCTCCAGGTTGGTGTCAGCCAACTTCCCCCCTGGGTTTTTCTCCCACGTCTTCATTGACGAGTGTGGCCATGCGGTAGAGCCGGAGAGCGTGGTCGCCATCGCAGGTGAACGGTGCCCCGCTGCTGTCTCAAGGACCAGCATCTCTGCATGGCCTGGGGTCCCTCCCATTCCCCACTGAGCTCTCCGTGTTCCCAGGGCTCCTGGCTCCCATGGACCCGGAGGCCAACCCCAACGGGGGGCAGCTGGTGCTGGCAGGAGACCCCAAGCAGCTGGGCCCTGTCCTGACCTCACCACTGGCCATCCAGCATGGTTTGGGTGAGTAGGGAGAGAGGTGGGAGTACTGCAGGCACCCCACAGGGGCTGAGTGGCCTTGCGGGGAGCCACAGGATATCACTGGGCACAGGCACCTCATTGCTGGAGAGGCTGATGCTGCACAACCCCCTGTACAAGAAGTCGAGTGGAGGATATGACCCACAGTTCATCACCAAACTGCTCTGGAACTACAGGTGGGGACAGGGATGGTGCAGGAAGGGATTGAGCCAGGCAGGATTGGTGAGCGTGGCTCTCCAGGATCTGTCCCCCAGAGCCTCGTAGTGGCCCAGCTGGTGTGGGAGATGGGAGTGCACCTGCTGTCCTGGTTTGCACAGTGCCTGAGAGGGTTCTGGACCCACGTGGCACCCACCCCAGGCACTGTCCTGCCTCTCCAGGTCCCACGAGGCCATTCTCAGGATCCCCAATGAGCTCTTCTATGACAATGAGCTGAAGGTGTGCAAGAGCGATGGGCTTGACATCCGGAATCTGTATTGTACCTGGGAGGAGCTTCCCAAAAAAGTGAGGGGCGCAGCAGGGACTGGCCAAGGGGGATCCCCGAGGCACAGGCAGAGCAGAGCCAAACGTTCTCCATCCCCAGGGGTTCCCCATCATCTTCCATGGGGTTTGTGGGGAAGACCAGAGAGAGGCCAAGAGCCCCTCATTCTTCAACACAGCTGAAATTGAGGTCCTGGTCCACTACCTCAAGAAGCTGCTGCAGAGCCGAGGCAAGGGAAGCTGCCCCACTGTGTCCCCCAAGGAGATCGGCATAATTTCTCCCTACAGGAAGCAGGTGAGGGACACAGCTCTGCAGGCAGGGCATGGGCAGAGACCTCCCCAAGGGACAGGGAACACTGGGATGGATGGGCAGCCCCAGGGCTGGCACAAGGATGGCCCTGTGGTGGCTGGATTTTGCCACATGCCTCCGCTCAGGTAGAGAAGATCCGGAAAGCCATCACCTCCCTGGATCCGGATCTGCAGAAGCTGCCCGACATCAGCCAGTTGAAGGTAGGTCCTGAGCATGGAGGGGAGCGAAGCACACCCTGCCACAGGAGGAGGGAGCCCTGCCAGCCCCAGCCCACGGGTGCTCCTGGCCCCTCACCTGCTGTCCCTGTCCCAGGTGGGCTCTGTGGAGGAATTCCAGGGCCAGGAGCGGCAGGTGATCCTCATCTCCACCGTGCGCAGCTGCAGCACGTACCTCCCATTCGACCAGACCTTCAGGCTGGGCTTCCTCAAGAACCCCAAGGTACCATATTGCCTCAAGCAGACCCTTTTTCTTTGGCATCCCCTTCTTCCTTCTGGTTCTCACAGGCAGGTAGAGCTGCTCTGGGTGCTCAGTGCCACACCAGAGCTGCCTGCACCCAGGTGGGGCTCGGAGAGGATGAGAGGTGCTGCAGCCAGGTAAAGCCCTCTTGCTTGTCCTCTTCAGAGGCTTAACGTGGCCATCACCAGGGCCAAGGCTCTGTTGATCGTGGTGGGCAATCCGGCCGTGCTCAGCAAGGACCACCACTGGCACAGGTGAGCTGCTCTGGCCCCTGCCGCAGACAGTGCTCACCAGCACCTGCCCTCTCCTGTTGCCTGGCCATGCCCACTGCCATGGAGCAGTGAGGCCGGTGCCCCTCGTGCCCACGCTCCCCTGCCTCTGCACCTGCAGGTTCCTCAGGTACTGCAAGGAGGAGGGCGGCTACACAGGATACCCCTACGAGGATGAGAGCACAGCTGTGGACGGAGTCGCTGACGACCTCCACGTGCTGCAGCTCAACGTTTAGTACCCAGGTGAGCAGAGCTGCGTGCTGCCAGCGGAGCCCCGACAGCAGCAGGGTGCTGGTCATGCTTTGCCAGCACCCTGGGGCGGCAGCATGGCCAGGGTTACAGCTGGGGCACTGGGAGGCTTCTCCTGCCCCAAATGCAACAGGGCTTACAACGGGTTTTGCTTAGGGCTTGCATATCTCCCTCTTGAAGTCAGGGGCCAGCTCTGCCATGAGGTTTCTCTGCAGGAAACCCACCTGGGAAGGGAGGAGAAGCCCCATGAAGCTGCATTCCCCTCAGCCTGTCCGTGGCCTGCAGCAGCTCCTGCTCTTTGTCTCAGTCCCGGGGTGCTCCATGCATCCCTGTGGAGATGGGGCTGAACTCACTGGACCAGAGGGTGTTGCCAGCCTTTGCTGCCAGCCACGAGGCTCACGCCAGCATCAGACTGAGACCACTCTCCATTTTAATTATTTTTTGACATGGCTGTGGCAAAACAATTCTCTATGACCGGTCTCACCATTCAGTGAAAGGCTTAAGCCTGGAGGCTCTGGTCTCCAAAGAGCATCACTGGGTTTACAGGGGAGCTCAGTGCTGCTGTGATGGGTGACTGGGGCAGGCAGGGACCTGGCCTGGAGCAGGCTGGCTCAGTTCTCCACTGGGCAGCTGCCTGGCCTGAGAGCTGGCATGGCTGTGCAGGCACTTTGTTTCCCTGGAATAAATGTTTAGAGAAAAGCAGTGTATTGTTGAGTCCTGGGTGGGCCTTGCTACCACAGACAGGGCTTCCAGAGCAGCATCAGGCTCACTGCAGCCCTGTTCCGACCTGCTCCAGAGGCTCCAGCAGTGACAGCAGTGCCCATCACCAAGGGACTGGGTACAGCTGGGAAGCTCCTGCCTGGCCTTTCCCACATAAGCTGCTCCCTGGCTCTTTCACAAGCACAGGGTACTGAGCCCTGATCCTCCACCAGCAGCTGAAGCAAGAGGGGCTGGAGGCCAGACAAGTCCCCACTCTGCAGCACAAGGCCCCGAGCCCCAGGCAGGAGCCTGGAACAGCAAGGGGCACGAAGGAACGCCAGAAGAACATGCAAGCGAAGTTACAATTACTAAAATACTGGTTTGCATTTATTCTCCCAGTTACACAGTTCGGTTTACTGCTGCCAAGTCCGTGACCGAGGCAGACTCGGAGGCAGCGATACTGGCAGAGCTGGGCACATGTCCCGGGAGGAGAGCTCCTGGCAGCAGCTGAGCCCAGCTCTGCTCACAGACAGGCTAAAGCTGCCTGGGCAAGTCTCTAACACTGGTGTGTGCTGCCTGCACGGCCAAGGAGAGCAGGCAGAGCACACCGAGGGCCTGGCACACCCCACACATGAGCTGTGACTGGCACCTCCTGCTTCTGTGGCACCTGCCCAGAGCTGGAGAAGGAGAGTGAACACCGCAGCAATTCCCATGGGAAAGGCAAAACCAGGGAGCTCGGTACAAAACGGGGTGACACGGGGAGCAACACAAACACCCGGCCCATGCAGAGCAGCAGGTACTGAAGGCACTGGCCCCTCATGGCCCCGGAATGTCGCAGGGACACCCCGCGAGCGTGGGTGGCAGCTCTGGTGCAAAGGGTTCAGGGCAGGTAGTGGCACCACGAGGTCCTGCTTGGGCTGTCTGCCAGCACTCCCTGCCCAGGCAGGGCAGCCAGGTGCCGGTGCAGGTGCCAGCTGGGGCCGCTCACAGCAGCGGGCAGCCTCTGCGCTTCTTGTTCTTCCGGACCTGCAGGCCAGCACGGGTGGCCATCTCGAACACCTCCCGCACCCCCTCCTTCGTCTTGGCTGAGCACTCAAGGTAGCCAAAGGCATTGATCCTGTTGGCCATGTCCCTCCCCTCCTCTGGCTTCACCGGCTCCTAGGAAGCAGTAAAAACAGGGTTTGGAAACACTGCCAGAACACAACAGCAACTGCCCTTGGGGCATGCAGCCCTTCCAGCCAGGATCTGGTATGGGCAGAGGTGGGTTGCTGGCTGGGGCACCCAGGGCTGTCCCCACCTGCTTCATCTTGGCCAGCTCCCGCCGTGTGTGCTCGTCGTTCCGCAGGTCCTTCTTGTTCCCCACCAGGATGATGGGCACATTGGGGCAGAAGTGCTTCACCTCTGGCGTCCACTTCTCAGGGATGTTCTCTGCAACAAGCACACATGGAATCCTATGAGCTGAGAGGCTGCTACCCCACAGCCTCCTCACAGAAACCAGCCCCAAGCTTTTCCTGTTGGAGCAGGGAGAGCTCTCCCCACAGCACCCTCCTCTCCCACCACCTCCACCCAGTCAGCAAGTTCCCAGCATTTCTCTGAAGTGCACACAAAATCGGGGGCTGAAGGGAAAGCTCTGGCATCCTCGAGGGGCAGCATGGGGGCTTCCCAGACCCCAGGGGGTTCAGCAGCAGCACCCAGGTTCCCCCTCAATCCCCGGTCCCTACCGAGGCTATCCGGGCTGTCGATGGAAAAGCACATGAGGATTACGTCTGTGTCCGGGTACGAGAGGGGCCGCAGCCTGTCATAGTCCTCCTGTCCTGCTGTGTCCCACAGGGCCAGCTCCACCTGAGAGGGGACAGGGACATGGCTCAGTGGTTCTTCAGGCCAGGAGTGACAGATTTATCTCTCTCAGGTATAGTTGTGCTCTTCCTCAAACTGGGGCAGGTTCAGGGTGACCCAGAAATGCTGGCGCCATGGGGCTCCTCTGTGCAGGTGCATCCAAGCACACAGAGCAATCCTAGCAACAGCACTGGGCGATGGCACTGCCAGCACGGGACCATGGAGCAAGGACGTGGGAACGGCGACGGCCCTTACCTGCTTCCCATCCACCTCGATGTCAGCAATGTAGTTCTCAAACACGGTGGGCACGTAGACCTCAGGGAACTGGTCTTTGCTGAACACGATCAGCAGACATGTCTTTCCGCAGGCACCATCTCCCACAATCACCAGCTTCTTCCTGATGGCCGCCATCGCTGTGGGGACAGGAGCAGGTGAGCAGGACAGAGCAGCGTGGGCAGTTCATGCTCCTGGCCCCCCAAATTCCTGGGCATGACAGCCTGGGAGGCACTTGACACAAGCACCTGGGCACATCCCACTGTGAGTAGCCAGTGACAGACAGAACAGAGGCTCCCCCAACCTTGTGCCAGACACCCCTCCAGCTCCCGCACACATCAGCTCATGGGCACCGCAAGAACTGGCCTGACTGGAACCATTTACACCCCGCACAGCTGCTGTGGCTGGGGCAACCGTCCCAGCTGTGGTCAGTGCTGGTGGCTGCACGCAGGGACCTTGTGTGAAGTGATAAACCACTCTGCCTTCTCCAGACATCCAACCCTCCCTGGCTTTGCTGTGCCACCACCAAGGTAACCAGGATTTCAGACAACCTCGGAGTTCCACGCACATGCTGGGTTTATTTTAAATTATAAATTCTTCAGGGCAGAAACTGTGCTCCAGGTTTCACCCTGGCGCACTCACCAGCCCCCAAATAATCTGATCAGCAGCTGGAACGCGCCAAGCCAAGCTCTTGGAGGTCTGGGCAAGCTGGACCTGTGTGCTTGGCACCCGGCACCGGGCTGGCCCCATCCCAGCCCGTCTGACAAAGGAGCCTTTGCCATGGAACCAAGAGAGCCGACGCTGGCCCTGGCGGCAGGAGAAGCTGCCAGTCATCACTCAGCAAACAGAGCTGAAACCCCACGACAAAGCAGGTGGCTTTCTGCCCCAAGGGAAAAGGATGCAGTTCTGCAAGGAAAACTGTACCTTTGCATCCCTCAGTTTCAAAAGAGGTTTACAGCCGAGCCTGGGAACCAGCCAGGACAATGCCACAAAACGCCTGGCACAGCATCTGAATGAGGCATGAGAAGATCAGCCACAGTGGGATCACATCCCTTCCCAACCTTGTGACCAAAATCTCTTTTCCATCCCCAGATTCCTAGTCCAAAGAGCCTGACCCACTCTTTACATGCCTTCAGCACATCACCAGCTCCCTGTCCCTGCAGAGATCCTGGGAATGATGCAGGCTGACATGACAGGGTTTAATCCTTGAAAATTCACACTGCTCTGGGGGAAATTCTCTCCTGAAAACCTCTCCCGAAGGCAGGGATGTTCCATGCTTTCCCCCTCAGCCCTATCCCTCTCTAAACCCTCTGCCCAGGCAGCAGGATGGGAAGGAGCCATTCATGCTGGGAGCCTGGGGAAGGTTCACAGGAAATAACCCTGTGAGAAGGACACACACACCAATGCTGATGCATTGAGTGCAGGCTGTGGGAGGAGATCACGCTGGGATCACCCCAAGATCACCGAAATCACCCTGGGAAGGCCAGAATATCACAAGCCTGGCCTTTAACCAGGGCACTGATACCAAGCCTTAACAAAGGCCAGGCATCTGTCCCTGCCCCAGCAATCCCACCCTCACCCTGTGCCAACAGAAAAGGGAGGAAAAGGGTAAAACAGGAGTCCGGCTGCATCATGATTAGCTGCAAGTGAAAAATTAAGAAATGAGCCTGAAGGGCTGACTCGCATTCCAAAGGCAGGCTGCAGAGCTACTCGTCTCA
The DNA here is from genome assembly GCA_013397775.1 of Eulacestoma nigropectus. Taxonomy (NCBI): domain Eukaryota; kingdom Metazoa; phylum Chordata; class Aves; order Passeriformes; genus Eulacestoma; species Eulacestoma nigropectus. The sequence continues at coordinate 245,591 of VZTE01002021.1, read as the reverse complement.
TCGACACGCCTGGCACACAAACCCTGGGGAACCACCCCAGTTTCACAGATCAAACTGCCCAATGGTTTGGGCAAAAGAGAGAGAGTTTTCACCCATCCCCAGACCAGAACCTGCTGTAGCCATGGATCTTTGTAGGTTCCAAGTGTTTTGGCTCACAAGCTGAGGCAGGAATGGTTCACAGCTGCCGAGTGCTCTGGAGCTGTTAATAAACACTTGTAAGGTGAGAAGAGTGAGAATCAAGGGCTGCATCCAGGAGGATCTAACATTCCTCAGCTGGGAGCCTCGGTGTCAGGCACACATTCCAGTGGAGCAGCATGTCTACAGGAAGGTGAGCACATTTGTGCAACACCAAAGTTGGAGAAAAAAAGAAAAAGATGCTCCTAGGAGTCCCTTTTAGGGACTGGGAACACTTTTTAGCTCCTGTCCCTATTCCTTATGCCCTGCTGCTCCTCCCAGCTGGGCCAGGCACACCCGCAGTCCCACACAGGGGCAGCTGGCCAGGAGCTCAGCCAAGGAGACACAGAGTTTGTGTGATGGAGGCAGATACAAGGGCTGGAGGAATTTGCTCACTCCTGCCCACTTGAGGAGAGAAAGCTCTTGAGGACAGCACATCCCTTGGGACACAGAAATGCATCACCCTTGGAATCACAGGATCATTACGGCTGGAAAAGACCTCCAAGATGCACAAGTCCAACCCTTGTTGCAAACCATCTGGTCTGACCAAGGGCTCATCCTCTCTCCAGCAGCATGTCCACAGCACAGAAAAAGGAGAGCTCAGGGAGAAAAAAGCCTGTTTACTTGAACACAGAGCTTCTTCGCCCGCAACAAAACATGATATGCTGCTTTGTGACTCTGTATCTCCAAGAGGAAAGGCAGTTTGGGCTGTGCCAATATCTAACCCACACCACCACACAGACGACAACATCTGCAGCGTAAGGAGCAGCAGATGCCCAAGGACACAAACACCCGCTCCCAGACAGACACCAGGATGTGCCCATGCCCAGTCTGCAGACATTGGATTGAAACCAAAACCAACCAGAGTGGCACTGCTCCTGCCCGAATGCTGCCCTGCCCACACACTGCCCTGCAAGGGGCACGGCAGACGCCCCAAACTGAGCGCAGTCACCGCACCCAGAGCTCTTTCCCACGGCCTCCAATGTCCTCCCTGACCTGGGACGGCTCCGGGCCCCAGCAGCTCCCGAGCCCGGCGTGATGCCGAGTGGTGACTCAGAGGGCAGAGGCACTGTCCCCACCCAAAATCTCAGCACAATTCATTCCATTACTCAGGAGAGCCATCCAGAAATAGCCCATTACTAATCCAGAGCTGGTGTGCAAAGGCGAGCAGGGCAAGGAGGCTGGAAGAGCTGTGAGCCTCAGGGGTCGGCTGGGTGCCCCCATGCATGCCCTGGACCCAGCAGTTGGCACAGCACCAACAGCAGATGCCAGCAGCTCTTTGTTCCAGCAGAGATGAGCTTCTTTGCCAGGGGATGCTCTGTTGCTCAGCAGGATGAGGCCAGTCCGTGGGATGAGGAGTCTGGTGCAAAAGTCTTGGCACTGTTGCCAGATTATGAGCAGATAAAAAGAGTGGAAAACATGAAGACAATTTCATGAACAGGGCAATCCCAAGTACAAATGCAGAAGAATGAATTGAAAGCAGCCCTGAGGAGAAGGACTTGGGAGTGCTGGTGGATGAGAAGCTCAACACGACACAGCAGTGTCCACTGGCAGCCCAGAAACGCCCCCATGTGCTGGGCTGAGCCCTCAGTGTGGGCAGCAAGGGAGGGGGGAATTCTGCCCCTCTTCCCCGCTCAGATGAGACCCCACCTGCAGAGCTGCCTCTAGCCCTGGGGCCCAACATAGGGAGAACAGAGCTGCTGGAGTGAGCCCTGGAGCTGGAGCCCCTCTGCTCTAGAGCCAGCCTGGGGGTGTTCAGCCTGGAGAAGAGAAGCTCCAGGGAGACCTTAGAGCCCCTTCCAGAAGAAATTGTTCCTTGAGAGGATGGTGAAGCCCTGGCACAAGCTGCCCGGAAAAGCTCTGGCTGCCCCTGGATCCCTGGCAGTGTCCAAGGCCAGGCTGGACAGGGCTTGGAGCACCCTGGGATAGTAGAAGAGGTTTCTGCCCAGGGCAGGGGGTGGAACAAGATCAGCTTTAAGGTCCCTTCCAACCCAAACCATTTTGGGATTCTATGATAATCTGAGGACAGCTTTACTACAACTGCCATCAGGCCAAATGATTAAAAGCACACAGTCATCCACAACAGACATGAAAATTGAGATTTTAAACTCTGCCAAGTGCCAACCACCCCAAATTACAACCAAGGCTGCCCAGCCCAAGCTGTCAATCCAAACTGGCAGCTCTCGGGTGTGAGCAGCACTCACGCGGCCCCACTGGAGATGCCTCCTGCTCATCTATGGAGCTAACAAAAGGGAGCAGCAACCGTGTGCCAGCATTTCCCACTGCCAAACCCCACAGGGCTCCCGTGCCCATCCCTGCACCTGCTGCTGCGGGCAGGCTGGGCCCACACAGGGATGGCTGTGGGTTTAGTCTGTGCCACCACTGCCAGCATCAGCCGAATCCTGAGCAAGCATCTCCTTCAGCTCCCCAAAAAGCTGCAACATGACCCCAAATTGCTTTGTTCTACTTTCCAAGCAACTATTCTAAAGCCATCACCATAAAATCAGCCAGGCTCTAGGGCAGCCCTTGTGTTACTGGTCCCTCCCAGCTTTGTGCCTCAAAATGTGAAGTTCCTGCTGAGCAGGATATGGGGAATTCCTCTGGCAGCAGGATATGTCCATCATCCAGTGCCTGCTACGGGGACTCAGGAATAGCAGAGAAAGATGTTAACGCTTTGAAAGACTCCAACCAGGGACAGAAATCTTTCAATCAACCTCCTTGGCCAGACTCGAGTTCCTAGAGGTAACAGAGGGATTTTGTTGTAGAGCAGAAATTCCCAAGCGCTGCTGACAGCCCCACCCCAGTCAGACCGGTCACACCAGGGATCACAGCCCTGGCCAGAGGCACAGCTCTGAAGTCTGGGCAGGGCTGGAGGGGAAAGAGTTGTGCTGGGAGCAGTCCCTTGGCAGGGACATCCCCCACAGGGATACCCCCCAGTGCTGTGGGGCAGTTCCACTACAGAAATGGTTTGAGCAGTTTGGACTCACTGGTACAACGATAAAGTAAGTAGACTTTCAAATTAAAACCCCACAGGAATGCTCACTGTGGGGAATTTCATTTGCTGAGACACCTAAACCATGGCCAAGGTAGTACAGGAGAAGTGTCTTGGCCACTGTTGCAAGTACTAGAGAGACTCTTACTACAGAATCATAGAATCATTAAGGTTGAAAGGCAGAAAAAATTTCCAAAAAGGGCTGGAAGCAAACAGCGATGCTAAGGCGAAATGCAATGGGCAGGGCAGACCTTGGGCTCCTGGGCGGATTGCAGCTCGAGACCATCCAAGTGGCGCTGGCTTTGGCAAAGCAGCACCGGTAATTTCACGCTCATCCAGCCCCTGGGCTGGCTGAGCTTCACAGTTTGTGCAGCACAGACCAGTCCCCAGCCCTTGCCCAGGCCAACAGCCACCGCTGACGCCCAGGGCTGACCCACGCCCACCAGCGCCCAGTGCTCCAAGCCTCCTGGCTTGCCTGCCATCCCGCCTGCCTCTGCTGCCAAAACTACCCAGCGCCAAGGAAAATGTCTGTATTAACCACTGAGAGAGCTGCCTGAAACCTTCCTCAGACCTCCAGACCTGCCATATCCAAACAACAAGCGATCATCAAAACAGGAGCTCAACCCAGTGCTCAAGTTTAGACCTTACCCACTTTTTTGGAGATATTCTTTGGGCATAACCAGGCAGGCTGGGCTTAATGCACACTCCAGTGGCAAAGGGCAACTGTCCAGACCCAGACCCGGAGCAGAGTGTCCAGGCTGGCTCTTTTCATTGCTAAATCCCACAAAAAACATCCACAAGCAAAACAGAGAAAGGAACTTGGAACAGAAGAATTTGAAAGGCTAAACAAAGCTCAAACCACAAGTGTTTGAGCTTTGTGGGAAAAGCTGCCTGCCCTTACCTCCTTTTCCAAAGGACATCATGCCATGTTCCTATTTTACCTCCTGCAGTAGTGACAGCCTTTCCAGCCTCACGGTAGCGCAAGTGTCTTGCTGAAAGCTCCAAATAACATGCCACAATCTCAGCAGATGCCTGTACTTGTGCAACGCCTGACTGCCCCAGCGCCGATCAATATTTGCTAATACAATTCCTTACTTTTCATGTCAGTACGCCTCTCCAGTGCAAACGGCAAGTTGGGAGGTGAGCCTGGTTAAACGCTCCCGATAACCTGTTGGAAGACAGTGACTTGGCTTATTTTCTGCTTATATGTTTCCCTGGAGAAGCTGTAGGTGTCAGGAACATGGATTCAAGTGAAAGTCCACAAAATCTCATGCAGTCTCTACCTGAGCTGAGAAGGAGGAGCTGGACATAAACCGAAAGTGTTTGGACACCAAAAGCACTTGGCAAAATAGAAACCAAATGCAACTGATCTCCATGACACACAGCCAGCCAAACCACTACCTCCAGTCTCCAGTTTCCCGACTGGAACACCTTCCCTGGGATGTTAGCTTGGGGGGCTCAGGCAGGCCCCTGCTCCCAGCCCACCCCACGCAGATGCAACCCAGGGACCACGCCCCTGTTCTCACAGGGCTGGGGCTGGGTTTAGGGGGGTTGGCAGCCACTGGGAGACTTGGCTGCCAGACTGCTAGTGCTGGAAAAGGCCACGCAGTCATGCTTTTGGAATGCTCCCCTGCTCCTAAGACATTACACAATTATTTCCCCTCCCCGCAAGCCCCCCTAATATAAATGTTTAAGAATGAGCTCAGCAGTAAGCAAAGGGAACTTTTTTCCTTTTTCTGAAGAAAACACAGAGCGGCCACTCCATGAGCAAGGCAGTGCATGAGGACACTGCTGGAGTGGGGGCTGTGGGGAGGGATGTGGGATGGGGCAGCAGCCCCCAGGCTCTCATCCCAGGTCAGACACTGCCTGGGAGACAACTGCAAGTTGGGACCCATAGCCCAAGGCCACCCTCAAGGGATGACAACCTGCAGTAAGTGAGGTGCAGCTGACCCATCCTTCACCACGCTCAGGGACCCTCACCCCACCCCAGGCACACCCACCCCACCCTGTCCCGCTGCACCCCACCCAGCCCAGCTGGGCCACCCATCCTATGCCCCATTCCCCCAGCAGTGCCCGGACCCCACCCCTGCACTGACCCCAGACCCCAGTAACCCCAGGTCCCACCTTTGAGCCTACACCTTACCAGAACCGGTAACCTCACATCCCACTGGTAA